>MVGT01000031.1:137834-181533 GCA_002174775.1 Macleaya cordata
TAATTTTGGATTCTTGGATGTTTAATTTCTGGATTATATCCAAAAACTCATAAAACAACCTAACCAAACATGTTTTGTATCCCTTGTTTTCGGAAACAATGAATCATATTCAGATCATGATGAACTAAACAGCATGCACCTTAGCTAGTTTTCTCTTTAGTACATGTATATATAAGTTTGGTATCAAACCCACTTCCGATATACAATCAAGAGTAGTACATAGCTTGGTACCATTTAAAGCCACTTTTTAACTATCCATCCTTAAAACACATATTTAACCCTAAAATTGAAGTTTAGATGAATGTTATTCTTACTAATCTCTTCTTTTTTATTTGTGGTGTTGAGCAGCTGAGCAAGAAGTAGACCAACCTAGTCCGTCCAAGAGGAGAAACTACATAAAACCAAAAGAAGAAGAAGTAGAAGAAGTAAAAGAAGTGAAGGTGATAAAGAAAGATAACCTGAGGATCAAGATTCGAGTGAGGAATCCGGAAGTGAATACTAATGAGAAGAATACTACTACTGATGACCATAACGGAAAAGAAGAAGAAGAAGAGATGAACAAAAACAAAGGGAAAGAAACAATGAATGAGCTATCAAGATG
The DNA here is from genome assembly GCA_002174775.1 of Macleaya cordata. Classification (NCBI taxonomy): domain Eukaryota; kingdom Viridiplantae; phylum Streptophyta; class Magnoliopsida; order Ranunculales; family Papaveraceae; genus Macleaya; species Macleaya cordata. The sequence goes on from MVGT01000031.1 coordinate 138,436, forward strand.
CAGCCGCTCTAATGGAAGAGGTTGGAGGTGTAATGAGGAAACATTTGACGGTTACTCTCTTTGCCCACATCACTTGGGAACGACGAAAGGGAAGAAGAACAACGCGGGCAGCAAGAATAAAGCTACTGTTAAGGATCGTATGACGAACGCGAACAATGAATAAGAACAAGAAGATAAAAGAAGAACAATGCTGGTGAAGTACTAAGCTGCATAAGAAGCTAGAGAGAGGAGTAGTAGTATGGATGGATGATGGGTTTTGGTTTGCTTGATCAGTTTGAGTGAACAATGGTTATTAGCTATATATGAGTTAGTGATGGTTAAAACTTAATTAGGTTATGGTGGTTTTTAATTAGTTATGTGTGTCAGTCAATATATAGTAGTAGTAGTAGTAGCTATCTATCTAGCTAGCTAGCTAGCTATTGAGAGTTGAAATATTGTGTCTTTGAATATGTTTTCTAAAAGAGTCTCTGGTAATATTGTTGTTTTAATAATTTGAATTCTAGGTAGCTCCTTGTTAAAGACTTTGGTTGGGTTTCAATATATAATAGTTTGTCATTTCAAATCTCTTTTGCTGGAGTAATTTTGGTTTAAATATTTTTTCTTATACACTTAGGTGGTAATTATTAATTATTATTTATTTATTTATTTTTTATGAATTTTACCCGTATAATTTAATCTTGTATTGTGTTGGATCTTTGAACTTAGGAATTTTAAAATCAACTCATTTAGTTTGTACATCTAGTTAAGCCTTTGTATCAAATTCAGATATATTTTTTAACTGAATATGCTCATTTTAAAAATATTACTGGACACCAATAAGTAAAAGTATTTAGAAAACAGTCAGCTTCAATTCATTATAAAGTTTTCACCTTTTTTTTTCCTCCTACTTGGAAGTAGTTGAAAGTTTTGACCATTATTTGGCCCTTATCTTATTAATTCTTTAAAATCTATATCTGTTCTTCTGAATTCTCAGGTATTCCTATTATATATTCTATAGCTAATTTTATCTATACCTACTTGTTTTTAGAGCATCTCCAATGCAATGTGGATGTGGTAAAAAATAGATGCTATGTAGGAAAAAATATATTTTTCCCAAAAAAAAACCTCTTCAAGTGATAATGTGAAGATAAACTTTGAAGTTGAGTTGACATTATAATGGAAAGGCATTATTGATGGAATGAGAAGGCATTTGCGTGAAAAACGAAGACATTGTGAAGTTAAATGTGTAGAACTAGACAATGGACTTCACAATGTCCTTGTTTCCCACGCCAATGTCTTCCCATTCCACCAATGCCTTTCCATTATAATGCCAACTCAGCTTCAAAGTTTATCTTCACATTAGCATTTGAAGAAATTTTTTTTGGGAAAAGTGTATTTTTTCTACATGACATCCATTTTTTACCACATCCACATTTCATTAGAGATGCTCTTAAAAATTGACATACTATCCCTATAGTCTTTGGTCAAATTCCGTGCTCTCCATAAAAACTGTTTCCAATGAGATACTGGCTTACATTTTCTGCTTGGTTTCCATATGCAATCATGAAATAAATTCCAATCTAATGATTAGACAGTTGTTGGATGCCTAATACCTTCCAAATATAATAAAATATCCTATACTTAGTTAATTGAAAAATCTTACTCTGAAAAATCGTCAATTTTTATATTTAAATCTATAAAAATAATTTTCCAAATTAAGGACGGCCGATTCTTTAAAGTCGGGTAGCAAATCCATAAAATGATTTCCGCCACATTGACCTTGAGATGAGTTAACCGCATTATCTAGGTGGTAATGCTATACTTAGTGCATTTTATACTGCATAGGCTATTTTAGAGGGTAGCAATATCAATTTAGAAATGACGCAAAACACGAGGAGTGTGAGATTAATATACCACTGTAAAATAACTAGGCAATAGCAAATGCAATAGAAAAATGCAAAAAATTTAGCATTTTCCTTTTCTAAGAACTAAAAGTTTTTATCCTGTTGAACTCAAACCAATTCATGGACTGTGTTCCTAGTTCCCACAATGGTAGTCCTCCTTAAGCATGTAAACTTTTAAGTATATGACTAGTGCACTTCAAAAGATAGTGAAAGTCTAAATAGTAAGCCTATTTGGGGTCAGCACAGTTTCAAAGGTGACATTGTCTAAATACTTAACCTTAAGGTCAAGTAATGAATTGGCCACATTGTTATGTTGACCTAATGATATAATACCGGAGATTTTTGGAGAGTTTTGCTTTTAGGATCCACATGAAGATGAATCATAGCTGATTTTTTATGATAATGGTCTATATGTTGAGGTGATCATTCTCATCAAAATCACACTGTTTTAAAACTTTCAAGTTTTAATCCTCTCAAAATTACAATTGAAATAGCTAGATGGTTCAAAATTAAATAGGTAGATGGCTCAAAATTTCACCTTGTATATGAGGGGGCTAAAGGTCTTACAATAATCTAAACTAATTTTTTGGTGAGGATGATTTAGATAATGAAGAAACAATGCTCGCCAAAAATCCGCCCATTAATCATCTCCTCATCGCGCCCTACAAAGAAACCTCCCAAAAAATTCTCCCCATTTTTCTAGAGAAAGGACTGTACTCAATGGAAGTAAATAAACAAAAAAAAAAAAAACTAGTGAAATCAAAACTATTGTATGTATAAGTATATCTCGATGATCACTCAGAAGAAAAACTAAAACTGCTTCTATAATTTTGTTGGATATATATTTAAAAAAATTATTTTGTACAAATAGTTCATCAAAACAACATTGGAGTAGTGGTTAAGATTTTGGGTTCCCTCTTTGAGGTCAAGGGTTCAAACCCTCTCCCACCCATTATATTAGATATAAATAGATATTTAATTTTTATTATAATTTTTATTTTCGAAAAATAATATTATAGCTATTATATGGCCGTTTTATAGCTGTTGTGCTACAGTGTTTATGGCCATTTTTGACAGTTGGGTGTTGATCTATAAATAGACAACACTTATACTGAAACAAATAGAAAAACTTGACAAGTCTTCCTTCTTGATAAAAACTCTAGAATTTCTGAAATTGTTCCAGAGCAAGAATTGAAGTGTATTAGTATTTCGATTTCCCACCGTGCAAGGGAAATTGAGACAAAAGATTTTCTGGGCTATTTTATCCTGGGGACGACGTGACTGAGAACCTGCTTGCACATTTGGGCAGAGCCGCGAATCGTCTTAAAGAGAGCGACCTAGTCCTCGACTCTTCCCAGCAAGTTCCTCTTGTTTTCAGTAAATGGTATTTTACAATTGTATTTCCAACAATTTTAAGACGATCATAGTTCTGCTATGGAAGATGAAAAGAAATCTGTTGTTTCCGCTGATAACAATAAGCCCTTCAAATTCGAAGGACTTCATTTCAAACGGTGGAAACAAAAGATGTTCTTGTATCTCAAACTGAAAGAATTATCTGTTGTCTTGAGTTCGACGAAACCAGAAGAAGTTGAACCTTCTACTGATGAAAACCTAAAAACAATCGACAAATGGATGGATGACGATTTTGACTGCAAAAATTATATTCTGAATGCATTATCTGATGATTTGTATGAATATTATGCTACTTTTGACTCTGCTAAAGATGTTTGGGATGCACTTCAGAAAAATATGATACTAAAGAGGTTGGGTCGAAAAAATATGCTGTCAGTCACTATCTGAAATTTCAGATGGTGGATGAAAAATCCGTTGTCACCTAGGTTCATGAGTTGCAGAAAATAGTTAATGAAATTCTTGCTGATAAGATGAACATAAATGAGCAATTTCAGGTAGCTGTTATGATAGACAAATTACTACCAAGTTGAAAGGAATTTAAAAGTACACTGCGTCATATAACATAAAATTTCTCACTTGAAAGTCTGATCACCAAGTTGAGGGTTGAGGAGGAGGCATAGAAACAAGACCTGAAAGAAGAGATACTTATTGTTTCAAACAATAAAAATCAGACTCTAGCCAGTCTGAAACCAACCAAAAAGAACACAAAGCCGAACTAGAACCGGAAGAACTTCCAAAAGCCTAATCAGAACAAGAACCAGAATCAACCCCCTTCAAGAAATGGACAGAATTCCATTTCTGCTCAGTTTATGTGTTACAACTGCAACAAACCAGGCTATATGGCCTGTAATTGTCGAAGTAACAAACGTCGTCCTGCTCCACAGGCCAACGTAACTGAAGAGCCACTGGTGGCTATGATATCAGAAATCAATCTAATAAGTGGATCCGAAGGGTGGTGGGCAGATACTGGCGCTTCTTGTCATGTCTGCTGTGATTGGTCCCTATTAAAAAATTATGCTGATTCTGATGACAAGAAAGTGTTGTTGGGAGACTCTCACACCACTAATGTTCTCGGAACTAGAGAGGTGGAACTGAAGTTTACTTCTGAAAGGACTGTCATTCTGAAAGACGTCCTTCATACTCCAGAAATACGAAAGAATCTAGTTTCCGGCTATCTCCTCAACAAGGCTGGTTTTACTTAGACTATAGGATTAGATTAGTATATTATTACTAAAAATTTAATGTTTGTAGGAAAGGGTTATGCTACTGATGGCATGTTTAAACTCAATGTTGAGATGACTAAAGTTACACCTTCTTCTTATATTGTTTGCACATTTAATGTTTGGCATGGTAGACTCTGTCACGTTAACAAAAAACTAGTTAAGAATATGAGCATGCTAGGATTTGTTCTTGAACTTTCGTTAGAATACTTTGAAAAATGTGAATTTTGTAGTCAAGTAAAAATTACTAAAACTCCTCACAAATCCGTAGTTAGAGAATCAGAACCTTTAGATCTGATTCATTCTGACATTTATGAGTATGAAAGCATTTTAACCAGAAATGGAAAAAGGTATTTCAATACCTTTATAGATGACTGTTCGAATTTTACTTATATTTATTTGATGAGACATAAAAGTGAGGCTGTAGAAATATTTAAGATCTTTATTGTTGAAGTTGAAAATCAATTCAATCGAAAGATAAAGAGATTTCTCAGTGATAGAAGTACGGAGTATAATTCTGGAGAATTCCTAGAATTATACAATTCCACTGGAATCATACATGAGACTACAACGCCTTATTCACCAGAAATGAATGGGAAAGCTGAAAGGAAAAATCGAACTTACACTGAACTTGTTGTTGTTATTTTGCTCAGTTCTGGGGCAACTCCTCATTGGTGGGGAGAAATACAATTAACTGTTTGTTTTGTTTTGAATCAAGTTCCTTGATACGCTAAAAAGCGTATCACTTAAATTCCTGCACTAAGTAAGATCGTTATTGAGTATAGTAGTAAGCAAGGGTCATTCCCGCAGAAGATTGTTCCTAATTTATTAGTTATTGACACAAAACAAACCGAAACTAACTAGAGATTAAAATAAAATTCAAAAACATACTTAAACTGAATAGAAATAACTAAGAATATGTAGACACACTAAACACATTGCAAGTAAAATTGGGGGGGTGGGATTGGCTTCGATTTGATATGTAAACAAATTAAAGGAAAACAACTAGCTAAATTAGAATATAAGAAAAATAGAATTTAAAAGGTTAAGAAAATATGATGAGAAATATGGTTAAGAGATCATTCACCACCTCTAAACATGATTTATAGTTAATGATCAGATTTATCTTTCACTTTCTTTTGAAATTAATAACCCTAAGACAAACACAAGTTCGATTATCTCGATTCTCTCTACTTTGTTCTTGAGTAAAACAAGCTCTTCACTCAATCTCTTTCCATTAAACAACCTAGAATAAGCTCTCTAAATTTAATTTAATGAAAGCAATAATCCACGAAAGACATAGGTTAAATCAAGCAATAAACACACAAGCTCGGTTTATTTAACTTGAGTTATATTCCACTTGCAATCAAACAAAAATCTCCCATAATCGTTGACAACAATCCGCTACTTTGGTTTAGAAATCTTGACAAAACGAATCAAAACCCTAAACTAGCAATCAAATAACTATCACATTCATCTAGTTGCGCACCTAAATAAACGAGACGACAATTCATAACAAATATAGCTATGGAATATTAACAAATTCAAAAGAAATATGAAAGGGAAAATTCCTAAAATTAATTAATGATTAACCATGTTTAGGGTTTTGAAATTCACCCTTAACCAAACAAATAAATCAGCTACACATGCTTGGAAGATTAACAAATAAATTCAGCAAACAAAACTAATTAAAAAGCAAAGGAAGAGAGGGGAGTTATGAGGTTGCAAACAAATAAGGTGTTGTTTGGCCCCTGTTTTGGGCGTGAAAAATAGTAGCAACTTCTCTGTTTTGTGCATCAGGAACACGTAGGACAACAACAATTTTCATGAGTAGCAGCAGCACCTCTCCTAGTTTGTGATGAAGAAGAACAAGAAGCAGCAAGTAGCAGCAGTTCTTCTTTGTACGTTGAACACAACAGCAGATCCAACTCCTCTTCTCTCTTACTTTTAACGTTAAGGAACAAAGAAGAAGAAAGGCTTTTGGTTTTGGCGTTGAAGAGAAGAAGAAGGCAGCAACAGACATCAGCAACAACAGCACAAAGCAGCTACAAGAGATGTTCCAGCCCTCTGTTCTGGTCATTGAAAGAAGGAAGAAGGGGGAAGCAAAGCAGCAGCTCCATTTGCTCTCTTATGCGTTAGGAAGAAGCAAGAAGAAGAACAACACAGCAATTGTCTTCTCTGGAAGAAGGCAAGCCAAGCAGCGGCTGTTGCACCTGCCGTCCAAAAAGAAAAGAAGAAGACACGACAACAGCTTTCCCTTTTTGAAAATAAAATAAAATAAAACCCTAACCTCCCACAGCACCCTTTATGCTATCTATTTTTATAACACCCCAAAACAACCCAATAAACCACTAACCCATTACAATCTATCTACAAATTTTGAATCCTAGTTTGTAAAGTAATCTAGTAGGTCCCACTTAAAAGAATCACTCATATAAGGAACAAAATCTACTTTCTAAAAGAATAAAACGTAATAAGCATTAGAAATAGCTTAAAATGTTTGCTGACATCATGCTGATGTCATCAATTCTTTGTGATTAGTACCTTTATTTTGACATTCGCACGTGTCCACGTGCTTTTATGGGTGCCCTTATAACTTTTTGCTGATGCCTCTATCAATTAGCCGACTTCGCCAAATGTTATAATTTGTCGACTTTTCCGCATTTTGCCCAATCCACTCGTATTCCCTGCACACAACCAAAATACACTTAATTAATTCAAATAGAATAAAATAATTAACTAACTAATATAAATATAGAGGTATTAAATATAATATATATGCACTTATCATTCCTAACTCAAAAACAAAAATTTCTCCTCTTGAACTTCGAAAAAATAGAAAACCAAATGTTTCTTATTTTAAAATTTGAGGTTGATTAGCCTATATTAGGATTCTTGATCCTAATAGATCAAAGTTAGCTAGCAGAGCTTATGATTGTATTTTTATTGGTTACTCCCAGAGTAGTAAAGCATATAAGTTTCATGATATTAATAATAAAGTAATAATTGAATCTCTTGATGTTGATTTTTTTGAAGACAAATTTCCATTTAAATCTAAGAATAGTGGGGGTTACTTACCTAGTAATGTAACCACCAAAGAACTTAGAATAGAAGAACCTAGAAATGAAGAATCTAGGGACACTGATTCAGAACCTAGACGAAGCAAGATAGCTAGGACCGAGAAGAACTTTGGTCCTGATTTTTGTGTCTTTACTCTAGAAGGAGATCCATTTTCCTTAAATGGTTCTTCAGAAGCTGATCTTTGGCAAGAAGCAATAAATGATAAAATGGACTCTCTTGAATCTAACAAAACTTGGCACTTAGTAGATTTACATCTTGGCTGCAAAACAATAAGTTGCAAATGGATTCTCAAACGAAAATTGAAACCTGACAGTTCAATAGAGAAATACAAAGCGAGGTTAGTAGCTAAAGGATATAGACAAAAAGAAAACATAGATTTCTTTGATACTTATTCTCTTGTGACTAGAATTACTTCTACTCGTGTTTTAATTGCCATAGCTACAGTGCATGATCTAGTTTTACATCAGATGGATGTTAAAACCGCTTTCTTAAAAAGTGAATTAGAAGAATAAATCTATATGGACCAACAAGAAGGTTTTATAGTTAATGAACAAGAACACAAGGTTTGTAAGTTGGACAAGTCATTGTATGGTCTCAAACAAGCACCAAAACAGTGGGATGAGAAATTTGATAATTTAGTTATTTCAAATGGTTTTAGAATTAATGAAAGTGATAAATGCATCTACTATAAGTATGAAAATAATATATGCATTATTATTTGTCTGTATGTGGATGATTTATTGATTTTTGATTCCAACTTATTTGTTGTTGATGATACTAAGAAACTACTTAGTCGAACTTTGACATGAAAGATTTGGGTGAAACTAGTGTAATTTTAGGAATTAAAATTACTAGGACAAGAACTGAAATTTCTCTAGATCAATCTCACTATATTGAAAAGATCTTGAAGAAATACAACTACTTTGACTGTAAACCTGTATGCACTCATTTTGACCCTAGTGTCAAATTATTTAAGAACACTGGTGATAGTATTAGACAAACCGAATATGCTAGTATTATTGGTAGTCTTCGTTATGGTACTGATTGTACTAGGCCTGACATTGCTTATGCAGTAGGGGTTTTGTGCAGGTTTACTAGATGTCCTAGCATAGAGCATTGGTGTGCTATAGAGAGAGTGATGCGGTATCTGAAAAAAACCGTGAATCTAGGATTACACTATCAGAAGTTTCCCGTTGTCTTTGAAGGATATAGTGACGCCGACTGGAACACCCTTTCGGAAGACTCCAAAGCCACCAGCGGTTATGTCTTTAACATAGCTGGCGGTGCAGTTTCTTGGAAATCCAAGAAACAGACGATTTTAGCTCAATCTACTATGGAGTCAGAGCTAATAGCATTAGCAGTAGCTAGTGAAGAGGCAGGATGGTTGAGAAACCTAATGTCAGATATTCCTTTATGGGATAGACCGATACCAGCCATTTTAATCCACTGCGATAGTACCGCGGCTATTGCAAGAGTTCAGAACCATTATTACAATGGCAAGAGACGGCAAATACGTCGTAAGCACAACACAGTTAGAGAATTTTTCAAAACTGGTGCTGTTAGAGTGGATTATGTAAGGACTGATGTGAACCTGGCTGATCCTTTGACGAAAGGACTAGCATGGGAAAAGGTGTGGTATACCTCGAAGGGGATGGGACTTAGGCCTATTGAGAATTGAGTCATTTGTGATAGATACCCTACCTACAGACTGGAGATCCCAAGAAATAGGTTCAATGGGAAAAACAACTCACATGATGATATAGAAAGAATCATGCTAATATAAGATTCCATCCCTTAGCATGACATCCTGAAGTTGGTTAAGGTTAAGTTATTAACTCTTAATGAGGATTATATCTCTTTTTGTGTGGAGTACCTAGCTACATGAGTACTCTTGATAGACTCACCTATATGAATGTGGAAGTGTGGCCGCTTCCGATGAGAATTCTGGGCAAATTCTCTAGAGCATTCATTATGACTGGGATAATAGCACATGGTCGTAAAGTGCTGGCTTTAGAACTTTACACTAGTAGAATTGTGTGTGTTTTGGCAACTGAAGTATATTTACTCGAATTAGAGTTCAAGACTAATGTCACTCTACATTCTTATACTTTGAGAGCCTCATCACTAAGTAAAGGTTCAATTTGATAAATACCTCTACTTATGCACATATCTATCTGTTCTTGCTCGAGGTTTTTAAAATATATAAGTGGGGGATTGTTTGATATATATTTAAAAAAATTGTTTTGTACAAATAGTTTATCAAAACAACATTGGAGTAGTGGTTAAGATTTTGGGTTCCCTCTTTGAGGTCAAGGGTTCAAACCCTCTCCCACCCATTATACTAGATATATATTACAGGTATTTCATGCACATCAAGATGCAGGAACAAGTCTAAGTGATTCTCTAAGAGGGTGGTGGAAGTATAGTTGGTCGTGGCCTTAGCACAATCGGTTTTGAGGTCTCAACCTGACTACAAACAAAAGAGCTTCTGAGCTCTTCATATGTTCTGGTTCGGATGTTATAGGCCAAAATGTAGTTGACACAATCCAAGATCATAACATTTCGATTCACTGGATTGAAAGCTATAAGCCGAATCCTAGATTCTAGATTTATCGCAAGATATTTCAGATTTGCTAACACATCCTTAAATTCAATCTTATGCACCAAATGCTAAACCCATCCTCTATTAGAGTTCTCTTCCTCGAGCACCTAAACACTCAAAGTCATCCGTCTTCTCCAATATTGGCAAAAACAGATGAACCCTTCTGATTCCCCCCAAGAACTCGTTTGTGTCTTCCATCCACCTCATTCAAGTAGGACCTTTCTCTATCCTCGGGCAATTCAATCAACCTGCATTTATGACCACCATTTTCGCAGTTGTTGTTGGGATCGTAAGCTATGATACTATTTCGTCCAGCAATCCAATACAAGACTCCATTATGTGTAACTACATTGCTATGGGTAGGGTGATGTTCCCAAATAATCACTTCTTGGGGGTTTATCACTGCTTGTGGGCCACGAAACTTTATAAGTATTCCATGCACCCGTATCAGAAGAGAAGATTTGAATGCGAAATTTGGGCTGCGAAGCACCACATACTTGGATACGCACCACCTTGTAACTCTTAGAATAAGGTAATGATGAAGAAGATTCATTACAGATGAAACCATTTATAACGTATCTATTATCGTAATCATAGTGCTCTTGAGATGGTAGAGGGAGTAAGACCAATTGTTTGGTGAGCGGATTACAGACGTAGTACCTAAACCGTTTCGTGTCCATCGAATTCGAACAAAGAACCAAACCATTGCTTGAAGCTAAAAGCTGTATCTCATCATATTTATCAGATGGATGGCATTGCTCAAAAAAGAATCTAAAGAAAAACCCATCACCATGATGATCTATGAATTTGGAGTGGTGACGGGGAGATGCATTAGAATGTAACCGGTGGTCATTCGAGCAATAGAGGGTCCATGGGGTAAGATTGCTGTTGTATAGTTCTCTCATCCTGGATATGAACAAGGGGTTAGAGTTGGAGAGTAGTGAAAGCCATACCTTTGAGACACACCTGAACTTGAATAAAGAATTGAAGGGAAGACGAAGAAGGATATCTAATAACACACTCTCTGATAAACCATCTTTAATACAGAAAGAACCCATCTCCATCTTCATTGCATCTGTTATTCTTTTTCTTTTTCTTGAAGAATTCACAACATCTGTTAAAGTCGTTCTTGATGTTAGATTGCTCATATTGGAAGTAATGGCTTGAAGGCTTCACGTCAAAGGAACAAGAATACAAGTCACGGCGGCCACCCCCTTCAAGTAGTAGGGGAACTAACTTGATCTCTGGATAACCAATCTGCAATACCCCTGCGTACAAAAAAAAAATTAAAGAACAGAGTATCAATCTAAAAAAAAGAAGAAGGAGAAAACCAATGAAACAATTAATCAAATAGTTCGAACTCAAATCGAATTCAAAGTAGAAAAATCCCATTATGAGTCGTGGGTTCTACTTCTGATACCACATAACAACCACTTCCAAGACCAACAGAGGAAATATAGATGAACACTTAGTGCTCATTAAATTAAACCGGCAAAAACACTAAACCCTACCAGATACAAAACATCGACTTTAATGACCATCGTTTTGGTGGAGGGAGAGGAGAATTTCTACTTGAGATTTTCTCAACAGTTTACTTTCAAAACCAAAAAAAAAAACATAATTTAAGGAAAAAAAAAAGAGTGGATGGATGACGTGGCATAACAACTGACGTGGAAGTTGCGACTTTGGATGCCGCGTCAAGGGAGTTGTATGGAGGTCAAATTTGGAGTAAGTTTCCTAATCAAAATTGGTTCCTACTCAAATAGGTTCAGGGCCGTATCTGAGATTTTGGGGGCCCAAAGCGAAATCTTAAAACGGGGCTCCATAGATAAACTAAAAAAATGACTTCTCGATTTTTTTTTAAAATTACGATAATAAGAAATTGCTACAAAACTTAAAAAAATATAAAATTTAGTATTTATTTATTTATTTAAAAGTGTGGCACCAATGTTACTTTAGGGCTGCCTACATACCATAATTAGAAAAAATACGTGGAGTTAGTATAGTTCAGATTCTCATAAAATTTTTATAAACAAAAGTACAAAACAATAAAATAGCTAAGGTTAAAAAATCCTAATAGAACCTTGAAAAATAAAAAAGAAAAAAGTGATGCATAACAAAGAATACAATTTGTCGAATTATTATTATAATATATTTAGAATTTTTTATATATTCTAAATAAATAATTAGTATTTCTATTCTAAATAAACAAAGAAATAGAAATGGGAACGATTTCCATACAACTAGGAGTATGATAATAAAATAATAATTAACTCATGTAGGGCCCGCATGAAATACATCAAGGGGTTGATTTTTGGAGAGGATGATCTACATGGTGAGGAGAACATACTCACCTGAAATAATCCGGTTCTAAAACTTCTAACCTCATCAATCTGCCCCTGTAAATCAACGGTCAAAATAAAAGTTTAAAACTTACCAAATTTTTAAGAGCTAATTTGAAGGGGTTAGAAGTTTTAGAACGAGCTGATATATTAATATGATGATATACATATATTAATATATATGTATATCTCGATCTTTTTTTTTTCTCTCTTCCGAGTCTATCTCGATCTTCTTCTTTTTTCTCTCTCCAAATCTCTTAAATATGCTCTCACGAACTCTGTCTTCCCCTCTCTTCAATCGTAAATTTTAGGTTTAGGTTAAAAGAAAAATCAAAATGAATAATTTCATGTTTGTTATGTGAGGATAATCCCAAACAAAATGTGAGGATAGAAGTGATAAAAAACTTAAGTGTCAATAACAAGACTCTTTTTTTATGGTCAATTTTATCTGTGCCTAATTGTTTTTAAAAAGGAAGATAATTTCACTAGCTCAAGCTTAAAAAAATCTGTGCATAATTATTAGATGTATTGGTAGTTGTCTTCATGTACTAACAAAGTGAACATCTAGGTTGGGCTTAAATTTTTTTTAAGCTCGAGCTCGTGAGATTAAAACTTAAAAAATGGAAGTACGGACATTGATACGACACAACACAGACACGACGACAGGCTAAATCCAAAAAAGTAGAACACGGACACATTAAAGATATAAAATTAAATAAAATATATTTATATTAAAATATACTATAGATGAAATTCTTCAAAGAATTTTAGAAAATCCCTTGCACAAAGGAGTTTCGACAATAATGAAAGACAGAGAAACAGAGAAAACATGGGTGTGCCAAAAATCTCACGAAAAATATATTTGAAGTATCCACTGTGTGTTTGTATGTCTAAATGTCGGACACGTGTCCAACACCCCAAATGAAATGTACGTACTTCATAGCCTCTAGACTTTGGGTAAACAACAAAAATTAAAAATGACCAAAATTATCTTGATACTATTTTAAAATAAAATAACGTCCACATTTTTGTCCTGCTTCATAAGATTAGAGCACGAGTTATCCCTTGTCTAGATTGTGAAATTTTGAGGCTTCCATTTTACTACTAAATTTTAATTGGTAATTTTGAGGGGTAAGAAATTTTATAAAGATTGGATTTTGTGTGAGGTGATCAAACATCGAGGAGATCATCCATACCAAAAATCATCACATCATCTTTATGTGGGCCCTATAAAAAAATTTTAAATAAAAACAGAGAGACCGGAAAAAAAAACCCAATATTGGACCTGCATTTAGGTTCCACCCCACCCAAAACTAGTTTTGCAAATAAAACCCAAAATCAAGTAAAAAGACAAAGCTACCATTCTTTAAAAGAAAAAAATTAAAAAGAGAAAGAAGAGAGAAAGGAAAGAATTCACAAGAGATCTGCTCCAACACAATAACATTATTCATGATGAGAAATCATCAAAGGGGGGCTACCGAATCAAGAAATTGATTAAACATTGAATAATAACAGTTACATAACTGTTGTATAATAGTTGTGTAACAGCTGCATAACGGTTGCATAACAATTGCATTAGTTGCATAACCATTGCATAATAGTTACATAACGGTTGCATAAAAATTGCATAACAGTTGAATAATAGTTGCATAATATATAGTTGCACAGTTGCATACCAATTGCATAACGATTGCATAAGAGTTGCATACTAGTTGCATAACAGTTGCGTACTAGTTGCATACCAGTTGTATAAGAGTTGCATAACACAAGATTGCATAAAGTTGCATTCTATTTTTCTTTTATTTTTTATTTTGCATAACACAAGATTGCATATAGTTGCATTCTATTTTTCTTTTATTTTTTATTTTTTATTTCTAGAAAATGAAGAACAAATTAAATGGCAAGAAGAAGAAGATGATGATGCATATGGTAGTCTGATTTCATAAGGAATTTGACTCGCTGAAAAAAAGTTAAAGAGGAAAAGGATGATGATGAAGATGTAGAAGAAGAAGATGAAGATGAGGATGAAGAAGATGAAGAAGAAGAAGAAGATGAATGTGAGGATGAAGAAGATGACGGTGAAAAAGAAGAAGAAAGAGATGATCGCTAGCAGATCTCACTCGCCGAAAAAAATGGTGAAGAAGGCAACCTAAGATCTCTCTCTCTCTCTCTCTCTCTCTCTAAAATTTCTCTCTATCTTTCTTTCCAAATAAAAGAAAGGCAAATATGTCCGTAAAAAAGTAAATAAAACTAAACCAAAGAGTTTAAAATGACAGGTGTGCATAAGACAAAAAAAATTTGGATTGAATTTAAAATATCAAAGTTGGGTGGGGGAGAAGTGAAAACGAACCCCATTTTGGGGTTATAGACTAATTTCATGATAAAAACAACCAAGAATTCACTCCCCCTAAATCCGATTTTGTTTTAGGAATTTTGCAACGAAAAGGTTGACAGAACATCTTGTAAATGCAACAAAAAGGTTGGAATAAAATGCCACTAGCTACTAAACTCCAAATCCAGAATTGAAAACTATGATAGATTTGGCTCAATTCAAACCTGTCTATAAATTACAAAAACTGCACACAAAAAAAGTTATCCTGTTTCGATCAAAATTGTTCCAAGGGTAACTTTTTTCTTCATGAAAATGGTCACCATTTTTCTTAGCGACCGTTTTAAGTATAGGGTTTAACAGCTGTCACCATTGAACTCCATTATCTCTTCATCTCATTGGTACAGGAAATACTGGGTTTTGGGTTTCTCTAGTGTTTTCTATGTTGAAACAATACAAGGAGCTGCTTCTCCTCCAACAGAACAAAATTGAGGAGCACAAAGGCTTTGTCTCTTTCCATTTTTTTAGGCAATCTTATGCAATCCGATTTGGAGATCAGATGATATGGAAATGAGAAGAGGTAAAGAATTGTGCCATACTGCTTTGAAGACTCGTTTCTGGTGAGCTTTCACTGATTGCGAGGGTTTGTGAGCTTTATACCTGATGTCGAAGATATGGATTGTCGGATCTGCTGAGCCAGAAGTTAAATATAAACCGTCAGGAGACCAAGCTTGATTAATTAAAGCTGATTGTGATTCACTGCTTTCTTGTTTCCACCCAAATGCGTGAACTTCCGTTTGCCTTAACCTGATATCAAACAGTCGAAGTTGCTTCTCTGGAGCCCTGCAAAGACAGGAAAATTAGTTAAAATGAAATGAACCCATTTGGCGATGTGGTGGTACAAAGAAAAGCCATTTTAAATGTACATAGGTGAACTCCATGAATGATAAACTAGTATCTTATGAGAAATAGAGATTTTTGGCTGGTTTCCGGTTTGACGATTTTGCATTATCTTGGGTGAGGATTCTAATGTAAGTGGGTTCATGATGGGTCTGGGGATCCCTATGCCTATTTGTATTTTTAGTTTGGATGGCTTCTTCGGGCATTGCCCTTTAATAAAAATATCTTCACTGATCAAAATAAATGAATGAATAAAGAGATTGTGATGTCTTCACTATCCAAACCAGCCCATTAACACGTGAACTACTAAACAACTTGGATGTCAGCTTCCAATGCTATAATCTCCAAAATTTTGAAAATAGCACACCATATGCACTTTTGAACTAGTAGCTTATTTCATTCAACTTGCAGACTTTCAACAAATGCAATGGCCACTTCTTATTCTATTAGGAGAGACTTTTGGGGGATTCAAGACATAAATCTCAATGGTATCCATCAATATCAAAGACAGAAACAACTGTTCAACTCATTTCCTAAGATCGCATCCTTCTACAAATCATTTAAGTGTGCAACTAACAGCAAATTAATAAGTTCCCTGAAGCAGATAATGGAAGTCCAGTAGTAAATTGAATTGAGCTCAGGAACAAAACTTTCTTCTCCTTTTTTTGAGAAGGTTAAAATTGAGTCCAGGTACAAAACTTAACTAGTTAATAGGTTCTTTCTATTTTATTTTTATTAGTAGGTTAGACTTGAGATTACTAAAGACACAAATAGAGTCAGGTAAGAACCAGTCTTTGAAAATACATATAGCTATAGGTGAATGTGAAAGTATCAGTAAATTCACAAAGGCAATATGAAGGTTATAAATAGTGTGGGTTTAAACTTTATTGATTGATTGAATCAGTTAAGGAGAAACATACAACAACTGCAGTGGAAGCTGTATTCACTAGAAAGAAACCAATAGCAAGTTAGAATATGAAATGGTGAGAACCAGTAAAGAAATCATAATAGGAGCATGCTGAAGTATGAAAGTTATAGTTTGGTTGAGCTTCAAATTAGCACAATATACAAAGTAGAAAATGTGTTTGATAAGAGTTAAGAAGGTGAATTTTTATGTTACTCACCCTGTTTGAACCATGAAAAGGTTGAAGTCGGATGGATTAGGCAAAACGCTCATGCATTTGCTTTCTATTTGATGCTTAAAATCAGCTCTTCCTGCCATCAGATCAAAACCAATAATTCTCTTGTCTGCTCCTACTGACATTAATATCTGCTTTTGCTGCAATCCAGCAACTCCCATTACAGCAGAGGAATGCATGTTCCTATGTAACGCCTTTGATTTCCATGAGTTTTCACCATCTTTCTCTCTCCAAAGTACCACAGCGTGATCACTCCCTCCAGTAGCAAAACATGAATTGTCCCATGGCATGAAAATTATACTGTTAATAATGCCCTTGAGATGAGGTTTCTCTTCTAAGAAAGTCACTCTTTTTTTCTGTTGATGCACAAACAAATAGGTCAGGTAGAACAAATTTATATATAAAAACCTTTAATTTTAGAAACTGAAGACAACTTGTTTGAGATTTTTTTGCGGATCTGGACATTATGCTCGTGACTTGATTTGACGTAAACATGGTCAATTCCAATGATCCAAAACTTTCCCGCTATGAACATGAGTAGACTAAGAAAAAGCAAAAGAAAACCATTTGAAGGAAACTACTTTTTCCTTTCCTTTCCTTTCCTTCATTTGAAGGAAACTACTCGTATGCAACATTTTGTATCAGTACGTTAATGATGTGGTTTTGCCTAAACATGGCAGATTCATAGTGATAATGATTTCCAAGCTTTGGTCATGAGCTACAAACTCAAAAACCAGAGAAAACAATTTCAGTTCAGATCTTTATTTCAACAAACCAGCACAAGGGAACAATCATGCCACAAAAACAAAGAGATACTTCTTCTGTACAAAAGAAGCTGTGTTTACTCTTAACTGCTAGTCAATTTAAGTACATAATAAGAACAGACTTCTCATGTAACCCTGATGGATGAACGTATTCAATAGAAATCACTTCTCAAAGTATTTGGGAAGTACAGTGGACACCTTTCAATGAAAGATCTACATTTCAGTCAACATATTTATAAAACAGTGAAATGCTACAAGAACCCCGGATTTGCACCCCAAACAATACCTCAGAATATAAAATTCGACTTTAGACCAACTTTAGACCGAAATTAGACCCCCCACACCAATTTTATAATCTGAGGTATTGTTTGGGGTGCAAATCCGGGGTTCCTGTAGCATCACTCGGGAAGTGTATAAGAATCAATAACTTTTTTTTTAACAGGGAAGGATGAATTTAATTAAAATCAATCTTTTAAGCCTGCAGCTTCAGCAAACACGAAATAATGCAAAGCATATATTTTCAATAAAACAATTCTAAATATAAGTCCTACCTGCTGTGATGCATTGAGATTTAAGATTGAGATCTGAGCATCCCCACCATCAGCAGTATAGACGGAAAATAGACTATCTCCTTGTGGATGCCAGGTTACATCTTCAGGCCATCTCCTCTTAGGAGATATACAATCTGTACTACTAAGTAAAGAGGCACCCGATCTGCAGTTTCAAAAATGCCAATAACTGATTCACCACATGTAAAATTTTAAATCACATTGAAGCAGGAAGCAATAGAAAAACAAAGAGGTAGTACACATGCACTATAATACCAAAAACAAATAAAGAAAGAAAGAAAATAAAAGGTAGAGGTAAAGATTACAATTCTACTGGAGTCCTGAAACTCTGCTACAATCATCCTTTTATTCATATTAATGAGCCTTGGTTTACTTTTTCTTTGATAAATTTCTTGGTATGAATCAAAGAGAAGAAAACAATGAACCCAAGTGAGCAATAAAGCAATCATTATGTAACCTCAACACCTCACTCAGCCAGATAAGTGATTAAGCTGATTCATTACAAATGAAAGTAGTTCATCTGCAAAAGACGTTGAAATCTAACTGACTCAGTTTCGGTTCAGTGGGTTTTGAATGGTTTGCTGCGGGATGTTTGTTAACAAAATTTCTCGTCTTCCAGGCTTTTCTTCTTGTTTTTTTTTGGACTCATATATTAGGTTGAGATAACATACACAGCTCTTTGTACTTAGGAAGTATGGGGTGTTTGAGAATTGATACGTCGGCCTTGTTTTCTCCATGTATGTTGGCATGTACTTATTGCAGTTCTTTCAATTGTCATATTTTCTCAGCATGCAGTAATCAATAGTCAGCAAATAGCTTTACTTCTCCATTTCTAGAAATATACATATTTATGTATTACGTATAGTTTCTTTGATCTCTTTCCCACACCATTCATTGTAAAGTTTTAAAAAAGTTATCATCTAGGCAGTCAAGATCCCAAGGAACTCTACTGCCCAAACATTAGTGAATGCCTTTGACTACCCTGAACAAGAGGGGATAAGTCATATCCAGACACCTTTCAATAAAAAGGTCTTAAATCAAGTTGGACCTATATATTTGGAATGCAACTAGTATGTGTATGGGATGCTAATTAGGACAGGGGGCTAGGAGATACCATGAAATAACCATTTGTTACTTCAGCTTAGAGAGGAGAGAGACATTAGGAGGAGGTTGCTCATCAAATATAAATTGGGTTTCTAAAAGTGGAGATGGAATCTTCAGATATCACCTGACAGAGGGAATCAAATTAAACTAGAGGGATAAAGGTGACAAGAAGATAACCTCCACCTGCACTTTATGGAGCAGAATGCGAGGAAATAAAGAAAAAAAACATGTTCCCAGAGAGAAAGCGCTTAGAAGAGGATATATGGACGAGTCGTAAAAATGTACCTTTCATTCTAATTGGAATTGAAAGAGATTAAGTAAAAAATGATTTTTCACAGAATCAAGGAGTAGTTGTGATAAACTTACTAATAGATGTTTTAAATGGTTTGGTCATGTTCAACAAAGACCAAATGATCAGCAAGTGAGGAGAAGCGCACATTGAAGATGTAATTAGGGAGGAAGGGGGGAAAAAGGGCATGAATTGAGGTAGAGAGAAAAGGTTTCAAGGCACGTGCTTTAAATAATCATGCAAGTGAAAAGAAAGAAGTATTCAAAGCTACCCAAAGAGCAGAAAGACTAGAAAAGACATGTATGGACATACTGAGTAAAGATTTGAAGGCACATGCTTTAGAAAGATATGGATATAGAAAAGACAAAAAGTTGAATGAAGGAACCTATGATACCTATATACCTATATTTGACCAAACTACCAGTATCAACACAGCTACAGGAACACATAAGAGAAAGATACTTCAGGTTCTTATTTACAACAGATAATATCAATGAAATTAAAATAGTTTTACTAATTAATACAATTCTTGACCAAATAAACAAAGAGTTTGATTCAATTATCGAGTAGAATAGTGTTAAAAGTAATTAAAATAAAATAATTTAGAGCATTATTATACTTTTTCTTTATTGCATATCTATACATGCATCCGTGTAACCTTTAATAACATTATTTGTGGAAGAACTTCCATCATTAATTTTAGATTGTGGGAAGGATAACTGTATCTGTATCCATGCCCTGGATTTTGGAAAAGTTAGAAATTTACCCTACTTCTCATATCTTTGCGCGAAAAGAACCAGATTCATTCTCGGTTCCCAATAATTGGTCAAGGTATTGGTGATGATGATGATTTTAATGATGAGTCATGGCCTGATGGCCATTTGCGTCGAAGGGGAAGTTTAGTTGGTCTAGAAACAGTTTACAAGCTGTGTAAGTCAAAGGGTTGTCCTAATTTACAAGCTAGGCAGCAGATTTTTATCACTAATGTGTAGCACTTGTAACATTCCTCCACTTTGTATTTGCATCATATTCACAGTTCACCATGTTGGCCTCACCCAAGCTTTTCCTATGGCTTGCTCAATAATATGGCAGAGATGCATTTTTAATCTTTTCATTCTCACCATTTCTTTTTTTTTTTTTGTTAAAAGATATAGGAAAAAATTTCAAATAGCTAGTGCAGTAGAAATTAAAGAAAATTGCTCTTAACAGTACCCCTTGCCATGAATTTGCCACAAGTTGACGACCCCATCCAAAGCACTGCAAAAGATTATGAAACAATAGCAATAATCAGATCGAGCCTGAGAAAGTTAGACTAACCAAGTTATAGTTCAATTTAAAATAATCTAGAAAAAACAACTAATTAAATTGTGCACCCCTAGAATGTTTAAGGCTTATACCAGCAGTGGACCTAATTACTCTTTCATCTTATAAATTATCTTCAATTG
Source organism: Macleaya cordata (assembly GCA_002174775.1). Taxonomy (NCBI): domain Eukaryota; kingdom Viridiplantae; phylum Streptophyta; class Magnoliopsida; order Ranunculales; family Papaveraceae; genus Macleaya; species Macleaya cordata. The sequence continues at coordinate 159,516 of MVGT01000031.1, forward strand.
AGAAACTCTTGTTGAATACTAAAAAGGTCACATTTTCTTATTGGCTTCAAAACATCCATAATGATTTTATAAATGGTCAGAGACATGTCAAATGTGAGATTTATGGGTACTACAATCAACATGTTTTCCATTTGACTTCATGCATGCAGCTCCACTTAATTTGTTTACAAAAAGGATAATAAAGAAAAAGTTAACTATTAGAAAAGAAATGCAACTTTTAAATTTTTTTCTTCCGCAATCTACCTTGAAACAAAGAGTTGATCATTAAACGGATTCAGAACAAGACTTCTCAATTTTCTCTTGTGTTGACTAGAGATGTGAACACCAGAATGACAACGGATTAGGCATGGCGAATCTGAGCTCCGTATCAAGGGAATCACTTCTGTATGTTCTTTCTGCTCTGCAACACTCAAAAATATAACAAGCACATTAAATCAACTTTGGTTAAAGATGTATTCATATAGGAGAAAAACAAGTAATACTAACAGGAGTATGGGACATAAAACATACAACTAACTTAAAGCATTAGGTCTATTCAGCATAAGAAAAAACATTACCCAACTTCCTCTTTGTTCCTTTATCTTTTGCTTCAACAGCTTCCAGATCAGAAGAGGGTCTATAAAATGAGTCTCCTTTTTGTTTCCCACCACTGTTAGAATGAGTAGGAAATGATAGACTAGCTCGATTTCCAGGACCGGCTGAAGCTTTTGTATTGGACTCCAATTTTACAGGTTGAGCAATTTTGGGATTCACTGCAGGAATAAGAAGCTGGGGTCTAGACTGGGCCTGGGTTCGAGAATGGCCTTCATCAGTACAGGCAGGGCTTGACGAACTGTGCTCGACTTTTATATGACTACTACCATTACTCAGCAATTTCTTAGAAACTTTTGAGTTATCTCGAGATCGAAGCCGAGCCAGTTTAGATTTTGAATCATTTAACTTCTTCTCCGTTTCTTCAAGCTGCATACCATTTACAGTGAGATAAACAGTTTACAAGATCCAAGACACACAAGCTAGACCAAAATCCCATAATTGTTTACATAGTAATAGGTTGTTAAGGATACATGCAATTAATCCGGACCATATGCCATAAACAGCTCAAGGCAAGAGTTAAAGTCTTGATCTGAGAGAGCAAATTAGCAAAAACCAATATCAACAGTAATTCATGCAGCCGCTTTGAGTTGCAGTGAAGTTTATGGTGAACTTCTAAATCTCAGCCCAATAAGTAGCATAATTGACTAATTGATACTTGAATATTGGAACAAAACATCCAAGTTGCACCCAATTTAGATAATATAATTTGTCTTAGTACTACTCATCTGTAGCAGTGTGAAGCTTCTATCCTCTTAAAGTATTTACTACATTCTGAAATAAAGAAGTCGACTTCTCTCTAACAGTATTTTGATCTCTCACAGAGTGACCAAATTTATGGAGTGCATCTGAGTTTCTGCGTGAAACTTAACCACTTTTGTCATTATACTAAATTTGAGTTATCAGAATCATAAGTTAATGTATCGCCTAGCACCATGGTAACAAATTATATCTTTGGTCAACCACGATCAGATTCTACAGATTCAATTTTGAAACGTTCAGATTCAACTTAGCTACATTCCAAATTTATAACTACCCAACCTTGTGTAATGTGTCCTATTAAGTAATTTTCATAGGAAAAGGATTGACATTGATGACTTGCCGAAGTGGACCCTGTAGACAACATAATCAAAAAGATACTGAGAGTGGGACAAATTATTATCCAATAATTGATATGATCGATAAAGAAAACACTTTTGCTTTATTTCGTTTCTTGATTCTACAACTACACATGTCAAACCTAGTAGCAACTAGCACATTCCACAGATATCTGGTCAGGATTTGCCGAACAACCAATACCGATACTAAGTTTAAATTGTTAATAAGCATTAAATAGTGTCTTTGGTTATCTATCAGTGACAAACAACTGCATGTCCCAGTACCACTTTGGGCATGATTCTTTACTCACCACACGTTTTATTCATTTTGGACACTAAAATCGTTTCGAAATGAGGCAGATGCTTGTCATGATTAATCAATCAACTGTCATAAAAATAACTTCTTACAGAAAGATAAATTTAAGCATAGCATCATAAGATTCAACTAAAACTCTTTACTTCCAATGACAATTATCAGTTCTACAACAAATTTTTTTCTGGGTCTAAAAATAAGTATAGGACATAAAGCATAAACACAAAAAGCAAAGACAATGAAAAGAAGAATCAATGTAACAACCTGAGATTTGTAATAAGTTACCCTCTTCTTCAAATTCTCTACTTCTTTAGTTCTGTGTTCAATAAGGGCTACCAAAGCTTCTTCCTGTTCGTCCTCTTCTTCTTCTCCTCCTCCTCCATTATCTTCCTCCACCGACTCTTCACTCTCCTCCACCTTGGGCTTCTTCCAAATGTGGTTCATTTTCCTCTTAAATACAAAAGATTTTTCTCTTCTTCAATCCGATTTTCTCTCTTTATAGGTCTCAAATTCCCTCCAACCCAATTAAAAAGTTTCTAAATCAGATGAACCTACCAAACCCAATTTACAGAACAACCAAAAGATGTATTTTTCTTCTTTGTTCAGACCAAGAACCCTAAAATAATCAATATCCAGAAAGTTTTATCGTTTGAAAACCTAAAAAATCTAAATCTCACGACACAACACGATACTGTAATCAAAACACGCGAGGAGTAACCAAAACTTCCAACAGAACTTATGATCCAAATAATTTTGTTTGTCCTGATTTTAATAACCCAGTTGACACAGGACATTTAAAACCTATCTCATTTCAATCATAAAAATGCCTACTCTTACAGCCAAACAGATTCTATTAGTATCTAGTCCAGTGGTGCTACAGAAAATCCGGTTTAATTGATTCCCCATTGGAACCCTATTTCGGTACCAGAACCGGCACCTATAATAACTTCATCCTCTTTTTAGCATTTAGCAAAGAGTACTGCTTTTTGGACCGACCAATTGCCAGATAAAATGCCAGATGCTTATGTGGTATGGTCGATCCCACTGCCATATAAGTTAGAAACCCCCTCATAACATTTTTGGAAGGAAAAAGTGGTGGGTCCTACCCTGCCACATAAGCGTCTGGCACCAATTTTGTAAATTGGTCGGTCCAAAAGTCATTATTCTTTAGGAAATCCCATTTCTTTTACCAACAAATGCCAAAAGGATAGGTGGCATAGTCGATCCCACTGCCACATCAGTTGGAAATCCCTCATAATACTTTTGGTGATGCTACACTTACTGCAAAGTGTATTGTCAATCTTACTACAAAGGCTATTTAGGAGGGTATTTGCATCAATTTGAAAATGACGCAAATCACGAAGGGTGTGAGATTATTTGAGAATAGTGGGATGACTAGGCAGTAAAGTTTGCAATAGGAAAATGCAGTAAGTCTGGCATTTTTTTAACACTTTTAGAAGGAAAAGGGTGGTGGGTCCCATTCTGCCAAATAAGCATATGACATATATTTTGTAAAATAGTCGGCCCAAAAATTATTATTGTTTTTTATTTTTTTGGAGATGACCCTTTACATCGTATTGGTTGGTCATAAATAAAATTAAAAACTTTTAAGAAAACAATGTTTTTCACGACTAGAAAATATTTGTCATTAACCATAAACTCTTTGCTCTATAATGTTAATGGAAGTTTAAAATTGCCTAAACCGCGTGTTTCCATATTGAGATATAAAGTTTGCGCGGGTTGTGTGATATCGATCACATAGTCGTTTTATAGGCTTTATCATATTCAGTCGGAAGAGTTTAGGGACTACAGTTTGTATTGCACAGCGTCACGAAATATATGCTTCTCATACCATAAGACTTTTAGCCAGGATCTATTTAATCACCATTTTTTTTTCTTTTTTTTTTGACAGGAGCGAAGATTCATTAATCATCAAAAGGGGTAGCTGAAGTGTCTTTACGGATCACTTCCGCAATACAAGCAGGAGTGGAATACAACCACTCATTAGAGCAGCAATATAGCATTGCAAACTTAGCGAGCTTATGAGCCGCATTATTAGCATGTCTTCGAACAAACTGAACAGAAATTAAATTACTACTACGAAGGAGGAAATGACAGTCTTGGAGAATACTGCGAATCTGCCACGGGAAAGGAGGATGATCATGAGAGAGATAGTCAACCATAAGCTTTGAATCACCCTCAATTATAGTACGGGTATTAGGAAAAAGTTCACGAGCTAACTCCAATCCCTTTAAAAAAGCTCGAGCTTCCGCTTCAAGTGTTGCATCTTGACCAAACCAATTACCTTCAAAAAAAGTTCTGCAAGCAAGCACCAATCCAAGATCATTGCGAGCAACTACTCCAGCTGCAATTGCAGACTCTCCTGTGGCACCATCCACATTTATTTTAATGCATCCGTTCTCGGGGAAACACCAGCAATTGGGCTGCGCTACTGAAGTAGAGGCAGTGTCATCAGTATGTATGGTTATTTCACTGCTGTAATGAGAATCATGGTCACTATAAAGTCGAATTGCATTGTCAATAACCATCTTAGGATCAATTCCACCACCATCAAAGGCAACACGATTTCGAGCTTTCAGATACACCAAATCAAAGCACATCCCATCTTAGCAACATCAAAGGAGTTCGGCTGAGAAAGCCAGTACTAGAACAGAGATTCCAACATGAAGTTTTCCTCGTGAGATACTCGCAAGACAATTGGAGAGCCAAACCAAATGCACTGAACTACCTCACACTTTAAGAATAAATGATCTACTTATTCTGGATAAAGTTGACATAGAGGACAATTGATATCCATGGAGTTAATATATCGGGCAAGAATACTTCTTAATGCTATGGATTTCATCATAACACGCCATAAAAAAGAGTTGAACCCGAGGTGAGATGCCTCGCAATTTCCATAAATTCTTCCAGTTAAAATCAAGATTTGCCTTGTTGGAAGATGACGACGATGGTTCAGCTTGAGGCACAACAGTATAAGCCGATTTGGTGGTGAAAGCTCCACTAGAAGTCTTGAGCCATAACAATTTATCAGGAGCATCATCCAATGTCAATTGAATCCTGAGAATAGCATCAGCCTCATATAGAGGGAAACAGTAACGGATGAGTTCCTCCTTCCATCGTTTTGAATCATGGTAGATAAGATCAGAAACCCGGAATACAAGAGCCCGTGCATGATCAAGTCCTTCAACCCTAAATCCTGGAAGAGAAGGTACCCAAGGATCACACCAAATTTTAATATCATGTCCTGAACCAACGGACCAGCAGACAGCAACCTTCATATAATCGCGGATTGAACATATGCTTCTCCATACAGGGGACGCATTGTGATATTTCTTTTCAAGCCGCCAGAAAGAGTTAGTTTTCAAATATTTGGCCATTAATGAGCTCAGCAAGCAGAAGGTTGGGTAAGTAATCGCCAACTTAATTTCATAACCAGGGAGATATTAACCCATTTAGGAACTCGAATCCCTAGCCTTCCTTGATCCTTTGAACGACAAAGTATCGACCATGCTGTTAAGATCAACCGATGATCAGCTTCATGTTTATTCCACCAAAAATCTCTCTGAAGATTTAAGAACTGATTCAAAACACCTTTAAGGAGGAGATAAGCCTGACATATAGTAGATTGGTATAGAAGCTACTGTTAATTTAATCAGAGTTAGGCAACCAGCAAGAGAAAGAGCATCTCTCTTCCATCCTTTGAGACGAGAAGAAACCTTGGTGAGAACCCCAGCAAAAGAAGCAATCCTTGATTTGGGTAACAGTAAATTGTGTCCCAGGTATTTGTTATGATCATGCATAATTTGAACACCCAAATATACCGCCAGATCAGAGCATAAAGACTCATCCACTTTGCTGCTAAAGTGTATAGAGGATTTATCATAGTTGATGACTTGTCCTGACCATAGTGCATATACCTCTAACATCTCTTTGACCGTACCAATGGCGTCAGTTGTGGCATATCCAAAAATAAATAAATCATCCGCAAACATGAGATGAGTAATTGAGGGAAAGTGTAAAAAAAAAAAATCTTTATTTTAAAGAGGATCCATGATTTTAATCCCTCGCCAAAATATTTTTATAATTTTAGTCTTTTTTTTAAGTCTTAAAAAATTATAGTTTTATGATTTTAGTCCCTAAAATAAATGTAAACTAAGTTTTTAAAGATACTTAAGTTTCATGTTGCAATTGCAGTATTTTTTTTAGGTGAGCCTGGTTGTTATTTGGTATTGATTGGTCATAAAAAGAATTAAAAAAAATTTGAAAACTTTTGTCATCAACCAATAAAATATGTAGATGAACGCTGGGGGACTGAGACATGACTTTAAAGTTAAGGGGTCAAAAACTCACCTTTATAGGGTTTTACGATTTTTTTTTCCTAAACACCGCCTTATGTGATATATAACCACATGGACACACCGGGAGGCTATACATTGGCTTAATATGCAATCGCATTAAATACCAAAGATTTTCTTAAAAACTCTATATTTACTGTGGGACACACGGGAATGGCTACACATAATTGGCTAAACCAGCAGTTGCATTAAATGATGGAGATTTTCTTGAAAAAATCTCTTGTGTGATATACAACTACACAAACACATGGGAACGGATACACATTGGCGGAATATACAAATACATTAAATAATATTTTATGAAACCTTGTGTTCATGTTTTTTTATTAACACCTCTGTTGTGTGATACACAACTAGATAGACACACATCGGGTCCACGTACAATCACATTAAATAATAAAGATTTTGTACGACTTCTTTATGGGCTTAGAGTTTTTAGGAATGGGTTGATTTTCAGACATGATGATAAAATTGATAAGGAAAATATACACATAAAAAATTATCCATTGGACTACATGTGGGTGTCACGCGCCACTATATACTAAAGCATTATATGAGGATGTGCCTTTTTATTTGCAGGGACCACTTTTTATATTTATAATTTAAAGTTGAATAAGAAAATCGATTTTTATATATAAAAAAGTAAAGTTCCAAAAATCTCTGAGGGGCCATCGCCTCCCTAGGCCCCAACATAGCTCCGCTTTTGCGTACACTGTCTTAAATTAGAACGTTTAGGGTGTTTGGTAGCCACTTTTTTTCAAAATAATTTCTAAAAGCAAAAAAGTTACTTCTTTTTGGAGGATTTTTTTGCTTTTCTATTTCTAAGAAGTTGTTTCTCCTCGAATACCGTGTAACAACTAATAGCTCATAATTTTTTAGACTTTTAAGTCAGTAGTTTACCATACAAACTTCTCCTTATTTTTCACTTCTCAAAAATACTTTTGCTTCTTTTAGAAGCTAGTGCTTTTGGTTGCCAAACGCCCTAGACTTTCTAGGGCTTATAAGTTATATGCACGTGCTTTAGAATTAGGGTGATGTTAAAGGGGTTCCTCAAAATGTTGGGGGGATGGACAAGTTAAATTGGCTTTTAGTCTAAAATCTTCCATCTAAATTATTACTCATTTTTACTAAGGGGGTGGTGTGGGGGCAAACTAATCTAACACTCACTTTCTCTCTTCACTCCACGAAAATTAAATAGTACACTCTACCTCTACCAATATCACCATCATCTTCATCTTCACCACTCCTCCACCGTCGGCCACTTTCACCGCCGGCGAAAAAAAAGCCTAACTTCTTCTTTCTTCTTTATTTTCACCATCTATTTTTTTTTAAAACTTCCACCATCACCACCACCACGCCACTTCACAGCCCCGCCGCCATCACAGTGAGATGAGAAAGAGAGAGAGAGAGAGAGAGAGAGAGAGAGAGAGAGAGAGAGATTAGAGAGAGAAAGAGGGGAGAGATAGATTAGAGAGAGCTGAAATTTTGTGAGGTTGTTCTCTTCATCATGTACATCATCCTTACAAAAAATCAGCATATTCTAAAACTTCTAACCCCATCAAAAATTGATCGAAAGTTGATTGTAAATTAACTGTGAGAAATGAACGGTGAGGAAAAGAATCAATTTTTGATAGGGTTAGAAGTTTTATCAAAAACAATTTCACATCTAGACTTTCTAATATACCAGATAACAAAAGCAAAAAATTCAGACCACTCTATATTATAGTGACTCCATCCCATTATAGTGAGATCCCAACTCATTACCCATTCATTGAAACTGTTGTGATTGAAAAAATCAACATGCAAACCACATGGCAGGCCGAACCAAACTGCCCTGGCAAAATCATAGTGAGTTATTAAATGATCTATATGCTCAACACTATTTCTACACATACGACATATAGAATCAATATTGGAAAGGATAGTTGAAATCTTACCATTCAGAGGTAGTATATTGTGTAAACATTTCCAAATAAAGATTTTGATTCTAGGTAAAACATCAAGAGCCCAAAGTCTATTCTAAATGATATGGGAATGGTTTGAAGTATTAGGAGTAATGGCCTTATAGAGAAAGTGTGTTGAGAATAGTCTCACATGGGATATAAGAACTTTACAATCTAATATATTATGATCATGTGCCACTCTACTCATTATCAATTGGTGGATGCCCACAAACTTAATATGCCATATTGAACATTTCCAGCTTTTTGAAACCTAAACCTCCCAAATGGTTGGGGATGACAGAAAGAAGAACAAGATTTTAGGTAGATACCTTTGTTCACTTTCCCTCCCTTTCCCCACCAAAAGTCTCACTGTAGATTTGTGATATTCTTGATAACAGTTTTGGGATAACAAAAATACCCATTTGATAGTTACCCAATTTTTAGACCACATATTGGATTAGAGTTGTGCGACCAGCTGGTGTAAGAACCTTTCCTTTCCAACCTTGCAACCTATCTAACTTTATCTAGAATTATATTAGGCGAGTATATGAACTAATATCTGAAAAAAATCAGTCGAGTATTGAACACTTTTCTTTTCTTTTTGAACTTTCATTGGTGTTTTTTTTTTCAAGAGTTCAGATCTGAAGTCTACTATTGAAGACTATTTAAATATCTGAATAAAGTAGTTTGATTATTGTCTATATTTATGTCTTAATTCCTTAACTATGTAGACCATGTTTCTTATAAGGGATTTTTTGACTTTAGTCCCCCTTCCATGTTTCAATTAGGGGTTAGTCCCTTTTTACACAGAAATTAGACGTTGATCTCTTTTCTGTCAAGAATCAGTTAAGTGGTGCTCATGTGTCAAACACGTATGGTAATTTGACATTATTGCCCTCACGTGTATTACACGTGATTCACTTAAGTGTGTACCTATTTTTTTTACCTAAATACCCCTCTTTTTATTAAATATTCTTATTAAGTGGGTTCCATCGGAGGCCACCTAAAAAAAATCAGATTATTAAAATTTTTTCTTCTGATTCGACCTCCCCTACCCTTCCACTACCACCACCGTCCCACCAGCATCACCAAACCCCTCTCTCTAAACTCCTTCCTCTCTAAAAACCCATTTCTCTCTCTAAACTCCTTTATCTCTTTAAACCCCCTTTCTCTCCCCAAAAATGAAGATTGATGCGGTGACGATTGTGTCGTGCCGGTCCTCTCTCTTTCTCTTTCTTCCCCTCTCTAAATCAGATGTAAGATTAATTTTTCAGTTTGAAGATAAATAAACCCTTTTCTCTCTTCCCCTTTTTTTTCTTCTCTAAGTCAGATCTAGTGGTAGTGGAGATCGATGAAAGATGATGGTGACGGTGGTGTAGGCGGTGGAGGGGGAGGGGGGTTTGTTTTTATTTTTTTTGTGGTGGTGGTGGTGGTGTGGTGGGGAGAGAGATCACAGATTTTTTTGGAGTTTTTTTTTTCTGTAATGGTGGAGGCGGTGAGATGGTGCGGTGGTGGTTGACGGTGATAGTGATAGTTATGACGTCGGAGGTCATTGCAATGGCGGCAACAAAAATTTCCCCTGCAACCCTTATGTACATCCACGTACTGAACCAAAAACCTCCCTTTCCTCCCATGCAAATTAAACCCCTTCTTCCTGTATCTCTCATCACTTGCCCAATTAATGTACCACCTCCTGTCCCATACAAATTTCCTCACATAAATCCCCAATTTTAGTAGGAAATGTGTAGCCAACAATGGATGGAAATGTAAAATAATGAAACCCACAAACAGTTCTGCAAAAATCAAGCATTATTGCATCGTTTGATGTCACTGCTACACTAATCATCCCATCTACCCCTTTGATCTCTCTCTTCTCTGTGATGACGGTGGTAGAAGTCGTGGAGTGCAGCAATGGTGGTGATGGTGGAAGATGATGATGGTGAGGTGGTGCGGTGATGGTGGCGTCATAGGTGGTGAGGTACTGGTAGAGGCGGTGATGGTGATGGATGGGATATGTGGTGGTTGCGGCGATAGTGGTCGTTGCAACGACGGTGGTCCGCTTGCAGCCTGTGGTAGTAGTTTTGAGCTTGAATTTTGATTTTTAATCAGTGGGTTTTAGAGATTACAAAGTTTTTTCTTTCTGGATTTTTTTTATTTTTGGTGGAGATTCAAGTTTTTTTGTAAATAATTTGTAGATTAAAAGGTAGTGGTGGTGTTGCAGAGACTCTCTCTCTTCTGGTTTATCTAAACTTCTTTTCATAAAATTTCTTTTCTTTGTTGAAACCTTGGATTTTTGGTTGGAACCTTTTCTGGGTTTTAGTCACTTTTTTCTAGCCGTTGGATCAGGCATGGGTATTATGGGTAAAAAAATAGGTACCTACTTAAGTGAGTCACGTGTAACACATGTGAGGGGTAATAATGTCAAATTGCCACACGTGTTTGACACATGAGCACCACTTAACTGATTATTGACAGAAAAAAGATAAACGTCTAATTTCTGTGTAAAAAGGGACTAACCCCTAATTGAAACATCGAAGGGGGACTAAAGTCAAAAAATCCCTTCTTATAATTGCCTATTTCTCTCATCGCTTATTTTTTAAATGCCTCCACCTCACTTTTTTAGAACTAAATACACTTGAAGTGCTGAATTCTCAACGGAAAAAAAAAAATTCTAAATTCTAAGTTTTTAGACTTCAACTTCTAAGAAGGCAGAAGTTAAGAAAAATTTAGTTTGTTCAAGTACTAACTTACAAGTAAAAAAAGTTAATATCACAAGGATGATTGTAAGGTCTAGTGGTGGTACTAGCAGTGAAGTGGCAACGGTGAGGTGGAGGAGGTCGCAATGGTGATGACATGACAGTGGTGATGATGTGGTAGTACTAGTAAGAGGTGGCAATGATGGTGTGACAGTGGGGTGGTGGTGATGTGGCAGTGGTAAAGTGATGGTAGTGGTGGTTGAGTGGTGATGTTATGTTGTGACATGTCGATGGTGGTGGTTAGCTAGTGGTGAAGTATAGAAAACAAAAAAGAGGAAAAAAGAACTAATGCACAAGTCCTCCAGAAGTCGAACAAATTTTTTTTTTCTTCAATAGAAGGTGGTGGATAGTAACCTCATATTTGAGTTTGTACTATTGGCTTCTTTTCCCCTGTAACTTCTACCTCGCTTCTCCTGCTTATTGCAGAGTTGCTTGAGCTCATTGTGTACCATTCCTCATTGCACAAAAGTTGCTAGGACTAAACTTACAGACAACCGTTCATTCCTGATGATTTCTACATGTAAAGAAACCATCTTTAACATTCATAAATCAGTAACCCAATCAAAAGTTTCATAGTGGTTATTATTATATTTTGTTTTTTGTTTTTAAAGGCATGATGATGGCCATAATGAGTTTCACTCCTTTTTTTTCCCCTTCTTTTTGTTCTTTATCAAACTTCTGGATGTACTTAAATAGTTACTAGCAAGTAAACCAAATTAAAACAAGAAACCTACAAACAGAAACATTGACAAGAACAAAATACTTAAGAGAAAAAACTGAGTAACAAATATTAATACAAACAGAAAGAGTGAGTTCATAGACGACAAACATTCATTAAATCCCCCTCCCTCCCCCCCAACAACCGATCAAAGTGCAAGAACTGTACATTTGTTGCCTGCTGACGGGTCCAGGATATGTCGTATTTTGAAGGACCTCTATAAATGTTCCTTTCTTTTTTCCTTGCTGGGACATGCAAAGACATAAATACTATCCAAAAGCACAAATAAATCCCAGTAAAACAATGTATTTCATCCTTAACGCCCTCCCCGCAGCATGTAGTAATACCTTTTACTTTTCATTTCACCAAATTAAGAGCCTAGTAGTAAAAAGGGAGCAATTTACCTTAGCTTTTCCCAAAACAGGGATTAAATTAGAAACCAGCCCATCCTGCAGGCTGAGTAACTTGTTTGCTCTCTACACTCCTTGAATCACCAAAGCGCTGAGAGGTATTCCCTTGACCAGAGGTTTTGGATATCTCAGAACTAGTTGGGACTGCCGTAAAGTTATCGGTGCCAAACCCCCACACATCAGGTGAAGAAGAACTTAAGGTAGAAGGAGGAGCTGCTGGTTTGTTCTGGTGGCCATTTGTAGTTCGAACCGATTTGCTGTTTCTGTTCAAGGGAGGCTGAGGTTTTGGCTCACTGACGAATGGCTGCCATTGTTTGGGGCCAGGGCTTGGAGTACTTTCGGCAAACATCCCTTCCTGAAGTTCCCATATAGTTCCTTCATTCTTCTCTTTTTGCTGTGATATGTGAGAATATCCTCTATTAGATTCTAACCAATGAAGTTTAATTTTCAATGGTCAGGATAAAAATGTAGAAAAGATAGAGACCCAAAAAAAATGAAAAGAAAGAAATTTAGTACCGGAGGGGTGACCGGTTGCTTGCTTGCAGAAGAGCTTTGGTATTTTGAAGCATCTCTGTTAGGTGACGGAGTTCTAGCAGCAACGGCTTGCTTTAGCTCCTGGATCTCCTGCCTCTGAGAACGGCAAATGGCAGATAGTTTTTCAAATTTGGAAGTTATTTCGGCCTTCTCAAGGTTAGATTGTCTCAGCTGCTCCTTCAGCCTATCAACTTCAGTCTTTAAAGCTTCTTCATTTGCTGTTTTCTTATTATTACTTCCAGAATCAAGTTTAGCAGTATCGAAGTCAGCAACAAATGTATTGAAGGTCTCATTCTGGGAATGCACTTTATCTGTTTGAGAGGCTTTTGTTTTCCCAGAACCACGATCAGCATCATCCGGGAAAAATCTTATTTCAAAGTCTCCAGAAGGGCCATCAACAGATTTTCTAAGGGAGTTCCCTTGTGGATTCCTGACAGAATGGGATCGGATATTTTGCTCTTTTGGAGGGCTAGTGTTCTCAGGATGGTGACGGTTCTCATGCTTCAATATGCTTTGGCTACTAGGTTCTTCATCAAATACGGGCCCACCTTTCTCCTCTGTACGAGATGAACTCTTTGCATGTTCCGTGGACCAAAATGCACCTATCTGGGACCCACCTCCACCTGCCTTAGAAATGACAGACTGTGGTGCTACATTCCAAGCCGGTTCTTTAGAGGATGGTGGGGGAGGAGGACTCCTTCGAGGCATCGGAGGAGATCTCCTTGCAGGATTTGAAATGCCTATTAAAACCTTAGTTAGATTATTAAGATTACTTCAACCAAAAGCTCATTAAATCCTATGGTTTCATCATCTAAACACTGAAGCTGTGGTGCTGTGGTGCTGTGGTGGATATGGAATACTGTCCTCACCTTCATCATGGATGTCTGGCGCCCGCATATCAACTGGCCTATCCGGTAATGACTTCTGCAATTCTGCAGGTAATTGCTCATTGACACGAAACCAGACCTGCAACCAACAAAAGTTCTAAATATCAATACACAGAAAATGAATCTCAATAACTAAGACTATCACTGACTCGGACAATCTAGAACTAACCTAGGTTCATGGAGAATGGCCAATCAAGCAAAGCCCTTGCCTGCGTGATGTCGGGTCTGGCATCCGGAGAAGATTGAAGCATGTCTTTGATTAGATCAGTAACAGAAGAACTGTATTTCGGCAACTCTGGGATGCGGTAGTTTCCATTTAAAATTTGCAGCTTTGATTCCCCATCAAATGCAGATTTGAAGTAGCATATCCGGAAGAGAAGGCATCCAAGTGCCTGCAGAAACCGAACGTCAGTTCAGCTCTATAGAATGTTAAGAAACAGTTTAAATTTACTAGGACGAAAAAAGGCTTTTAAAATGTCAAAATATGTAAAGATTATTCCAAGGAAAGAAGTAATAAGCAATAGGTCCAATACAAATTAATATGAGGGTCATTTTACTTACCCAAATGTCCACCTTCTCGTTTATAAGTTCTCTTCGAAACAGATCCCACATCTGAGTGAAGTAAATATGGAAAGATAGGAGTCGTCAATTCAAAAATGTTAATAACAGTTCTAAGTTATCAACAAATAAAGTTTTTTATTCAACCTCGGGAGCTCTATAGGCAGGCGTTGTGTGCTTCCTGATATTGTCTTCTTCGATGCCCATCTCTTCAGGCCTTTCAAAGCGTTTGTGATTGGTTGATGTGCTTCCAAAATCACACAACTTCCATGCTCCATCTGGCCCTAGAAGAAGATTCTCAGCTTTCAAGTCTCTGAAAAGCAGAATAAGGAGTGGAAAGAAGATCAGAATAAATTTCTCGAACATAACAAGTTCGAGGAAGAGATATCTCTCTAACAGTTTACCTAATTCTATAAAAGCATAATTTTTGTACAGAAGTATAATGAAATACTGATGACGGAGCCTAAACACAAAACTTACCTATGAGCAATAGGCGGGGACTGACAATGCATTGCAAACACTGCATTACATACATCCCTGAAGATTAAAAGAACCTGTTTCTCCTCGAAATACCCAGCTCCTCTACTCTCCAGCACACTAACTAGAGATTTCTCGCAGAATTCCATCACAAGTAGCGCTTCCTTTGTTCGCCCCATATCCAAAATAGTATGTGCTTGGAGAGCGACAACATTAGGGTGTCCTCTGAGTGATTTCATTACTGATATTTCCTTCATCACCAGATCAAGTGATTCATCATCATTACATATTATGTGCTTCAAAGCATACTGCTTCGATGAGTGAATTGCATCGCGTGCAAGGTAAACACAGGAGAATCCTCCTTCAGCGATTGCATTCCGGATGTTGACTTTTAAATTGCCAATGTCAATTGTGCGGCCCTCAAGCCCAACCTGTTCCTTACCCATGAAAGGCTTGAACCTCCACATGATTGAAAAAATGAAGACACGACCCTGCATTTTGGTTCAACATCTAAGAATTTAAAGACTAATAAATTAAAGCTAAAGTTAATTTAAAATTGGAAGTAGTGAATCTTTGATTGAACAATGATATCCAAGTTTCTCTATTTAGAAGCCTGCTGTTTACCTAATTTCTCGAAACTTATTTTATTGAAAACTATCGTTCTTCAGTATTGAAATATCAAAAATAATAAACGTGTCAAACGGATCCAAAACACAAGAAGACGCCATATGCGGAGAATGAATGAGGATTTGCCTAGTAGATCTCATAACCTTCTATATGGAGGAAAAAAATCAAAGCTTTTCTTTCTCAACCTAGAATACTATATTACCTAGTGATTAGTAAGAATAAATCCTAATTTTATGTTATCTACAGATATTCTTCTGATTATTGTTTCTTCATTCCCCGATCTATAGCAAATGGAAATAGATAAAAAAAAAACAACCTAGAATCTGAAAAGATGAACTAAGAGTCGCCCATTAACAATCATATTTTCTATAACGGACCAAGATCCAAGTTCTTCTCTAATTCCTTTAAGGATTAAATGTCAACACTTAAAAAATTACTTATATACAGATCTAGAACAAAAACAAGTCTATAATTCTTGAGATCAACTGTATTTTAAATCAAAGTTTCAAAGCACAAGCATCAAACTGAAAGCCAAGTAAGCTAATTTGTACATTCAACTCGTCTGATTCGTAGAATTTAACTAGCCACAGGCACACAGCAGATCTAAACAACGGATTAACCTAGAATTCATGAAATCTAACTACAAAACCACAAAATTAGAGCAGAAATCTTGTCAAAACAGCATCTTTCATTAGCAAATAAAATAATGCAGATCAGCAATTTCATACCTGTAGGATTTGATCAATGGAGAAGATCGGAGTGCAGAATAGAAGCAGCTAAAATTGCAACATGTAAGCTGCAAAATGCTTGTTGAAGAGGTAAGATCTGAGTCTTTTCGTGATCTAAAAGACGATAAGCTTTGATTCGTAGCTTTGTAACGAAGCGAAGAGGAGAAAACAGGAAATCGAGGACACGTAGGGTATTTTTTCTAGAGAGAGAAAGAGGAGAGAGAGAGAGAGAGAGAGACGGATTTGGGTAAGAAATGAGAGGGTTGAGTATTTAACTATTTATATGTGGCAACGAAAGGTAAGGTGGGACGAAGGAACCAACCAAGCTTTGTGGTCACATGAGCAGTTCACCTTCCCGCGATCCGTCTGTCCTTCTCTCTCACTTTTTTTAATTTTTCTTTTTGGAATTATTGGTACTGAGTTGACGCGTCCAAGTCATCTCGGTATCAGACACGATTAACTCAGTTCGATTCATGCAAATAAGCCCGAGTCAACAGTTTGGTTCCGGTTCTGTTATTGAAGTATTGGGAATTCAGAGACCATTAAATAAGTAGGTTTCGGTTTTAACCAGTTCTAGTCTCAAATAGATGGAACCGTGCAATTCGAATTGGAATAATCAAATTTTAATTCCTGTCGATTTTAGGTTTTTGATTTTCCTAATATTTAAATTTAATATCCAAAAAAAATATAAAACTTTTAAAAACACCCCCAAACCCCACCACACACACACACATACACCTTGTGTGAGTTTGGTTGTTCAAACTCACTCTTTTGAGTTGACGAATTATGCGATGTGTAAGTGTAAACCGAGTGTAATTATTATAAAAATAAGTGGGCCTACTTGGAGACACGTTGAAATTATCATCTTAACAAAAAATCAACTATTAGATCGTACTTATGAGAACCTTAAAACAGATATAAGTAGAGTTTAAAATTGAAGTTAGTTTAATTTAAAAGGACATAACCAGTATTATATAAAGATGAAGAAAGATATTATAGGTATTAAGTAAAATGTAGTTGGGCATTAAAAAGGGCACATCTAAGACTTTGAATGGAGCGGCACTGTAGACAAGCTTGCCCAAAGCGGCTTACTAAGGCGGCTCCCCTTTTCTCTCTCCTCCGTTTTCCTTACTTGGCCCAACTCGGCTTAAATGACTGCACTATTCATTCGCTGCAGCCTCATATATAGTAAAGAGATCTCAAAACCTTACGGCTTTGGCTTGTTGTTGAGTTTTGATTGATTTCTTGTTGTTGCTTTTGCTTATTACTTTTATGTTAATTCCAACTCAGAATAGTTTGCAATTTATTTTTAAGTATTATATTAATATATCATTATCTTTTACTATTAATTTCACCTTCTATCTGTTAGGATTTTTAGGTCCTAACCCAGCGATCGATTATGTAGAACGTGTTAGGGATCCTAGGTTTTTAAAATTTAAACTGGCAGCGGAATTAAAATTAGTTTAAAACTATTTCCTGGATCCCTTATAGTTCTTAATCGCTATTAGGAATCTTAAGAAGGTTGGAGGATTATTACCTTTGAAGCGTGATTGATGAAGACACTATGTTGAAGTTCTCTTCTTCCTGCTTCAATCCACCGGAACGGATCTTCAAAATTGTTTCTCCTTCTTCCTCAAAACTAAACCCTAGTTTGTGTAACAATGGAGGCTAGGGTTTTTAGTATTTAGAAGTAATTAGGATTGATGGAGAGGGAGAGGGAGGGAGCCAACGATTTCTAGAGGGGTGGTCCTCTAAAAATCGCCCCTCCCCTATATATATATATGGGAGGCCATCCTAGCCCTACTACAACTCCTAATTAGATCTAAACTGGGTCCCACTAAAATCTAGCTAATTATTTCAGTTTCCTAATTCTTTTATAACTCTTATAAAATTAGGAACTAAAATAATAATTACAAGTTGGTCCACCAAGGACTTGTAATTGAACCCTCTAGATATAGTGGAATTAATATAAAACCCTCCCACTACTTAATTTATAAACAGTCCCTCCACAGTTTCTGATATTCGTAAAACCCCTTAGCTTAGTAACATTTACAAGTCAGCACTATGGGGAAATTACTTATTTACCCTTAACCATCAAATGCATTGACATTAATATTTATTCTAATAATCTTCTAAACATTTTAGAAGATCACTGGCCAGTTTAGAATAATATTCCATGCATTGATTTAAGTGAATATCTTTGAAGTGGATTTCATGTTGAATATTATAATCCTACTATGAGATTACAGTCATCCATTTTGCTCAGAATATTGGATCACGTTTTTCGTCGATTGACCTCACTGTTTGCAAAACAAAACAACTGTGACCCACATGCAGGGTATATATATATTCTCAGAATTAAGGACTTTTATCCAAAGTAGTGTAAAAATACTTTAAATGAGCTGATATGAAATATAAAGTATTTTTCGACGATCTAGTTCAATGTATTCCAAATACATCAATATACAAGTCTAGAAGTCTCTACTTCTGTGATGGAGATACATCACATCACTTACGTGATCGACTTCAGTATATTATAGTCTTCCAAATAACGTGTAGTTTATTTAGACCATGAACAAAGCATTAACTAATGAATCATATCTCTCCTCATATACAACACTTGTATATGAATAATTCATCGAAATTATTAATCTCACCATGCATGTTAAATATGATAAATTAAATTAATGATAAATCAAGTAACCATAGATGTCAAACTTGTTGTTTTTAGGGCATAACCCCAACAATCTCCCACTTGCACTATAAACAATCAAATGTCTCATTTAAACCCATCTCATGGACATGAGAATCAAAAACCTTCTGAGACAAGGCTTTGGTGAATGGATCAGCCAAGTTATCTGCCGAAGCAATCTTGGTGACAACAATATCACCCCGATTGGTGATATCTCTGACAAGATTGTATTTCCTTTGAATGTGCTTGTTGGCTTTGTGACCTCTAGGTTCTTTAGAGTTCGCAACTGCTCCACTATTATCACAATAGAGAGTAATAGGCGGAGTAGCTTCTGGAACAACTATCAGATCTCCTAGAAATTTCTTCAGCCATACTGCTTCCTTAGCTGCTTCGTTAACAGCTACGTATTCAGCTTCCGTGGTAGAATCAGCAATGCATTTCTGTTTGATGCTCCTCCAGCTGATAGCTCCACCACCAAGCGTGAAGACATATCCTGAAGTCGACTTCCTTTCGTCAACATCTGACTGAAAGTCAGAATCTGCATAACCAGTTGGAACTAGGTCTGTTCCTCCGTATACTAGCATATAATTCCTAGTCCTTCGCAAGTACTTTAGTATATGCTTTACGGCTGCCCAATGCATGCGTCCTGGATTGGATTGGTACCGACTAACCATGCCTACAGCAAAACAAATATCTGGTCGGGTGCACAGCATGGCATACATGAGGCTTCCCACAGCTGATGCATAGGGAACCTTTTCCATGTCTTCCTTCTCTTCAGGCGTCTTTGGACATTGACCCTTCGAAAGAGAAACGCCATGTCTGTATGGCAAGAATCCCTTGACAGAATCTTGCATTGAGAACCTTTCCAGTATTTTGTCTATATAAGTAATTTGAGATAGGCCTAACATTCTAGATTTCCGATTTCTCAGAAGTTTTATACCTAGAATGTAGCTGGCTTCTCCCAAATCCTTCATGCTGAAATGATTAGACAACCAAATTTTAACTGATGATAGAGCTCCTACATCATTCCCAATGAGTAGGATATCATCTACATATAAGACTAGAAAAATCACCACATTACCATTCAACCTTTTGTACACACATGGTTCATCAGGGTGTTGATCAAAACCAATTGATTTGATTGCCTGATCAAATCTGATGTTCCAACTTCGAGAAGCTTGCTTCAGTCCATATATTGACTTTCGCAATTTGCATACCATATGCCCTTGGTTGTCTGCTACAAAACCATCTGGCTGGACCATGTAAATGTCCTCTTCAAGATTGCCATTGAGAAAGGCTGTCTTGACATCCATTTGCCATATCTCATAATCATAATGAGCTGCAATGGAAAGAAGTATCCTGATGGATTTAAGCATGGCTACTGGCGAAAAGGTTTCATCATAGTCGATTCCCTCTTTCTGAGTAAACCCTTTCGCTACTAGTCTTGCTTTGTAGGTTTCAACCTTCCCATCAGGTCCTCTCTTCTTCTTATAAATCCACTTACACCCAATAGGTTTAATATCGGGTGGTGGGTTTACAAGTTCCCAGACTTGATTGGAATACATAGATTCCATCTCAGCTTTCATAGCATCCAACCATAATCTCGAATCTATGTCATTCATTGCTTCAGCATAGTTAGAGGGCTCAGTATCCTGACTATCAGGGACCAATTCAAAAGATTCTCCCAGTAGAATGTATTTAGCATACTTAGCTGGCAATCTTTTTGCTCTCTCACTACGCCGAAGCAATGGTGGTACAGGTGCAGCCGGAGGTTCTGGCTGATCTGGTTGTAAAGGTTGATCTACTTGAACCGGTGGTTCTAGTTGATCTATATCCACTTGTTCTTGCATTGCTGGAGGATCATGCAGAACATGGGGTATTTCTTCAACCTGTGGTAATGTTTGGTTCCGAAATTCCTGTACATATGTGTGCTCAGCTCTGGATGATACAGGGGCTTCAGCTGCGCCTCTGATCATTTGTCTAGATGAAGATGAAGTGAGATGAGGAATTATGAATGGCAAAGATGTAGAATGACTATACACTTGTTTGCTCACTGGATGTGAACTAGGTGTATGTCTTACTCCCACTGTCAAAGCATCCGATAATTCCTCCAACACAATCTTACTCTGTGGTTTGAAGTTTAATATATATTCCTCCTCGTGAAAGATTGCATTTGTACTAACAAACACTTTCTGTTCTCTAGGATTATAAAACTGATAACCACGAGTCCCCTTTGGATACCCTACAAATATGCTAACCTCTGACTTTGACTCTAGCTTGCTAGACTTTCCTTTCAGCACGTGTGCTGGACACCCCCAGATGTGAATGTGTTGTAAACTAGGTTTACGTCCAGTCCACAGCTCTCTGGGTGTCGTAGGAACTGCCTTACTAGGTGCCAAATTCAAAAGGTATGCTGCAGTTTCTAGGGCATATCCCCAAAAGGATAAGGGTAAGGAACTGTAACTCATCATGGACCTTATCATCTCTAATAGGGTCCTATTCCTTCTCTCTGCTACACCATTTTGCTGGGGAGTGCCCGGTGCAGTCAATTGGGATACTATCCCATGTTCCACTAAGTATGCTCCAAATAGATTTGAGAGATACTCACCACCTCGATCAGATCGAATAGCTTTCACTCTTTTACCTATTTAGTTTTCAACTTCAGTCTTAAATTTTTTGAACTTTTTAAAGGATTCAGACTTATGTTGCATCAGGTAGATGTAGCCATACCTTGAGTAGTCATCAGTAAAAGTGATGAAATACTCATAGCCACCTCTTACCTGTATATTTATGGGACCGCATACGTCTGTGTGAACTAATTCTAATAAATCCTTGGCTCTAATGCCTTAACCCAGAGAAGGCTCTCTTGGTCATCTTACCTTCAAAACAGGATTCACAAAGAGACCATGGTTCAATCTCCAATGAGCTTAGAGGCCCATCTTGAACCAATCTTTGGATCCTTTTCAGATTAATATGTCCAAGCCTTAGATGCCACAAATATGTAGAATTAGGTGAAGGCGATTTCTTTTTCAGAGAAGAATTTGATGCATATAATTCCTTATTATAAACACAAGGAATGATAGGAGAAACAATATATAGACCATCCACCAACATGCCAGATATAATAACTAAACTACCTTTAATTATTAAAACTTTAGTGGAATCAAATTCTAATTTCAAACCATCTCTAACAAGACAAGAAACAGAAATCAAATTCCGCCTAATATCCGGCACATAAAGACAATCCTTTAATAATAATGTATTATTCTCACTACCATAATAACTAGAAAGAAGTCGAACGTGTCCAA
>MVGT01000031.1:185687-198045 GCA_002174775.1 Macleaya cordata
CCAATAACGTGCAGTTTATTTAGACCATGAACAAAGTATTTATTAATGAATCATATCTCTCCTCACATACAACACTTGTATATGAATAATTCATCGAAATTATTAATCTCACCATGTATGTTAAATATGATAAATTAAATTAATGATAAACCAAGTAACCATAGATGTCAAACATATTGTTTTTAGGGCATAACCCCAACAGAACGATGAAACAAGAACGAGAAATATAACAAAAACATAACCAAACACACAAGGCACAAGATTTACGAGGAAAACTCCAAACTCGGGTAAAAAGCTCGGACAAAAGCACGATCAATTCAATTAATAAATAATAAGAATAATTACAGAGATCTCTCACCTCAAAACGTCACACTTTTTCCACAATAAGCACACGGTTGGCAGTTCTTAAGGTAAAATTAAAAGTTTGTGTTGTGTATGTGTTGAAGGGTGGGGAGGAATCACTGTTATGATCAAAGATAGTTATACAGTTACCCTCTAATAGAAGATCATGGTGTACGTACTAGTTCTTCACAGAGGAGGATTGGCATTGAAGTTAAAACATGCAGTATGTCATTGTGGACGTATTGGGGTTGAAGTTATTAGAAGATCTTACGGTACTAACTCAAAACAACTTTTTTTCTCTTGTATAATTTTGTAGGTCAATTTCTAAGTAGATTTGAGGCTGAAGTTGTTTTAAGTTTGTTTCGAAGCTCAAATTAAGAAGCCCATCTTAATTTTCCCATATCTACTTTCTTCCAAAATTTTTCCTTAATTTCTTCATCGTGGTTTGATGAAGAGGATGGATTTGGGTAATTTGATCAATAAAACACATAAGGGAATTGTATCTCCTGAGCTGAAATTGTAAGTACAAATGTTATAACTTCGACCGATTAACAACACAATTCAATTGTTAGCAACACCAACTGAGACAAACCAACTGACAAGCTCAAGTACAAAGTTTCACAAATACAACATAATAACGACTAACCCTTACATATAACATCGAATTATGCATCTTCCATGTCCATTCGAGCAGTCAACTTCATTAATACCAACACTTTCTTCAGATTCTAATTCCTCGCGTAATGCCCCTTCTAATTCCAGGCAGGCGTACATAGAATGACTTATCTCGTTACACGCTACACATTTCTCTACTTTTATTGCTTCTTTCAATTCCGAACAAGAGTGTGGAGTGTGACCGATCTCATTGAAAAATGCACACCTTGGCTCCTAAAATAAAATGTAATTTTGTGTAAGTAAACTGATTACGGCAAATTAAACCAAATTAGTCAGTATGTAAAAATTGATACAACAACTTCTTGGAGCCTTTCATAGAAAAGATGTTACAGATCAAAATTTCTACTTCAGTAATTCAAAAGTAAACAAAATAGGAGAAGTAAAAAATTACCACAGTCCAGGAGAAGCATAAAAATGATTATAATCATTCAACTGATTTCCATTTCAAAAAATTCATTCTCTCTCTAAGTTGTCCAACCTATTTTTTAGAGAGAAGGTTAAATAAAAGAAATAACAAGGTCTAAAAATGGAGCTTACCTTAGGAGCAATGGTGACAACAGTAGAGACAGTGATGAACAGGTTTAACGGAGACGGCGACGTCGAAGGCTCCGACGAGCAGGTTCTAAGAAAATTTTTAAATAACTCAGAGAGAAAATCAAAGTAGCAAAAATGAGAGATATTTGTAGAAGAAGTAGCGGAACTTACCGCCGGAGCAGCGGCAACGGCGACGACGACCTTTTTTGTAGTTCACCGGCAATGGAGAATGAGAAAAATCAAAACCCCTAAACCTTCCTTCTCTCTGTTACTGTTAGGCGTATGAGGTTCAGAATGGGGTTTTTGGATTTTGTGAGAAAGATGACCGTGAACACGTGTCGAATTTTTTTGACCTCAGAGACTGAATAGTATGGGACAGTTGTTTTAACTCTCTGACTTTTGAAGCCGAGAGAGATAGCAAGCTGACTTCTAACTTCTCTTTTATGCCATGTCAGTGATAAATCAGACTGTTAATTAATCGATAAAGGACGGTGTAGATGGAGGGGCTATTATTGGGCTCCCTAAGAGGGGGGTGCAATATCCGCTCTCTTTGCACATTCAATGCAATGTACATATTTCATACGCTCCGTTTGAAACTACTAGACAGGGGACGTAACTAGTAAGAGGGGGGGGGGATGATTTAGCTTTGAGGGGAAAAAAAATTAGGGTTGTAGAAAATAGTTTAAAAAATTAGGATTTAAAGGGGATTTGATATGTTAGCCCGGAGTAAAAATTATAGAAAAATTTTATATACCTAGCAACTGAAACTAAATTTATGTACCCATACTTCTCAAACTAAAAAATATTTATTTTAGCCCACTCCAATTAAAATTTCTGTTTCCGTCCCTGCAACTAGTAAGAGAATAATACCTCATGCAATTTTCTGGGTAAGAGAATAGTATCCTCCCATATTCTTTCTAAACTACCCATTTACAAACTTTTAATTTGAATTAAGAAAGACAATAGTAAGAGAATAATACCTCATGTTTTCTCTAATAACACTACTCATATTTTTAAAAGTTTTAATTTGAATTAAAGAATGACGTTAGTCAGAGAATAAAACCTCATGTTTTCTCTATTAACACTACTCATATTCTTACACCTTGCTCACACTAGTATGGGAACCCATCCAAGCATAACACAGAGATAATTCAAGGACTGAAGTTGAGTAATATCCTAATGAAAATGGATCGGCAAGCAAGCTTAATTGTACAGGTTTAGGTGGGGCCACATGAGCTTGATTGACGGATTTTTTGTAAGAATGTTCTCTTCACCATGTAGATCATCCTTACAAAAAATCACTCCATTCTAAAATTGCTAGCCCCATTAAAAATTGACTTTTTTTTCTCATCGTTCATTTTTAATCAACTTTCGATCAATTTTTTATTGAACTAGTAATTTTAAAATGAGCTGATTTTTAGTGAATATGATTTACATGGTGAAGAGAACATTCTCACAAAAATCAGCCCTTAGATCAACCTCATATGAGCCCCACATAAACTTATACATCTATTATCTATACTATATTACTATAGCTGAAGCGTCTGACGTGGCGCTTCAGTAACCCACGTGGCATTCTCTATTCTCAGAGTGCCACGTCATAAGAAGACCTCCATGTCACTCTCAAATTTCAAGTTTTCTCTCCATAAATTCTCTTTCATTGTCATTGATTATCTTTAATTAGCCTCTAATTANTTTCATATATTTATAATTTATTCCTTCCTACTTTCATTTCTCTTCATTGCAACAGACAAATGGATTATAGAAGAGGTGACAAAGTTGAAGTTAGCATTAAAGAGGAAGGCTTTATGGTTCTTACTACACTGCTACGGTACTCTCAATAGTCGCAAATAATCAGATATTGATAGAGTATGAAACCTTAGGATGAATGATGATGAGAAAAATAATTTGACAGAGTTTGCGGATCCCTCGAATGTGAGATATATTCCTCTAGAAATTAAATTGTGTAGTTTCTCTATCCTTGACAAAGTGGACGTTTATGAAAATGATGGTTGGTGGGTTGGAAGAATTAGTGACATTATAAATTCAACAAACTATTTTGTGTATTTTGCTAGTAATATACTATAGGAGAAGCCTTTGGGTTAACAAGACCTTCTCTCTTAGGCGTGGGTTAAAAAAACCTATATTATAAATATATGGCCCAATCTATTATTTATTATTGGGTTAACAAAACTCTCTCTTAAGTGTGGGTTAAAAAACCTACATTATAAACATATGGGCCAATCTATTAGCTTTTCTCAAATTCTAAAACAACTAAATTTTCTAATTATGTAATAAAAAAATTCAATTTTTTTTTTAAAAAAGAAGCCCCGTGCCTTGCACGAGATATGGGGGCTAGTATAAACCCGTATACCAATCCGTCCTCTATCCTAATATATTTCTTCCTCCACAATAGAGATTTGGTCAACCAAGAAAATTACTAATTTAGAAACGTTTGCATAGTGATGCCTTGCACCATACTCAAACAACATGACATTGATGCGACCTAGCTAAATCGCATTGTTCGTAGCTTGCCTCTGTCCAGACAAAGTATTGAAAGAGTCTTCCTTCTTGATTTTATTCCCCACCTTTTGTCTTTTATCTTGATTTACTACTTGACTTAAAAACCAAAAAAAAAAAAAGTCTATGTGGGCGGGTTGATCGTGGAAGGAGAAGAACCTCCGAGGCCCTTAACCTTAACAAGTAATAAGCAATCACCCATTCCTGCATTGTGATTCAAATGAATATTTCTATTATTGTGGATTCATTCCCTATTGAATTAGAATATTCTCACAATGAGATCATAACTATTTATTTTGTTCAGAATATTAGATCGTGATAAATATTACGCAACCTCACTGATTAAGAAAACAAAAAAATTACAACATATATGTAGGGTATATTTTAATCCCCACTTCAGGATTAAGAATTTTTGCAACTAGTAGCAAATATGGATTCTTTAACATGCTGACATTAGATGTAAAGTATCCAACTAATCCATTCAGTGTAATTTTATTATACCAACTTACTAGATTAGGAATCGTCATTTCTGTGATGGTGATACATTTTTTTTTTAAAAACTTCGGCGGAGCAAGGGGAAACTTTATTAATAAAAGCACCCTAGCGGAGGGGGACAAAAGCCTAAAACCTCCTCAAGCCAAATACACCCAAAAGACACAACCAAACAAGCTAAAAGGAGGTGAGAATTCCAGTGTAACCCAATAGGGAAAAAAACACCTCTAACAAGAAAGTTAAAAATCAACCACCCAGACTAACGACGGACCGGTACATCGAGAGTGTCTAAAACAATTTCATACAAACAATTTATCTCATATGATATCTCACTATGCATGTAAAACAAGAACTATTTATTAAAGACGAGAAGATCATACGTCTGGTGGGTCGAGAGCACAAAACAGAAGTGCATGAGCATTTTAAATCATTTTCCTTTCATAAGTCAAAATACATATATACTGTATCAATTAGAGCTAGGGGTGTCAATTGGTACCCAAAAACACAGAACTGAACCGGTACCGGAACCGTTTTTTGCAGTTCCGGGACCTCACTTTAAGGATCCGATAAATTTCGGATCTACCCGTTTTGGATCCGAAATTTTTCGGATCCATTTCGGATCCACCCAACGGGTACCCGCGGGTACCCAGTTCTGTATAAATTCTATAATTTTATAGTTAAATTTACTATTATATAATAATTTTTTAATTTTTTAACTTTTTTTTAATTAAAAAAAAGAAACCAATGACTATTATTTAACAAATTTTATAATAAAATAAATTTTATAATTGAATAGAATACGAAAATACAAAATACAAATAGGTTTTGTGTGAAAAAAATAAAAAAATAATAACTTAAAACGGGTATCGGGTACCCGCGGATCCTAGCGGTACCGGATCCGGAACCATCAATTGAGGTTCTGGAATCGGAACCGAAAGGATCCGGAACCGCTTCATATTAACGGGACCGGATCTGGAACCTTTAGGTTCCGATCCGGAACCGACCCGTTGACACCCTTAATTAGAACTCGTGTGTTAATTTTGTATAAGAGATAAGATGTAATAGGTTCTACGATTGAAAAATTAGAGGGTTGATTTCTAAAAGAATAGCACTTAATTTTCCAAAGAAATAAAAAATATAAAGGAACCTATTTATTGACAGTTAAGAATGAAAAACAAAACCTATTAATGGAATTGCAATGTTTTAGAAAAGAATACAAACATAATAAAAAAAAGAATGATCATATTGAGAATCTTAAGATTCTAATCAACTGTGTCATTAGGGCGGAACCAGGAATTGAACTTTAAGGGGGCCAAAATATATAAGAGATATTATACTAAGGGCCACAATAGAAATATCAAGAAAATTTGGAGGGGCCAATATAAAACTTTCAACTATTTATAAAGAAAAAACCATAAGAATATCCAATTTTCCAAGGGATGAGTCACAGGCTGCTATGTGGCTCGGCCTATGTTCATCCTAGGATCATAACTATGAAGTCATCTTCATTTATAATAATAAAATTTTATGTTTTTAAAACCACCTTTATAAAAATTTTATTTTAAAATAAATCCTCATACAAATTTTTATTTTCAAAACAACTCTTTCTTTCTGTTTAGATCCCTATGAATTTTTTTTTCAACTAGGTATTAGTTTTATTATAAAATATATAATATTTTATATTAAAATCATAGGATGGCTCATAGTGAGTAATGGTCAAAATTGATTTTGACCAACATGAATTTCACTTATGATGGCTCATAAAGAATCCTAGGATTCTCATTATCAAAAAAAAGATGGTCTTCTAGAACCCTAAGAATTTAAAATATAAACAAAAATTTATTTTTTAACAATAGAAATTTATTAGTGAATTTTTAATATTAAAAATACAACAGTGTGAAATAACGTTTATCATAAAACAAGATAAGGGTTAAGACGAGTCTAACAAGTGTCATGTGCATGAAACAAGTTCTTTAGAGAGATGAGATAAGCTTAAAATTATTTTGACAATAGCTCTCATGTACCCACGTACATATAAATTATGTGATGATTTTTAATGACGATATCAATCATATGGTCATATAAATTACGGGATGATTTTTAGGGAGATTATTCAAATAAAAATAATTAATCAATCAATGCGAAAACCTCACGTTTGCAAGTTGAACAAACAGAAAAAACAATCCCCAAGTTTGAAGTCACTACGTACTGTTCTTTTATTATATAGTTTTCCCATATTTCTTAGATTAGGTTTTGCATTTATTTGTTATAAGTTCTAGTTTTCCTGTAAAATTACACAACTCTAAAGTAGTTAACAATGAACATGTCTTCTGTTACTCTTCTTCCTATTCTCCCCTTCCTGCTTCTTCTTCAACAAATCTTCACCGTCGCTCAGGCTTACAGTAACGTAAGCCTGGGTTCATCTCTAACTGCAAATGGTGATGACATGCACTTCGTGGCGTTCTCCATCCGGAGATTTTGCATTCGGCTTCGGTCCACTTGAAAACCATATCTTCCTTATTCTGGCTATCTGGTTTGACAAAATACCTGACAAAACCATAGTTTGGTATGCAGATGGTAATGAACCAGCAGCCCTAAAAGGGATCCTCAAGGCAAGAAATTATGGGAGTCTGGACCTGTGAATGGTGCAGTAAGTTAAGTTGCCATGCTTGATAACGGGAATTTTATTCTCGCGAGTAGGAGTTCTTCTATAAATTCATGGGAGCTTCAAGCATCCTACAGACACAATCTTACCTACACAAATTATGGAATTGAGTGGCGTGCTTTATTCTCATCCGACGGAAAACACTTTCTCAAGAGGGAGTGTAGCACCCCAAAATTTTATTAGTGTATGAGATCTACACTTAACATAATTAAGTGTAGTAACAATATTTTTTATGGACTTGGGCATGAGTCTATGATATTAGATGGTCTAACCCAATATTTGTATGATGGACTTGAGCATGAACATGCATCTACAATTAAGTGGACTAGGCCCATCTTTATTTTCTTTGGATTAAAACAACCCAACATGTTATGTATTATTTCTAAAATTCGTATTTATGCCTGTCAGTATACTTTGGACCCATTTTTAGACATCTTATACTCCGAATTGGGCCTGGGCTATTTCTAATGAAGTTGTAGCTCTTTGAATCTAGTTTTCAGAATGGTATGGCTTGTGATATTTGGACTTAAGATCTGGGAGTTATGGTCATTACAGTAAACTGTGTACATATGGTTAGTTGTAGACTAACATTAAGGAATAATGTTTGTTCACTCAAAACTTTTGATTTAGACCACAAGATCATTTGGATTGATACATGTCTTCATATCATTAAACAAGGGGCATAAGTTACATCAAAGTTTTTGTACACAAAACTTTATCTATAAAAATTAGTTTTTGTTATTAAACATATATCACAACCACTAGCTAATAATGCATACACTACCATTACAACTCACCACCACTACCTAATGATGGATGCACCATCACCTCTAGCTAATAATGGATGCACCACCACCACTAAATATTGATGGTTCCACTACTATTTTCTACCATCATAATTGAAAACCTTTTGGAAGCCTATATAAGGAGGCTTAAACCAAATGAAAATGAGTACCTTAAAGAAGTTTTCTCCATTTTTATTTCATCTTCTAAATCATTCAACTTCAAGCTTATTTACTTCTTGAAACTTTAAACCTTATTTTTCTACCATTAAACCTATATAAAAAGAAGGGTGTTTCAACTAGAAGAGGTATTTTTTCAACATCGATCAAAAGAGGAGATTTTCAATTTAAAGAAGAGGTATTTTTCAACATCAAGAGAGGAGTATTCATACTAATATTGGAAGCAAATCAAGGTAGGGATCGAAACCCTAGTATAAAACCTATGTTCTTGATTATATTATTTTTGAACAAATCATGTAGGTAAGAAAATCTATCATATTTATTTATTAGAACATGAAATCTATTTAAAATTGTATTTTATGATGGAATAGTATGGTGATTTGAGATCTAATGCAAGATAAAATATGGCGAATATTAAAGTGAGATGATTTAATAAAATCAATGGTCAGTAAGCCCAAATGGCTTTCCAGGAAAATTTGGTTCCCGCGGAAGACGATTCTTGATAATCGTGGTCGGCTCACTGGAACAAGCCCTGACTAGTAAGATTAATTAAAAACATTAATCTGATATTTGTGACAGTTTGTACATAAATAAAAACGTAGCTAAAAGGCCCTGGAAAACACAAATAACAAAGGTTTTGTGAAATTTTAGCAACACTGCAGAGTTTTCAGCAACACTTTTAACTGAAAAACGTGGTTTCTGCTGTTGCATATGTTTTATTGCATTTTGAAATGTGTTTCCTCATTCATACATGTTTGAATCTATTATTTTTGGTTAGTTTCCTATTGAGCTTGCTCACCCCGATAATTTTTCCCCCACAGAGTTCCAGGAGGGTGTTGGAGTGTAGATCGTGAATTTGACGATCGTAGAAATACTTACTTTCTAACATAATTTATAGGTGTGCTTAATTTATTTGATCACACTACTTTATGTATTATATCACAGGGATTATGGGATGCTTTAAGTTTTATTTTGGTTTGGAGAATGGTTTTATATGTTGGAAATGTAATTTTTCAAGTTTGGTTTTGAACTCAAAATCTGATAGTACTGCGATTTTTGAATTGTTTCTCTTAATTTTGAGATCGGAATGATGTTCCGTCAGCTGAATTATTTTCATAATAAACTCCTTTATTTTTTCCTAAAATTTTATAATTTTTGGATAACTTATGTTCTGGTTTTAATAGGATAAAACATCATATCACGTTGTTAGATTTCTGCTGTCAGTGCGGATAGACCCGGTTACAGTTGATATTACAGTATGTTATGTTTTCCAAATTGAAAAACTTTCTTCTGTAATATTTTAGATCTCTTTGTCTATTTTCGTTTAGTCTTGGAATGACTTAAAAGTGATTTAAGATGAATTATTTATGTACAAAATAACAGACCTGATGCAGATTCTTGAAAGTTTTCTTTATGTCTAAAACATCTATTAGTTTGCATAAACCTTTTGATTTACTTTAGTCAAACTTAATTAACCATGAATTAACTTTTAACTACTCTTTTGAGTTAATTTTGTTGACCTATTATGGTTGGATTTTATGGAACAAAGAATTATCAATCTTTGTTCTTACAATGCCTATAATCATGTATCCTTCTAATACTCTTCTTTTCAAGTTTAATGATCTGAGTTGGATTATAAGATTTGAAAAGTGGGGTGTTACAGGGAGGTTCAGACTCAACCTGCTTCCAGACTTATACTCAACATCCTTGCCTTTCTAAGTTTGACTGAGGTTCAATATGATGCTTATTATATAAGTAACACTGCTAACATCAATCAAACGAACGCCAGTTATCAGGTAATCTTTAACGAGTCAGGTTACATTTATATTGTGAGAAGGAATGGAGACAGAGTGTATCGATCAGGAAAAAATATAGTCCTGACATCTATTACAGGGCAACGCTAGACTACGATGGAATTTTCACACAGTACTCGTACCCAAGGACATCAAGTGGTAAACCAAGCTGGTCCATTGTGTGGTCAGTTCCTGATAACATGTGTGAGTATTGGGGGTGGCTTTGGAAGTGGTTATTGTGGATACAACAGCTACTGTATACTCACACCAGAAAGGAGACCTAGTTGTCAATGCCCACCTGGGTATTTCTTTGTAGATCCAAATAACAGCTTCAGTGGTTGCAAACCAAATTTCATACAAGGATGAAGGAGAGGAATGGGGAAACCAGGAGGATAAATTTGAGCTTTAGACCTTGAAAGACATAAATTGGCCTACTTCTGATTATGAAAAGTTAAATCCCTACAGTGAACAAGGTTGCAGAAGTTCTTACTTGAATGACTATCTCTGTGTAGTGGCTATTTACGGAGGCAGGCTCTGTTGGAAGAAGAAGCTACCACTGTCGAATGGGAGATATAGCGGGCCCAATACAGGCAGCATGGCTTTAATTAAAGTTAGGAAGGGCAATTTTTCAACACAGTAGAGAACTTGCCCTCAAATTCCAGGCCCTAAGAAAGATAGATCGACATTGATCCTAGTAGGGTCCCTTCTTTTCGGTAGCTCTGTACTTATTAATTTTATGTTGTTAGCACTAAACTGTATGTTCTTCTACTTTGAGAAATTACATTGCAGTGAAGAAGTTAGACAAGGTGGTTCAAGATGGCAAAAAGGAATTCAAAACTGAAGTGAGCGTAATCGGCAGGTCTCATGACAAAAATCTAGTTCAATTGCTTGGGTTTTGCGAGGAGGGACATCATCGACTTTTGGTATATGAGTTCATGAGTAACAAAAATCTAGCCAAGCATCTCTTTGGATCTCCAAAGCCTGATTGAAACCAACGAATCCAGATTGCAATTTGTATTGCAAGAGGACTAATGTACTTGCACGAAAAATGCAACACCCAAATTATCCATTGTGATATAAAGCCTCAAAACATACTTCTAGATGACAATTTTATAGCAAGAATTTCAGACTTTGGATTGGCAAAGCTTTTGATGAATGAACAAACCCGAACTTGTACAGGGATTAGAGGGACTAAAGGGTACGTCGCACCGGAGTGTTTCAGGAACACACAGGTAACAGTAAAGGTGGATGTTTATAGTTTCGGTGTAATGTTACTAGAGATCATTAGCTGCAGAAAGAGTGTCGAATTGGAGCTAGGAGAAGAAAAGAAAACCGTTCTAATAGATTGGGCCTATGATTGCTTTAGAGAAAGAAAACTACAAGATCTGGTGGAAAAGGATGGGGAAGCAATGAATGACATGATGAGGACGCTTGAGAGGTTGGTGATGCTAGCAATTTGGTGTATTCAAGAGGAAACATCACTCGGGCCGTCCATGAAGAAGGTCTTATAGATGCTAGAAGTGTTAGTTTGTCGATATTTAGTAAGACTCTAAATAAGAGTACTACAAGGTTTTGAAAACTTCTTTTCTCTGATTTTTTGGGGAACTGCTTTTTTAGGTGGGCTTCCTTTTTCATATTTAGTTAGGATTTCCTTTTCCTTCTAGGATTGGGATACCTATTGGAGACTATAAATATAGGAGTAGGGCCTTCGCTTAAAGTATTCAGAAAACAATATTGAGAGTGTGAGATCTCTTGAAAGGGTTGTGAGTCTGAAGATAGAGAGAGAGGTGAGAGCAATATTTGTGAGAGCTTTCAAAAAGGAGGGTTTGAGAGAATCCTTGTAAGGGTTGAGAGGCTTGAAGTTTGGGTTGCTTGTGAGGTAAGTCCTTGTAACTATTCTTCTTTGTTTTCATTATAGTAGAAAGAGTTCATCGTCGTCCGTGGATGTAGGCAATCTAGCCGAACCACGTAAATCTTATGCGTTGTGGTGCTTGCTTTATTTTCTGTTTTACGTTCTCGGTTTGCTTGTTTGATTGTTTATCTCTAGTTTGTGGTTAATTTGATCCCTAAAATCCTAACAAACTGGTATCAGAGCTTTTAGGGAGTTTTTAATTCTTTCTTGAGATGGCATCAAATCATGTGAAGGTTACGAACTCTAGGATCGATCTTGAGAAGTTTGATGGGAAGACAAATTTTGGACTGTGGCAAGTCCAAGTGAAGGATTCGCTGATTCAACAAGGTTTGCACAAGGCCTTGAAGGGAAGACCAGCGGACATGAAGGACGATGAATGGGAAGAATATGATTTACAGGCTTGTAGTGCGATTCGATCGTGTTTGGCATGAGAGGTCACATACACAGTGATGCATGAGGAATC
>MVGT01000031.1:198270-211909 GCA_002174775.1 Macleaya cordata
ACAAATTTTGGACTGTGGCAAGTCCAAGTGAAGGATTCGCTGATTCAACAAGGTTTGCACAAGGCCTTGAAGGGAAGACCAGCGGACATGAAGGACGATGAATGGGAAGAATATGATTTACAGGCTTGTAGTGCGATTCGATCGTGTTTGGCAAAAGAGGTCACATACACAGTGATGCATGAGGAATCAGCTGCATCGTTATGGACAAAGTTGAAGAAATTGTACATGACGAAGTCTCTATCAAGTAGGTTGTTTCGGATGAAGCAATTGTATCGATTTCGGTACAAGGAAGGTACGGCTATGAACGAGCACATTAATAATTTCAATAAATTGATTTGTGAGTTATTGAATGTGGGTGAAGTAGTAGCTGATGAGGCACATGCTATGTTACTACTATGTTCTCTTCCCGACTCGTATGAACCGTTCATTCAAGGAATCTTGGGTCCAAAGGAGATGATCAAGTTAGAAGAGGCTACATCAGCTCTTTTATCATATGAATTCAAAAAGATGGATGCAAGAGAGAACAATCAAATGGCAGGCTTATTTGTGAATGGTAACGAGAAGAAGTCCAAAAATAAGAAATTTGGAAAGAGAAAGGCCAAGAAAGAGATTGAATGCTATTGGTGTCATAAGAAAGGGCACATAAAGAGAGATTGTCCCAAGCTAAATCCTAGGGACGGAGAGGGACCAAATTCGCAAGCAGCAGTAGCTGAGGATGAGTCAGATGCAGGAGATGTATTGACGGTCACGACGGGTGATTATCGAAAGGTATGGATTCTTGATTCTGGTTGTTCTTATCATATGTGTCCCAATAGGGACTTGTTTACTTCTTACAGGGAGTTGGATGGTGGTTCGGTTTTGCTTGGCAACAACTATGCTTGCAAAACCGTTGGTATAGGAACAGTTCAAATCAAGACCGATGAGGGTAAGGTGAAAACCTTATCTGAGGTTAGACACATTCCTGAATTGAAGAAGAACTTGATCTCACTCGGTGCTTTAGAGTCCAAGGGCTACAAATTTGTGGCTGAAATGAGATTTCTAAAGGTTGTAGATTCAAACTCAAGGTTGGTAATTCAAGGGGAGAGGAAGGGAAATCTGTATTTTCTTTCGAGATGTATGATAGTAGGTGGAGCTGCTGTGGGTACCGAAGATGATGAAGAATCTAGCCAAGCAAAGCTATGGCATATGCGACTTGGGCATATGAACGAGAAGGGGCTGGATATGTTGTGCAAGCAAGGAGTGCTTGATAATTTAAAGGAGGTCAAACTTAGTTTCTGTGAGCATTGTGTTTATGAAAAACAACATAGGGTGAAGTTTGGCAAAGGCGTTCATCGTACCAAAAGTACTTTGGACTACATTCATTCGGATGTGTGGGGGCCTTCTAAAGAAGTGTCCAAGGGAGGTATGAGGTATTTTGTCACTTTCATTGATGATTTTTCCAGGAGAGTGTGGTTGTACGCCATGAAGACAAAGGATGAAGTCATCGAGAAGTTTAAAGTGTGGAAGACTATGATTGAGACCCAGACTGGCAAGAAGGTTAAAAGACTTAGGTCGGATAATGGTGGGGAGTATAAAAATGACCCATTGATAGAGTATTGTCAGAGTGAAGGCATAGTAAGGCACTTTACAGTGAAAGCGACACCTCAACAAAATGGGGTAGCGGAAAGGATGAACCGGACCCTTATGGAAAGAGCACGGTGCATGTTATCCAATGCGGGTTTGGGTAATGAATTTTGGGCTGAGGCAGTAAATACGGCGTGCTATATCATCAACAGATCACCAAGTGCAGCCATAGAGTTGAAGACACCTATCGAGGTATGGTCCGGTAAACCTGCTGTTTATGATTCCTTTAAAATATTTGGTTGTCCTGCTTATTATCATGTTAGGGAAAGTAAGTTGGATCCAAGGGCGAAGAAGGCCATTTTCATTGGCTATGAAGAAGGAGTCAAGGGATACAAATTGTGGTGTACACAAAACCACAAGGTTGTGATCAGTAGGGATGTGACATTTGATGAGTCAGCTTTGCTACACCCTAGCAAAGAGACTTCAACTCAGGTGGAGAAGAATGGTGGTGATACTGTGCAGGTGGAGATTACATCTCAAATTGATTCTACGTCAGAAACAGATGTGGATGAGGAAGAGGTTCCTACCGAAGAATCTCGGCAACAACAGGTACAATCCTTGGTGGACGGAAGGGATAAAAGAACCATTAAGGCACCGGTTAGGTATGGCTATGAGGACAGCGTAGCTTATGCATTGATGGCTTATGGAGATGAGCCAACCACTTTTCAAGAAGCATTGAAGGATGTGAACTATGATCAGTGGAAAGCAGCGATGGGTGAGGAGATGAATTCTCTTTACAAGAATCAGACTTGGGAACTTGTAAAGTTGCCTAAGGGAAGCAATGCAATTGGGTGTAAATGGGTGTTCACAATAAAGGATGAAGCTCCTAGTACGACTGGCGTACGGTTTAAGGCGCGATTGGTAGCTAAGGGTTATGCACAACGAGAAGGTGTTGATTACAATGAAGTTTACTCTCCGGTGGTAAGACACACTTCAATCCGAGCCTTGTTAGCTATTGTGGCATTTTATGACTTAGAGTTGGAGCAACTCGACGTAAAAACAGCGTTCTTACATGGTACTTTGGAGGAGGACATATACATGTCACAGCCCGAAGGTTTTGTTGTTGCAGGAAAGGAGGAATATGTGTGCAAGCTAAAGAAGTCATTGTACGGGCTCAAGCAATCGCCTAGGCAGTGGCATAAGAGGTTTGACACATTTATGATGGGCCAGAAGTTTACACATAGCTTGTATGACAGTTGTGTGTATTTTAAGAAGCTACCAAATGGATCTTTGATTTTCTTACTCTTATACGTGGATGATATGCTCATTGCTGCTAGGAGTATGGTAGAAATTGAGAAGCTGAAGTCTCAATTGAGTATGGAGTTTGAGATGAAGGATTTGGGTGCAGCTAAGAAGATTCTTGGCATGGAGATTCTTAGAGACAGAAAGAAGGGCAGGTTGTGTCTCTCACAGAGGAGATACGTGGAGAAGGTTCTTGCTAGGTTCGGGATGCAAGATTCTAAACCGGTAAGTTTACCTTTGGAGGCGCACTTCAAATTGTCGGCGAAGATGGCTCCAAGCACTAAGGAAGAAGAGGAGTACATGGCTCGTGTTCCGTATGCGAGTGCGGTTGGTAGTTTGATGTATGCTATGGTTTGTACTCGACCAGACATTGCACAGGCAGTTGGTGTTGTTAGTCGGTTTATGGCAAATCCGGGGAAGCAACATTGGCAGGCAGTGAAGTGCATATTGAGGTACCTACATGGTACGATTGACGTAGGTGTGGTATACCAGCGAGATGGTGGTCTAGGACCACAGGTTTGTGGCTATGTGGATGCGGACTATGCAGGTGATGTGGATCAATCTAGATCTACTACAGGATATGCTTTTACATTGGCTCGAGGTCCAGTGAGTTGGAGGTCAACATTACAGTCAATTGCTGCCCAATCAACAACAGAGGCAGAATTGATCGCTGTAACAGAGGCCATGAAGGAAGCCATTTGGCTTAGAGGATTAACTGGAGACTTGGGTATTCAGCAAGATTGCATTCAGGTGCATTGTGATAGTCAAAGTGCAATCGACTTAACAAAGCACGAAGAATTTTATAGGAGGTCGAAGCATATTAATGTTCGTTATCATTTAGTGCGGGATACTACAGAGGGTGGAGGATTTTCATTGCTGAAGATTCACACAAAGGAGAACCCTGCAGATATGCTGACAAAGGTGGTACCATTGATTAAGTTCAAACATTGCCTGGACTTGATCAATATCCTACGGAAGGAGGCGCCGTGAGGCGCAAGGTGGTGACGATGATGAACGTGAAGAGAAAAACGGGTACGTGAAGTAGAAAATATCGTCAAAGGTGGAGAATTGTTAGTTTGTCGATATTTAGTAAGACAATAAGAGTCCTACAAGGTTTTGGAAACTTCTTTTCTCTGATTTTTGGGGGAACTGCTATTTTAGGTGGGTTTCCTTTTTCATATTTAGTTAGAATTTCCTTTTCCTTCTAGGATTGGGATACCTATTGGAGGCTATAAATATAGGAGTAGGGCCTTAGCTCAAATTATTCAGAAAACAACATTGAGAGTGTGAGATCTCTTGAAAGGGTTGTGAGTCTGAAGATAGAGAGAGATGTGAAAGCAATATTTGTGAAAGCTTTCAAAAAGGAGGGTTTGAGAGAATCCTTATAAGGGTTGAGATGCTTGATGTTTGGGTTGCTTGTGAGGTAAGTCCTTGTAACTGTTCTTCTTTGTTTTCATTATCGTGGAAAGAGTTCATCGTCGTCCGTGGGTATAGGCAATCTTGCCGAACCACGTAAATCTTGTGTATTATGGTGCTTACTTTATTTTCTGTTTTACATTCTCGGTTTGCTTGTTTGATTGTTTATCTCTAGTTTGTGGTTAATTTGATCCCTAAAATCCTAACAAGAAGGAGTCTTTGATGTTTATGTGCCCCTGTGTCCTTATCCTTCTAACACAGTTTTTGATCATTTTCAGTCTCTTTAGGGATGTTATTTTGGTTAGGATCGGCTATGTAACTAAGGCTTAGCAACATAAGAAAAATACACAAAGGAAAATATATATGATGATATTTGTAATCTTGCTAAACAGGGTAGCCACTTTGTTCAGACAAAAATTGATAATAAATATAGGTACACTGTATTGGTGGTTTCTTTGTGACCGTTGGCGTTGGTACATTTCCTGCGTTTGTTGATGACGATGTTTTTGGCGGTTTTTCTTGTCTTCTTACACGTCCACTGCATGTATCTACGCTATAATGTAATCTGGGCAATAGTCCCCTTAAAAAAAGCGATAGAAAAATAATTCTTGCGAGCACCCACACAGTTATACGTGTGAACATACAGTGCCCTCACGACGCATCAAATTTAACTGGGTCTAGTTTGTCTACACTCTACACTACTATAGAGAACAAAAGCCAAACGAAATTCCCAACAGATATTTACAAGACCCTCACAAATTAATAATGCTTTCAAAATTCTTCACTAAGAACTTCACATTCCCTTCAATTTCTTTTGTCTTTGAATCAAACAACAATTATTTTGACAAGCAATCATGGACCCGCATTGATTATTTTTTGGACACTGCTACCTGAACATAAAACTGTTTATGTTTATGCGAAACATAAGTAGTGTGGGACCTA
This sequence comes from Macleaya cordata, assembly GCA_002174775.1. Classification (NCBI taxonomy): domain Eukaryota; kingdom Viridiplantae; phylum Streptophyta; class Magnoliopsida; order Ranunculales; family Papaveraceae; genus Macleaya; species Macleaya cordata. The sequence goes on from MVGT01000031.1 coordinate 203,494, forward strand.
TATGAGACCGATCTAAGGGTTGAAATTTAGTGAGTATGTTCTCCTAATCATGGGGAACATCTTCACAAAAAGCTCATTCTAAAACTTCTAGCACCATCAAAAATTGATTTGAAGTTGATTGAAAATCAACAGTGAGAAATAAACGACGAGTACTTCCATCTAACTTTTGATGCAGTTACACGTTTTAGAATGAGTTGATGTTTTTGTAAAAATGATCTAAATGATGAGGAGAACATAGTAACCAAATTTTAACCTTTGGATCGATCTTACGTGAGCTCCAGGCTGTTTATGTTTAGCCTAAACATGAACTATTTTATGTTCAAATGGCTTTTTCCTTATTCTTTAGGAAGATCATCCGTCAACCACGTGCATAGACTATTAAAATAAAAAGTATCAATCAACGCGGAAACTTATTCAAAGCTATCAAAATGACAATAACTAACCCCACAGTTTAATCCATGAAAAATAAACAGAAAAACACAAGCTTATTGAACTTTGAAGTTTATTTCCTTTTCACTTCAGAGATTCAATCAAGAAGATCAAATAGACAGGGTTGGGGTCTCCTTAAAAGTTCAAATAGTCCTAAGATATATATATGTCTCTGTTACTCCTCTTCTTCTCCTCTTCCTAGTTCTTCTTCTTCTTCTTCAACTAATCTTCACCGTCGCTTAAACTTACCCAGGGGTGGAGCTATTAAGGGGCCTAGGGGGTGCCATGGCCCCGGCCGCCCCCCCCCCAAGATTTTTAGAAATTACTTCTTATATTTTTAAGATTATATTTTATTTTAATGGCCCTATTAATAGATATAAACATTTTTACTTGGTCCCTTTATAATATGACTTAACCCACTTCAAATTTTATTTGGCTCTATAGGCCTATTATCCAATTTATGTAATTTACTTACAACATTCACATATCAGTCAAACACTACTAAATATACGTACAAGTAAACAAAATTAATTACTAAATTTGCCAACTCTATTTCTAGATAGTAGACCCAATACATGTGGTCCTACCCATTGGTATTCTAGGGCTTCTATTTAGGGGTGTCAACAGGACGGTTCCGGATCGGAACCTAAAGGTTCCAGATCCGGTCCCGTTAATATGAAGCAGTTCCAGATCTTTCCGGTTCCGATTCTGGAACCTCAATTGGTGGTTCCGGATCTGGTACCGCTAAGATCCGCGGGTACCCGATACCCGTTTTTAATTATTATTTTTTTATTTTTTCACATAAAACCTATTTGTATTTTGTATTTTCATATTCTATTCAATTATAAAATTTATTTTGTTATGAAATTTGTTATATAATAGTCATTAGTTGTTTTTAATTAAAAAAATTTAAAAATTATTGTATAATAGTAAATTAAACTAAAATATTATAAAATTTATACGGAACCGGGTACCCGTTGGGTGGATCCAAAATTAAACGGATCTAAAATGGGTAGATTCGAAATGGATCCGAAATTTATCGGATCCACAAAATGAGGTCCCGGAACCACAAAAACGGTTCCGATACCGGTACCCATTGACACCCATGCTTCTATTCTTTAGGTCTAATAGGACTCAAACACTAGAGTTTCTATTCTTTTGGTCCCGTATGACTCAAAGACACTTACAACAGATTGAATTGGCAACTAATTTTTGTCAATTATTCCTGATTAATTGTCAATGGTTGGTAAGCACTAGAAGATCATCAAGTTTTTTACTTATTTACCGAGTATTTGTGCTTGTGCTTACTGTTTTAGTCTCTACAGAGCTATCATTTTGGGCTATGATGCTTCAAAATGGATGATGAATTTCTCACAGACTCTTTAATTGTGTGCATTAAAAAAGAAATACCTGAAAATTTTAGCTTAGAATCAATCATAGATGATTTTTGCGATTTGAAAGAATGTCTAGTCCTATTTGATGTATGATTGAGTTGAAATGCTTTAGGAAATGTTATTTTTTTATTTGCTATCTTGTTATGTCTCGATGACAATACTTTTATTTTCTTATGGCAATGTAGTTTTATGTACTTATATATTTTCTTGTGTTTTAAATTTAAAATTGTTTCATGTTTTGGGCCCTGCAATATAAAAATCCTCGTCTAGTCTCTGTAACTTACCGTAACGTAAGCCTGCCTGGGTTTATCTAACACTGAAAACGATGATCTCTTCCTTCTAGCTATCTGAAACCGATCTCTTCTTAATTTCTAAGGTAAGCCTAGGCGATTTTGCTATCTAAAAATTAAGTCTAAAATGCAACGAATCGATCGCACATTCTAGTAAGTTAGCAATCTAGTACTCGCTCTCTTGCTATCTGAAAATTAAGTCTAAACAACAGGAAAGTCTTTTTGATGGTCTGAGAGGGCAAAGGTTAAATAAAAATAAGCAGTACTCGCTCTCTTGCAGCAAAAGATATTATTTCCTCATTACCGTTAGAGATGCGGTATAGGTTTCAAGGTGGGTAAATTTATAAAACAAGGTCTAAAATCATAATGACTTTTTTTACAGGGACTTTTTTTACATTTTCCATTTGTTGTTTTGTTTTGTTTAATGAGTTTGACCAAATTTGATAGTCCTTATCTATTTGTTATTTTTATAAAGTCAACTTAAAAGACTAACTTTGACCATGTTAACAGTTGCCTTTATCACATTTTTAGATGCGAATAACAGCTTCCTTTTCGAAAATATAGACTAAATTTATAAAACAAGGACTAAAATCATAATGACTTTTTTACAGGGACATTTTTTTTCCAAAACCCCTTTTAAAAAATTCATAATACAAACTATATAAATGTTACAGGAAATTGCCCAAATCCCATTTTTAAAGCTACCAAATACTAAAAACTCCACAAACATTTCAATATATCCAAAACCCATTTTTAATTTTTTTTCATACTATTTACGCTAATATAATTTTAAAATAGCCAAAAATTCAATTTTAGTGCACTTTTAGTTATAGTTATACCTTTATTTTGTCTTTCTCTGTTTTATGGGTAATGTTATTGCACGGTTCAGAGAACACTATATCACGGGTTCAAGCTTCCAACCCAAAATACTAGCCTATTAGGTGGAGTTGACCCAAACCTATATAAACCCCAATATCCCCCCTTATCCAACCAATGTGGAATTATTCCCCTTTTTGTCACTATTCCACCGTGACAACTAGCTTGTGTATGTGCTTCAAGTGAACGTGCACAAAAAAGTTGTCGTATTATAAAAGTGTATAGGTGGAGGACAGAGAAAGTAAGTTATTTTTTTTATTTTTAAACTTTAAATTATTATCTCTTAAACTGACAATCAGATTTTGATAAAATTTATATATTTGGAAAGCATTTACCGAGATCTTCAAGATGAGATTAATAATTACAAATTTTTTGCAAAAATATTTTTGCATGTTATTTTTAATAAGATATTTCGACATAATTTATATATTTAGAAATAATTAGTCGAGATCTTCACTTCTTGTTTTGACGGTCTTTGTTTTAGAAGCATAGAAATTCAAAATTTGATACAAATTAATTAAAAACGTGTTAAAAATATAGTCTTCTATTTTTAAAATGCAAAAATATTTTTGCATATTTTTTTTGTTAAACTACTAGTCTATGTATTTGTGCAAAAATATTTTAGCATCAGTGTTTAGTAACATATTTTAACAAGATTTATATGTTGGAAACTTTAGAGAAAAAACGATGCAAATCCACAACAAAATAAATAAATGCAAATGTAAACAAAATTAGATCAAGGCAAGTATTTGATACTTTGTCCTTAAGACAATATTCGCCCCGAACAGGTGCTGAACGGTCTACACAATGGAGAATTATCACCCAGAATACAACGATCTTACCTTCTCGAAGTAGCAGCACTCCAAGGAGTTCAAGAAGCAGCGAACAAATAATTGTGATGAACTCTCTCTAGAAGGAAGACTAAATGCAGCAATATGCCAATGCAAAAATAAATTTTGATTAAAAAATGAGAATCCAAGTGGGGTATTTATAGATTGAATTGTGACCCTTGGGAGAGGCGTCATGACTATTGGAAGAGATACCAAGTCTCTAATAGTCACAACTTTTAATTTAAATTAAATTAAAAAACCCAACAGACACATCCCTCCAAATTAAATAAAATTAATAAAACTTATTTAATTTTTATTCACAAAATAAATGGGCTTAAAAACCCATCGATTCTAACAATCCCTCACATGAATAAAAATTAGTCAAGATGCAAATGAAAATGCAGACACACGAGAGAGTACAAATGGAAAGTTACTGCATCGGGGTTAGGTAGCTTTTGGCCTTGAACCTCCCCTAGTAAATAACTATCAGATTTACTGGCTAATCAGTGAACATGATATCTTGAATTGTTCAGCCTTTGGTGTAAACCAAGACAATCGCATTCACACAGTACCTTTCCGCAGAACATTGGTTCTATGGCTGTGTTCATTTCGGCCCCGAACAAATTCTGGTATTCATGAAGCGCTTTAGAGAACTCAGCCGTTTAGAAGTTCTCATGGAAGCGGCCCACTTCACACTTCATATAGGTGATTGCCTATTTAAAAGTATCCTGCAATACTCTACTTGATATTTTCAAGATATAGGAATCATTAAAAGCTTTTAGCTTATCCTTTTCAACGCTGCAGGCAGCACTGTGTCATCCTACGAATGGGTATAAGCATATCTCTAGTTCATGCTCCCCAGTGTTATAGGTGAATCACTCTTAATTTCTGTTGTCCCTTTGAACCTAGAGCTTGGGATCTCCAGTCAACTAAAGTTGGGTTTCCCTTAAGGTGATTCGTAGGTTAAGGCTTTAATAAGCCCATTCCCCTCGATAATCTATACACTTGTTCTCTAGACAGACCTTTAAAAAATAGATCCGCTTGGTTGTCTCTTGGTTGAGTTTTAACGGTATTGTGTCTTCGGTCTATGTATATTTACTTGGTATTTTCAATATCATTAAATACTCTACTTGATATTTTCAAGATATAGGAATCATTAAAAGCTTTTAGCTTATCCTTTTCAACGCTGCAGGCAGCACTGTGTCATCCTAGGAATGGGTAGAAGCATATCTCTAGTTCATGCTCTCTAGTGTTACAGGTGAATCACTCTTAATTTTTGTTGTCCCTTTAAACCTAGATCTTGGGATCTCCAGTCAACTTAAGTTGGGTTTCCCTTAAGGTGATTCGTAGGTTAAGGCTTTAATAAGCCCATTCTCCTCGATAATCTATACACTTGTTCTCTAGACAGATCTTTAAAAAATAGATCCGCTAGGTTGTCTCTTGTTTGAGTTTTAACGGTATTGTGTCTTCGGTGTGTGTATGTTTAGACTTACCGTTAGAAATATTATTCTGCATTTTTCTAATAGCAGATAAGCACTACCTTTTAACACCCCCCACAGTTCCATGATATAAATAGGAGTGTTTGTGACTCATAAGGCATTTTTCTCTTGCAAGAATTTTGCACTAAGTAAAGTTTTTATAGCCCCCACAAGATCTTATTCACCGAAAGGTGATATGTTTTCTTTTAAGAACTTTAACTTTTTGCCAAGTTGGTTTTTCTACTTATTTTGTAGTGCTTAAAACATGTCTATAACTTTTTTTTTTTCATAAGATAGACATCGAGTGCTAAACTATTTCTTTTGCACTCCTTTTTAAACTCACAAACTACGCTGTGAATTAAATCAAATGAGGTGAAATTTTATCTTCTACTCAAAATTCACATTTTTGACTAGAGACAATGTGAAAATTTTGGCACTAGATCCATGTTAATTAATCTGTGTAAATTATCATAGTTTCCATGTCAAATAGTTGACTATCCAGTAATGTAAGTAGAAGAAAAAAAAACTAACTTTATTAATATTAATATCTCAGAGATTACATATAATAATCTATAGATAAACATTCATATACTAGGAATTACAGTTATTATACTAAAGTATCTCCTCCAGCATACACCCCAATTTTATTATTAATATAGACTTGTCAAACAAAATGCAAGTTTAAATCCTTTTCATGCTGATAGCGCCAACTCACAAATATCAGCTGACAGCCTCTCTTCTTCAGTCATATTAACTTCAGAAGCTTTCTTTTTCTTGTTGGATTCTGCGGCCTTATTCTTATTGCGACAGTCTTTTGCATGATGGCCTAGTTTCCCGCAAGTATAGCACTTTCCTTTGAACTTTTGATTTGGACCCTGTCCGTTGTGCTTCCTTTTCTTATTGTTATGTCCATCCTCAACGATATTGGCCTTGGATTCAAATGAATGACTTTCCACTTTCCGTTCAGAAATATGATTGTCTTCCTCTATTCGAAGCCTTACAATAAGGTCTTCTAGACCCATTCCCTTACGTTTGTGCTTGAGATAATTCTTAAAATCTTTCCAAGATGGTGGTAATTTTTCAATTACCGCTGCAACTTGGAAGGATTCACTGATGCTCATCTTTTCGGCATGAATTTCATGAAAAATTAGTTGGAGTTCTTGAACTTGATTGATAACAGTTTTAGAATCCACCATTTTAAAGTCAAGGAACCTTCCTACTATAAATTTTTTCATGCCGGCATCCTCGGTTTTATACTTTTTGTCCAAGGATTCCCAGAGTTCCTTTGCAGGTTCAATTGGACGATAAATATTATACAGTGAATTATCTAGTCCATTTAAAATATAATTTCTACAAAGAAAATCTCCATGTTTCCAAGCTTCAATTGCAGCCACTGCAGTATGATCATTTTCATTATCATTAAGCATAGGGGTAGTTTCCTTCAAATACTTGACTAAACCCAAAGTTGTTAAGTAAAACAACATCTTTTGTTGCTATGTTTTGAACTCGGTCCCATTAAATTTTTCAGGCTTCTCTCCAGGACCCACATTAGAGGAGGCATTGATTAAAGCAGAACTCTGAACAATGGCCATTTGTCTATTAAATATAAATCTACAGACTAGTTAGTGTACCGCCATAATTTAAATAACAATATCAGATTTTTACAATAGAAACTTTAAAAATTAAGTAGATTACATGAATACAAATATATAAAATTATATAGTTTCAACGACAAGGCCACTTCTCTGATCTTCCAATAAATATGATATATAGTAATTATAAGTATGCAACGTGTATGCAAACACATTTATCTTGGGTCCCAATTATTAGTCATACCATTTGAACTATATGATCTCATACTTAGTACTTATAATTAAATCAGAGTACCCAAAAATTAAATGGTACTATAATATATACTTAACAGATAAATATATATATCAAAGAATCTTGCAATCAATTATATAAACGATCAGACCATAAAATAATTATGATCTAACAAATAATGTAAATAAGTGCTTGAAAAACTTCAAAAGATCACAGTACCACTACTACCACATCAACTATTAAAACCGATGATCATTTACCCAAAAGGGTACTGATCCAAAGATTAATAATAGCACAAAGCATACAAAAATATACAGAGATGGATATAGATATCAAATTCTATAACGAAATAACAAATAAGAAATTAAGGGAGAACCAAAACCCTACTCATACAAACTAATCTATTCAAAAAAGATTAGAACACGATGAATTAACCCAATTATAGAAAAGGGTTGCATGCAATACCAGTTATTATTGAAAGGATGCAACTTTTAAAGATTTAACTGCTACTACATAATTATGATCTGATTATTAAACAACAAAGAGAATTACACCATGCATATCAAGATAGCCAATAAACTGATATTACGATCAGATCACTGCAACTAGTAAATGACATGTAAAACAGATTATCACACAAAAGAACCAGACTTGAATAAAATATAGTAAACAAATCTAATTCTAACGATCAGTGTAGTGGCCAAATTCCGCTGACAGGCCCAATGGCCCATTGACCGAAAGGATTGTACATTTTACCAAGCCCAGAAGCCCATTAGTCCAAGGTCAATCTCTATAGTCCACACGCCAAGGGCAGATAAGGATTGACTAGTTCAAACTGGGAGTTCAGTCCATGCAGGACTCCCTAACCATCATCATATCTTCCTTACGATTTTGACTAGTTCAAGTAAGGAGCTCAGTCTTCACGAGACCCTTTAACCGCCAAAATATCTCCCTGAGATGGGGGAAATTATCCCGAAGTTCAGGGCAACTGAATTGGATTCCCTTCCTATAAAAGAGAAGGGGAACAGAGGGAAAGGGGCGGTCACACAGACTCTCTCTCTCATTCTCAAAAAATTCTCTACAGCTCGAAGAACACCCACGATCTGTCACATAGTCAATCTCCCCTGAAGAGATTACATCATCAAGTCAAAGACTCAACGACTAAGATCTCGTCTTCTACCATATTCGACCACGATCTACCAGAATAGGTGATACAGATCCATTCTTCTCCTTTAATTTTCTGTTTAATTTATTTCCCCAAACAAAGCTGACTTGGCCGTCGGAGACTCTTAGGC
>MVGT01000031.1:222958-234445 GCA_002174775.1 Macleaya cordata
TCAAAAAACTCTCTACAGCTCGAAGAGCACCCACGATCTGTCACATAGTCAATCTCCCCTGAAGAGATTACATCATCAAGTCAAAGACTCAAAGACTAAGATCTCGTCTTCTACCATATTCGACCACGATCTACCAGAATAGGTGATACAGATCCATTCTTCTCCTTTAATTTTCTGTTTAATTTATTTCCCCAAACAAAGCTGACTTGACCGTCGGAGACTCTTAGGCCGGCACCACCCCGGCGCCTAGGAATCTTCACGTGCGATTTGCATTTCCTCCTGTGCAGGTTGTCAGTGCCCTGATCTAAAATCAATTGTGGAATTTGCGATCTACAATCAGTATACTAAATATGATCAACAATGCAAATAGATTAAAGTAATTTGATTCCCTAATAATTTAGTATAACAGCATCATGTTAGCCAACTAATAGTTATACTTGAACCGATGAGATCTTTGGTCAGGAGTGTAATTACTATAGAAATTATTCACAAAATTCGGATACTTAAGGTCCTCTCGTCAAAGATCACCGTCAAATAAATAATATAAGAATATGAATCACAAGTTAGTTAATCCAAACAAGAACGAAAAAGATGTAGTAATTTAAAACTCATTCACAGAAATATGACGATCAGTATAATAATGTGTCTTCGAACTAATTCGAACTATACAAACCTCAAGCGGAAATGCAACGAGTATAACTCCAAATGCGAGAATATTGTCTTAAGATTGTTGGAAACTTTAGAGAAAAACCGATGCAAATCCACAACAAAATAAATAAATGCAAATGCAAACAAAATTAGATCGAGGCAAGTATTTGATACTTTGTCCTTAAGACAATATTCGCCCCGCACAGGTGCTGAACGGTCTACACAATGGCGAATTATCTCCCAGAATACAACGATCTTACCTTCTCGAAGTAGCAGCTCTCCAAGGACTTCAAGAAGCAGCAAACAAATAATTTTGATGAACTCTCTCTAGAAGGAAGACTAAATGCAGCAATATGCCAATGCAAAAATAAATTTTGATTAAAAAATGAGAATCCAAGTGGGGTATTTATAGATTGAATTGTGACCCTTGGGAGAGGCATCATGACTATTGGAAGAGATACCAAGTCTCTAATAGTCACAACTTTTAATTTAAATTAAATTAAAAAACCCAACAGACACATCCCTCCAAATTAAATAAAATTACTAAAACTTATTTAATTTTTATTCACAAAATAAATGGGCCTAAAAACCCATCGATTCTAACATTATATACATAGAAAACGTTACTAGATTTTTACTTCTTTTAATGTTACTAGATTTTGAAGCATGTAAATTTGAATTTAGATCCAATTTAGATAAAAAAAAACTAGTTGAAAACATAGTTTTATGTTATTCATAGACATATTTGTATTTTTTTAAAAGCAAAAAGTATTGTTGACTTGCCTCATTTCAAAGATCTCGACAAAAGCTTTCCAAAAATATAAGGGCCCGTTTGGTTCGTGATCCAAAAACTTGTTTTCAAAACTAATTTACCCCTATAATAATATACATCTTGTACTACATCCAAAACTGTTTTATAATTTACAATAAAATCATGTAGGATTTTGTAAAACAAAAAAAAGTTGTTTTATATATGTGTTTTCAATGAAATCATATAAGATTTTATAGTAAATTCAAAATGCAATTTCAGATGTGATAAAAGATATAGTTTAGTTTAGGTGTAAATTAGTTTTTGAAAACAAGTTTTTAGATCGCGAACCAAACGGGCCCTAAATTTTGCAAACTACTTGTTTGTATATTTAAAGTTATGACAGTTTTTGTGTGAAAAATAAAATTAAAAAGAAGTGGTTGGTGTTAATGTGTACTAATAATTAAGTATTACTTTGAGTTTTTGTTTTTGAAATGTTTGTGTAGATTTTAGATAGAAATATTGTTAAAATGGTGTATTTGATAATTCTCTGTTAATATTAATAGTCCAAAATATATAGACGGAAAAACTACATTAAATAATATGATCCATCCAATATGCAGAACAAGAGCTGGTTATTTGATGCTCTCCGCACCACATAGGTCATCCGACTCATCCTCATAAAAATTACAACTTTCTTAAAATATACACAATAGTGGGCTGGAACCCTTTTTTTTAGGGGAGTTTAATGGAGAGGACAACACGTGCTTATTAGAGTTATAAGCATAGTCCCTTCTATTTTGCATTTTGTAAGGGAGATTGTTAGTTTTTTTTTTTGAAAGAAGGAGATTGTTAGTTTTGGTTTTTGTTTTAAACATGCAAAGTTTGCATACCTAAACTACCCCTCACTCAGTTTAAAGTATTGAGTCTATCTGTTTTGCTTGTGGAGAGTGGTGACATGACGGAGAGATAAAGTTCGCCCAGTATTATCCGTGCATAAAAAAAAAATGACATCCCCGTCATTTTTTTCGGATTAAAAGATATCACATTTGAAACCAACTTCCATAACCGTACAAGCTTAAATATGGAGATGGCATCTCTGTGCATAGTGATGAATGGGGACATTGATGTAAACATCTCATTCATCTCAAACCTACCCAAGGACAAAGCCATTTAAAAGCAATTCCATCTTGACCCGACTCCCCCAACTTGGTCGCTTGAAAAATTAGTTCAAATTTGAATGTAATTGCGCCTATCTATTTTACCTTTAAATTTTCAACGGTTTATTGAAGGGGTTAGAAATTTCAAAACAAATGCAATTTTGGGGAAAGCATTGATTTATCATTGTGTATGTGAAAGCATTGATTTATCGTCGTTGTAATTATATGCTCTATACTATTACTTCTAGTCTGCATTTTCAAACAAACACAGAGATCTAGGGCGAGAGCAACATAACATATATAACCTGCGTACTACACTAGGGAGATGTCATCTAACCGTGCAATAATGATGCCTTGCAATATCTTTCAACTGACATTGATGTGTAACTGTATTTCACATTGAGACCAGACCACCATTATCATTCATTCATTCATTCATGGCTTTAAAATTTAACCCTAAACCATATCAAAGACCAATTATTCAAAAGTCTTCCATAAACGGTCCATCTGTAGGCCTGGTGAAATTGGAACAAGAAGAAAAAATCTGACACTCGGTCCTCTTTTAGGTCATATAAACCTGCCTTGTTGACTCCACTTCACCACATCTTCTTCTTCATAATTTTGTTATAAATTGAACTCCAACTTCAATCTGGTTTCCTGTAAAATTATTATAGAACCCAAAACTAGCAATAATTACAGCAAATATATGACTTCTGTTACTCTTCTTCTCCCCCTCTTCTTGCTTCTTCTCCTTCTACCAATCTCTGTAATTGCTCAAACTTACAGTAACATAAGCCTGGGTTCATCTCTAACTGCAAATGGTGATGACACATCGTGGCGTTCTCCATCCGGCGATTTTGCATTCGGCTTCCGACCACTTGAACACAATCTTTTCCTTTTGGCGATATGGTTTGACAAAATACCTGACAAAACCATAGTTTGGTATGCAGATGGAATTGAAACAGCACCAAAAGGATCCAAAGTTGAGCTAACTAACGACGGTAAGCTCGTGCTTAATGATCCTCAAGGCAAGGAATTATGGGAGGCTGGAGCTGTAAATGGTGGAGTCAGTTATGCTGCCATGCTAGATAACGGGAATTTCATTCTTGTAAGTAGGGATTCTTCTATTAATTCATGGGAGAGCTTCAAACAACCTTCAGACACAATCTTACCTACACAGACTATGGAAGTGAATAGCGTGCTTTATTCTCGTCAGACAGAGAACACTTTCTCAAGGGGAAGGTTCAGACTCCGTCTGCTCCAAGATGGAAATCTTGTACTTAACATCGTTGCCTTTCCGAGTTTAACTGAGGTTCAATACGATGCTTATTATTGGAGTCACACTTTCGACCCCAATCAGACGATTGCCGGTTATCGAGTAGTCTTCAACGAGTCAGGTTACATTTATGTTGTGAGAAGGAATGGAGACATAGTGTTTCTACCAGGGCAAAATATAGTCCCGAGCAACGACGTCTATTACAGGGCAACGCTAGACTACGATGGAGTTTTCACACAGTACTCGTACCCAAGGACATCAAGTGGTAAGCCAAGCTGGTCCATTGTGTGGTCAGCTCCTGATAACATTTGTCGCAGTATTGGTGGTGTTTTGGGCAGTGGTGCTTGTGGATACAACAGCTATTGTATACTCACACCAGAAAGGAGGCCTACTTGTAAATGCCCACCTGGGTATTCCTTTGTAGATCCAAATAACAGATTCAGTGGTTGCAAACCAAATTTCATACAACAATGTCAAGGGGAGGAATGGGGAAACCAGGAGGATAAATTTGAGCTTCAGACCTTGAAAGACATAAATTGGCCAACGTCTGATTATGAAAGGTTAGATTCCTACAATGAACAGGACTGCAGAAGTTCTTGCTTGAATGACTGTCTCTGTGCAGTGGCTATTTATGGAGGCGTGCTCTGTTGGAAGAAGAAGCTACCGCTGTCGAATGGGAGATATGACGGCCCCAATACAGGCAGCATGGCTCTAATCAAAATTAGGAAGGGCAATTTTTCAACAGAACAGAGTACCTGCCCTCAAATTCCAAGCCCCAAGAAAGATAGATCAACATTGATCCTGGTAGGGTCCCTTCTCCTTGGTAGCTCTGTAATTTTTAATTTGATGTTGTTAGCACGAAGCTGTCTGTTCTACTTCTTCAAAGACTACAAGAAGATGAGAAAAATTAACCAAGAGTCAAATGTTCTGATATCCAACCTTCGCGCTTTTACTTATAAAGAACTTGAAGAAGCTACAGGTGGCTTTAAAGAAGAGTTAGGAAAGGGTGCTTTTGGCATCGTTTATAAAGGAGTCATCAAAGAAATGGGTTCAAAAAATTACATTGCTGTGAAGAAGTTAGACAAGGTGGTACAAGAAGGCGAGAAGGAATTCAAAACTGAAGTAAGCGTAATCGGCAGGACCCATCACAAAAATTTGGTTCAATTACTTGGGTTTTGCGAGGAGGGACAACATCGGCTTTTGGTATATGAGTTCATGAGTAACAGCAATTTAGCCAAGCACCTCTTCGAAATTTCAAAGCCTGATTGGAACCAACGAATCCAGATTGCAACTTGTATTGCAAGAGGACTAATGTACTTGCACGAAGAATGCAACACCCAAATTATCCATTGTGATATAAAGCCTCAAAACATACTTCTAGATGACAATTTTACAGCAAGGATTTCAGACTTTGGATTGGCAAAGCTTTTGATGAATGAACAAACCCGAACTCGTACAGGGATTAGAGGGACTAAAGGGTACGTCGCACCGGAGTGGTTCAGGAACACACCGGTAACAGTAAAGGTGGATGTTTATAGTTTCGGTGTAATGTTACTAGAGATCATTTGCTGCAGGAAGAGCGTCGAATTGGAGCTAGGAGAAGAAGAGAAAACCATTCTAACTGATTGGGCCTATGATTGCTATAGAGAAGGAAAACTACAAGATCTGGTGGAAAACGATGGGGACGCAATGAATGATATGAGGAGGCTCGAGAGGCTGGTGATGATAGCAATTTGGTGTATTCAAGAGGAACCATCACTCAGGCCGTCCATGAAGAAGGTCTTACAGATGCTAGAAGGAGTCCTTGATGTTTATGTGCCCCCCTGTCCTTATCCTTCTAACACAGTTTATGATCATTCTCAGTCTCTTTAGGGATGTTTTGGTTAGGAATCGGCTATAGAACTAAGGCGTAGCAACATAGGAAAAATTATATAAAGGAAAATATGTATGATGATATTTGTAATCTTGCTAAACAGGGTAGCTCTCTAATGCTTTTATTTCTACTCTAACCCAGCTCTATGCTGAAAACTTGGTTTGTATAATATGATCTAGTTTTTCTTTTTTCTTCTTTTCTTAAAAAAAAAAAGGTTAGGAATCACTACTTATCTCTTTCAACAATTAATTATGTATATAATATGTCAATCTATTTGTAAATTACTTGAAGTTCAAATTTAACAATTTAAACTACAATATTGGTTAATCTGCTACTGATTTATTTAAATGGAGGATTTTAAGTAGGGACCAGAGATTTGGTGGAAAATTAGTTAGAAATCATGTTATAAATCTAACTTATTTTCAACTAAATCCTTGGTCTTCGTGTTCAAAATCTCTACTTAAAATTCTTCGTCCAAACAAACCATAAGATAAGAGTATTCCTGTTATTCATTGTTGACTTTAACAATAAAGCACAAAATTCAGAACCATCTCATGAAAGACAAATGAGTGATCAAAGTAAAAGGCAAACTGTAAGAGCATCTCCAACCCTATACTTCAAATAGTGCTATTTGGAGTAAGTGCTTAGTTGGCAGAACTCTAAAATGAAGTACCACTTCTAGACCTGGCAACGGGTGACCCGGCTCGCTAATCCGACCCTAACCTGACCCTAACCCGACCCGCCAACTAAATGGATAGAATTAGGGTTGACATTTTTGGACCCGCGGGTCAGTAGGGTCAATCCGCCCAACCCGCGGATGACCACACCAACCCTTTTAAAAAATAACACTTTAGTTTCATTTTGTTATGAATAATTTTTAATTTTTAATTTTAATTTTTAGTTTTAGTTAGTAATTTAATCTCTAACTAATAAATTTGATAAATTTTAATCTACTTAATGAGTTTTAAGTTTAAAATAATGATTAATGAGTAATAAATGGTCTTTAAAATTTTAAAATTGTAGTTAGAGTCAACCCGCCTAGAGTTAGGGTTTGGAAAACTGACCCGTTTATTAAACGAGTCAGGGTTAGGGTTGAGCAACATTGACCCGTTAACCCGCCAACTCGGCTAGGGTCGACCCTAATCCTAACCCATTGTCAGGTCTAATCATTCTAACCAAACAATCTATATATTGGAATATTGGACTCAAATGTCATTTTAGAATTAAATTTTTTTAATTATATTATTGTACCACTTATAACACTTCTTATTTACCTCTGAGTGCACTCACTTGTGAGTCTCTATGGAAGTGATCTAAGGAGTGATGATATATTATATTACTACCATCACAATCATACATCATCATCATAGTAAATATTTTTTGAAATACAACATACTAATTAAAAAAAACATAAGATATACAATAAACTGCTTGGAAAGTAGAAAAAAAAAAGAGCATACTAGTAGACATGAAAAACAACAACAACAACGTACTACTTAAAAGAAAAAATAAAAACA
The DNA here is from genome assembly GCA_002174775.1 of Macleaya cordata. Taxonomy (NCBI): domain Eukaryota; kingdom Viridiplantae; phylum Streptophyta; class Magnoliopsida; order Ranunculales; family Papaveraceae; genus Macleaya; species Macleaya cordata. Next base: position 230,181 of record MVGT01000031.1, read on the forward strand.
ATGTAGCCACCACCTTAAAGAACAACCATACTTAATACCCTGGGAGATCTGATCCTCCATAATTAAACGATCTACTGGGAAATTGGCTAAATCAGCCCAGGCTATCGTGATTTAAATTTAAATTGGCTAAATACTCTGGACGCTCTCATTGAACATTTATGGAAAATACATGGGCAGAAAAACGCAAGTGTTTGAGGTTATGCTTCATTTTTTTTAATAATGTATACTTTTCTTAAAGTTTGTTGCAATGTTTCATTTAAATTTGAGGTTATGTTTTTTCTTTTTTAATTAATGCATGTTTTATGTATGTTTCATTTAATTCGCAATGCAAGTCGGTGGCAATAATAATAATACTACTATTACAACTAGTACTAATACTAATAATAATAATAATAATAATAATAATAATAATAATAATAATAATAATAAGGTGATGTACTATGGTGATCATTCTGAAAAAAAATCAAAGTTTGTATAATGTTCATGTGGCCCAGCTAATAAGTGTAAAAGAGGTGTAAAATAAAATAGGGTGAATGATGAATAAAATGTCTCAATATATAGGATATTATTTTTCCACCCAAGAATCATTTGGTAAATGTTTGGGAGTCAAAATAAGCCCAAAACTAAAGCAAATTTTTTGAATGGGACCCACCACAATCAAAACGCTATATTTTTTTTCAGAAAATTGGGGTTTAGACCATTATATAGTAGTTAATTAGTGTTTAATATTTGATAATTTTAAAATATGTGTTTCATCCTAAATGTAGTTAGTCAAACATTTGTATTGTAAGTGACAATAATACCCTTATTTTGTAATCAAACCAAATATTCTCCACTACGATTACTATTTTTTCTCTCATATTAGAACAAAATATTCTTTTACTACAATTTTAATTTTATTTAATTTTATAAAATTATATATTAAAACTAGATGGAGGCTTCGGATGTCATCGAAATTCGAAAAATATTAAAACTAGGGACTGAGATTCATATCACGTAGGTAATAATCATACGAGTGTAAATTAGTATAAAAATTTGCAATAATTTGTCTACAATTATGAAGAAGATAAGGATGATTAGAATTCTTAAAAATAAGGAATTTATAGTTATTACATTGATTTTTGAGACAGTTACAAAAGGGTAATAAAGGAAATTTAACTTATAAAAAATGGTTAACGGTAGACTTAATCAATATTTTAAAAAGTTTAAAAGACTAACAACTATTTTTTAAAATAATCACAAGATCTTTTTTATATTTTAAAAATATCAAATACTAAACACTAATTATTTTTTCTCTATGGAGTTTTTAACTAATTATCCGCTTATTTTTTCTCTCACTTCAAATTTGAAGTCAAAATTTAAGGGACTCCATTTTCTCCTCCAATTTGGCGTCCAGTTGGAGGAGGATTTTTTGGAACTGTGCGCTATTCTAGTGATATAGCGCACGGTTGGAGATGCTTTAACACTTAAGACTAGTGAAAGGGAGTTAAAAGGATTTTTAGGAACAAAAGCACTTGGCCATGTGGTAGGAGTACTGGGAAAATTGCACCACAGCACAAGTTTATTGTTTCACCAATCCACATTTGCCCTAACCTAAGTTTAATTTGTCAAACAAAGACCCTTTTTTTTTATAAGAAAAGATAATAGATAGAAACTAAATGGAGGGCAGACCCCTAAGCGGAACTGTAATACCCCTATCTATATTTAGTTACTAATGTTGAGGGGCAGCCACTCTGGATGAGGGCACCCTGTAGAGTTTTATTAAGTTTAGGGTTAGGCTAATATAACTAACCCTAGCTTAACACTTTTCTCTTGTTTTCCTTTCTATTTGGAAGAGAGGAAGAGAGGAAGAGAGGAAGAGAGAGAGGTGGATCGGCTGGGAGAGAGGGAGAGCAAGAGAGTGAGAGAACCTCTTGATTGAGAGCCCAAGGTTTTGTGAAGGTGATCAACACAGAAAATCAAGTTGGTTGCAGAGGATCTTCTTCATCTTCTTCTTCTTCCTTTGGGTTTCATCTTCCTTGGTGATTTGAGGCAAGTAGTAACTTGCTCTTTTGGTGTAGACTTAGGTCTTCCACTTTGCTTTGATGAAGTCTTAGTAAATGCTTGCATGAAAGCTAGGTTTATGCTTAGTTTACATAACCTAATCCATGAATGAATGCATAGAAATTGGGTTTTAATGGATAATATATGTTAACTAGATGAATGAAGGCATGTATCCATGTGTGTATGATTTTCATTTGTTTAAGAGCATGAAATCTATGTATATTTAACTTGTATACAATCCCCTAAGGTTGCAGACCCGAAAGGTGAGGGCGGGGTGTTACAGGAACAGAGTCATAGTTTAAAGTATCAAACTTTAGATGTTGAGTCGGCCCTAGCCCTGGTGGCTAAGGCATCCGCAACTGAATTAACTAGACGAGGAACATAATTAAAGGAAACTGACTGGAAATTACATAATAAAACTTTAACATCTTCCAGAATGGCAATAGTACGCCATCCTAAAGAGTAGGTAGACTTTATAGTAGATAGGTAATTAACGATAATTTGAGCCTCCCCTTCCAATTAGATATCGTGGATGTGAAGAGATATGCCCAATTTGGCTGCTTCAAGGGCAGCCCTAGCTTCAGCTTCCTCAGAGGATAACGATGTTGTTGGGACCATCCTCACCCCCTGTACATACCCAAATAATCACGTAGTACCAAACTAATTCCTGCTTGTAAATTATTTATAACATAAGAAGCATCAAAATTGATTTTCCAATGATCATGAGGAGGGGGATTCTATTTCAAAGGAGTAGAATCAATAATAGAGACAATATGACTTTTTTCCAAAGTGTACATCTTAATATAACTAAACACTTCAAAAATCATGTTAATAGGATGGCAGTCTAGGTTGTCAAAAAACTTCATCCATTTAGCTTTCCATATCATCCAAGTTATGGTAGCACATAAGACACTCCAATCACCAATCAATGGATCCCATCCAGAAGGGGTAACAAACAAGCTTTCAATCCAACTTTGAATACTAAGATCATTATTAAGATTACTAGTTTGCATAAAAGGAGTAGTAAACCAAACACAACGAGCATAAGAACAATTCATAAAAAGATGAGAACTAGTTTCAATCTTGACATTACACAAAGGACACTTCATATTATCAATATAAATGATAGATCCTATTTTACTATTAGTGGGAAGCATATCCTAACAGCATTTATAAATAAATAACTTGACACGAGGAGAAGTATTAAGACTCCATATTTGTTTCCAAATAGGGGAATCAGGGACACTACGGTTCACAGAATTATTTGAACAACATAAGGCTTTACATAAACATTTAACTGTAAACAAACCTGATTTTGTAAGGTTCCAATGAATATGATCAATTCTAGAAGAAGATAAATGGATATTAGCAATTGATGAAGAAGTGGTAGTATTAAAGATCGAGTTGATAAGAGGGATATTCCGATCATCATTAAGTAGATGGTTGACAAGAGTAACATTGGAGGGAAAGTTAGGAAAATCTAAGGTAGCTAGGTGCATATCAGGGATCCAATTGTTATCCATAATTTTAATATTAAGGCTATTGCCAATTTCTCATATATGATGTTGAGGTTTCTTCTTTTCATAGATTACTTTTCTTTCCGTACGTCTTTAAAAAATTAAAATGCAAAAGTAATTCAATACAAATAACAAAAAGATAATATACATGAGAAAGTGATCATCTTCACCTCTTTCAATAGCCTATATGTATAGAAGAAAAAGACTTTGTGTAAAAGATGATCTCTCTTTTAATTTATTTATAAAATACAACTTAGACTAATACTGGCATACCCAATATACTAAAAACTAATTAAACTAATAGCTTGTTTGTTTTTTTTTTTTTTTGCCTCTAACTTTTAGTAAGCCCATATAAAATATTATTTATTTCTAACCACTAACTAGTGGTAGTAAGAGGAAAATCTTTAATTTTGAGCTTTAAACCCATTAATAGCCTGTTTGTTTTTTTTGCCACTAATTAGTGGTAGACCCACACAAAATAGCTTTTGTTTTTAACCACTAGTTAGTGGTAGTTAGAGGCAAATCCTTAATTTTAGGCCTTATATCCATTAAGTAGTAGTAAATGATTGGAAACAACTTATTACTACTTAATTGGGTTGGAGCCCAAAATTAAAGATTTGCCTCTAACTACCACTAGTTAGTGGTGAAAAATAAAAGCTATTTTGTATGGCCTGCCACTAATTAGTAGCAAAAAAAATAACACAT
>MVGT01000031.1:235631-296224 GCA_002174775.1 Macleaya cordata
TGTTGGAAACTTGGCTTTGACCGAGTTATTTTTGGATTAAATTAAATGGGACCCACTAATTTTTTGTGTGAGTTATAATAGTTTCCGGGTGAATGAGAAAATCTATTTAATCCCGAAGAGTCCCATGTGGATGGAATTAGTATGTTGGTGTCGTTTCTTATTTGAATAGGTGTCTCTTAGGTTCTTACACCTTTTGTCCTAATTTGTGTCTCTTCCTAAGAGTCGTGTCATCATCTATAAATAGATTTTTTGTTCCAGTGTTTTAAAAATATCAAAATATTCTAAGTGTGTACGTCTGTTTTCAAGAGAGAATAATTAAGTGTGATTCTTGCGTTTTCTTCCTTAAAGTGCTTTATCGAAGGATTTTGATCGTTGTACCTGGGAGACTAATCGCCAATTGATTCCATAAGCACCAGTAGCGGGGCGAATATTGTCTTAAGGACATTGAATTTAATTCAAGCATCGATCTTCTTTGCCTTTTATTTTATTTATTTTTAACGTTTGAGGTTTTGCAGATTTATTCTTCGTACAAGTTAGATATTTTGATACAGTGGAATCAACAATCTTAAGACAATATTCACTCGTTTCTCACTGTTATCTATCTCTTAGATTTGTTCTATCCTTACAAAACTCTATTTTTTTTTCTTCTTCTCGTTCTGGTATTCTATTTAATTGAAATAGGATACGACTCTGTAATTTTATATTTACAGAATTCTGATCTGAGTACTACTTAATAATAACGTGTTATACTGTTAAGTATTTCAATCGGAATAGGATACTTAATAATAACATGATATTATTAAGTATTTAAGTTGAAATAGAATTCTGATTTGTTATTAAAATACTTAAATAGTTATACTATAAGTACTACTAAGTAACGTCTTAATGAGATTTGTAAATATTATTAGTAACTTTTTTAATAGTATATACTTATACTAAAGGAATATTAGTATAAGTAAAATAGATACTAATTATTCACATATACGAAGTATACTAAAGTGTATATTCTAATTTGTTTTTGTGTGAATTATTAAGTAACGTGTAATTATATTGATAAGTATAAGTAACGTTTACTTATAAAATTTTTAATAGAGTAATATTAGTATAAGTAAAACTGTTACTAATTCTAAGGTCTTAATACTAAAGGATATTAAATAGTATTAATTTTTCAATTAGTAACGTATATTAATTAGTACATATTAAATATACTAATTAAATAACGTATATAAATTTAGTATTGGACTACTTAATTAATATATTTTATTTAAGTAACGTGTACAATTGGTAAGTTGTGTACTAATTCGATTTTCTGTTTTGTTGTACAGAAACTATGGCATCCACAATGCAAACTTTTGTTCCTCCTACCAATGTGGGTCCGGGTGAAAAACCGAAAAAATTCAACAGCTTTGAATTCAAGAGGTGACAACAAAAAATGTTGTTTTATCTCACTACTCTTAATTTAGCAAGGTTCTTATATGAAGATTACCCAAAACTTAATGAGGATCAAACTGACAGACAATCTATGGCTGCAGTTGAGGCATGGAAACATGCTGATTTTTTATGTAAGAACTATATCCTCAATGGACTAGAAAATACTCTCTACAATGTTTATAGTCCAATGAAATCTGCAAAAGAATTATGGGAGTCTCTTGACAAGAAATACAAATCTGAAGATACGTGAATGAAGAAATTCATTGTTGGTAGATTTCTTGATTTTAAAATGGTCATTTCCAAAACTGTAATGAATTAAGTTCTCGAATTTCAATCAATATTACATGAGCTTAAGGCCGAGAAAATGGTAATTAGTGAATCCTTCCAAGTGGCTGCTTTAATAGAAAAGTTACCACCAACTTGGAAAGACTTCAAGAATTACCTTAAACATAAACGTAAGGAAATGGACCTTGAAGACTTGATTCTAAAATTAAGAGTTGAAGAAGACAGCCGTGTCGCTGAAGAGAAGAATGAAAGTCAATCTTATCATTCAAAGGCTAACATAGTGGAAGAAGGGCAGAAAGTAAACAAGAAAAGAAAGCAGATTGGAGGCCAGCGCAAACGTCAAGGCACTTTCAAAAAATTCAAAGGAAAATGCTTTAACTGTGACAAACTTGGACATCGTGCTAAAGACTGTCGAAATCCAAAGAAAAAGTCAAATGAAGTTCATCTGACTGAAAAGTATAAGCTGGCGAAAGATGTAGCAGATATGAACTTGGCTGCAGTCGTATCTGAAGTTAATTTGGTTGGAAGTAATCCTAGAGAATGGTGGGTGGATACAAGAGCTACTCGTCATATCTGTTCAGAAAGGAAGATGTACTCTACTTATCAAGATGTGAATGAAGAAGAGCAACAGCTTTTTATGGGAAACTCTTCAACCTCAAAGGTAGCAGGACAAGGAAAAATCATTTTAAAAATGACGTCGGGTAAGGAGCTTACATTGAACAATGTACTACATGTTCCGGATATTCAGAAGAATCTGATCTCTGGTTCGTTGTTAAGTAAGAACAGGTTTAAACTTGTATTTGTTTCCGACAAGTTTGTTTTAAGAAAAAATGACATGTATGTGGGCAAGGGTTATCTGAACGATGGACTGTTTGAACGTCCTTACTGTAATACCACCTATTAATAAAGCCAGTTCTTTTGCTTATATAGTTGGGTTACCTGATATTTGGCATTGTAGGTTAGGACATGTTAATTATAAATCACTAAGAAAATTAATTAATATGGATCATCTACCAAAATTTAATATAGATTCCAATCAAAAATGTCAAATATGTGTGGAATCCAAATTATCGAAACCTCATTTCCATTCTATAGATAGAAGTACTATGCCTCTTGAATTAATTCACAACGACATATGTGACTTCAAATCTTTACAAACCAGAAATGGAAAAAAGTATTTCATTACTTTTATTGATGACAGCACAATGTATTGTCATGTGCACTTATTAAGAAGTAAAGATGAAGCAATTGAAGTTTTTAAACATTACAAAAATGAAGTTAAAAATCAACTTGGTGTAAAGATAAATACTTTAAGGAGTGATAAGGGTGGTGAATACGAATCACCTTTTGCTGAATTCTGTTCAGAACATGGAATTATTCATCAAACTACAACCCCTTATACACCCTAGCAAAACGGTATTGCAGAACGTAAAAATCGTACTTTAAAAGAAATGATGAATGCACTTTTAATAAGTTCTGGTTTACCCCAGAATTTTTGGGGGGAAGTAGTTCTTACCGCAAACTATATTCTCAACAAAGTACCCCATAAGAAATTAGATAAGACTCCATATGAATTATAGAAAGGTCGTAAACCATCTTATAAATATCTAAAAGTGTGGGGGTGCCTAGCAAAAGTGGGAGTGCCTATTCCCAAAAGGGTAAAAATAGGACCTAAAAAAGTTGACTGTATTTTTATTGGATATGCAGAAAATAGAAGTGCATATCGCTTCTTAGTGCATAAATCTGAAATTTCAGATATACATGTTAATACAGTAATAGAGTCACGTGATGTCTCATTTTTTGAAGACATATTTCCATATAAAGGTGGATTAGAATATATTCCTCCTAAAAGGACACATGATGCTGAACCTAGGCGTAGTAAAAGAGCTAAAATATCTAAGTCTTTTGGACCAGACTTTCTAACTTTTTTGTTAGAAAGTGAACCTCAGATATTTACAGAAGCAATGTCTACACCAGAAACTCCTCTTTGGAAAGAAGCTATAAATAGTGAAATTGAATATATTATGCAAAATCACACTTAGGAGTTAGTAGATCTTCCTCCTAGAAGTAAACCATTAGGCTCTAAGTGGATTTTTAAAAGAAAAATAAAATCTGATGGATCAATAGATAAATACAAAGCAAGACTTGTAGTTAAAGGTTTTCATCAGAGATAAGGTATCGATTATTTCGATACATATTCTCCAGTAACAAGAATAACATCAATTCGAATGTTAATTGCAATAGCAGCTTTGCATAATCTTGAAATACATCAAATGGATGTAAAAACTGCTTTCTTAAATGGAGAACTAGAAGAGGAAATCTATATGAATCAACCAGAAGGATTCATAGTCCCTGGAAAAGAAAATAAGGTTTGTAGACTTGTCAAATCTTTGTATGGATTAAAACAAGCACCTAAACAATGGCACCAAAAATTTGATGAAGTTATGATGTCAAATGGGTTTAAGATCAATGAGTGTGACAAATGCGTGTATGCTAAAACCACTCAAAAAGGATATGTAATTATATGTCTATATGTAGATGATATGTTAATTATCGGTAGTAACATTGAAATAATAAATGATACTAAGAAAATCTTAACTAGCAAATTTGACATGAAAGATTTAGGGATTGCAGATGTTATATTAGGAATAAAGATTTCTAAAACATCAAATGGATTAGTACTCTCTCAATCACATTATATTGAGAAAATATTAGATAGGTTCATTAAAAATGACCCTAAAATTGCAAAAACTCCAGTAGATCGAAGTTTTCACTTATCTAAGAATAACGGAGAGAGTGTATCTCAATTAGAATACTCTCGTATTATAGGGAGTCTTATGTATGTCACTAACTGTACTAGACCTGACTTAGCCCAATCAGTAAATAAGCTAAGTAGATATACAAGTAATCCAGGAAAAGATCACTGGAAGGCCATAATAAGAGTACTCAGATATTTAAGACATACTTTAAGTTATGGGCTGCACTATATTAGATATCCAGCTGTACTAGAAGGGTACAGTGATGCAAATTAGATATCTGACACTAAAGATACAAAATCTACAAGTGGATATATCTTTACACTTAGAGGTGCAGCTGTATCATGGAAATCCTCAAAGCAAACATGTATTGCTAGGTCTACAATAAAATCTGAATTCATTGTGTTAGATAAAGCTGGAGAAGAAGCAGAATGGCTTCGAAATTTTTTAGAGGATATTCCAGTATAGCCAAAACCTGTGCCCGCAATTTGTATACATTGCGATAGTCAATCAGCAATCGGACGAGCATAAAGTAAGATGTATAACGGTAAATTTCGACACATTCGGAGACGACATAATACCGTTAACCAACTGCTCTCAAATGGAATTATAACTATAGATTATATAAGATCACAAGAAAACCTAGCGGATCCGTTTACTAAAGGTTTAACAAGAGAGCAAGTTTATAAATCTTCGAGGGGAATGGGTTTAAAGCCTATGATCCAAGAGCATACATAATGGAAAACCCAACTTAGTTGATTAGAGATCCCAAGATCTAAGTTCAATGGGACAACTAAATTATGTATAACTCTGTTATAACACTGAAGAGTTTTAAACTCTTACCCATTTCCAAGATAGTAAAAGTGTTACCTGCAATTAGGAAAGGATAATCTATGATTTTAATGATATCTATAACTTATTATATAAGTGGAGTATGGCAGGATACTCTTAATAAAAAATCACCTATATGAGTGTGTAAGTGAGGGCCGCTTCTATGAAAATTTTTTAAGGCTAAAATTCTCTAAAACACTAACGAAAGTAGGAAATTGTTCAGGGCCAAAATGGACAAACCCGTTAGAATCAACTTAATTCAGAAAAGAAACGGTGTAAACCCTACTGTCTTGGTTTATATTATATGGCTATACAGTTCAAGACATCATGTTCACTAAATAGCCAGTAAACCCGGTAGCAGTTAATAAAGGAAGGTTCAAGGCTAAAACCCACCTATCCCGGTACAGTAACTTTTCTATGTTCTCTCTCTTGTCATTGCTTTTTTAATCTTTTTTATTTCTCATTCATGTGGGGGATTGTTGGAAACTTGGCTTTGACCGAGTTATTTTTGGATTAAATTAAGTGGGAACCACTAATTTTTTGTGTGAGTTATAATAGTTTCCAGGTGAATAAGAAAATCTATTTAATCCCGAAGAGTCCCATGTGGATGGAATTAGTATGTTGGTGTCGTTTCTTATTTGAATAGGTATCTCTTAGGTTCTTACACCTTTTGTCCTAATTTGTGTCTCTTCCTAAGAGTCGTGTCATCATCTATAAATAGATTTTTTGTTCCAGTGTTTTAAAAATATCAAAATATTCTAAGTGTGTACGTCTGTTTTCAAGAGAGAATAATTAAGTGTGATTCTTGCGTTTCCTTCCTTAAAGTGCTTTATCGAAGGATTTTGATCGTTGCACCTAGGAGACTAATCGCTAATTGATTTCGTAAGCACCAGCAGCGGGGCGAATATTGTCTTAAGGACATTGAATTTAATTCAAGCCTCAATCTTCTTTGCCTTTTATTTTATTTATTTTTAACGTTTGAGGTTTTGCAGATTTATTCTTCGTGCAAGTTAGAGATTTTGATATACTGGAAACAACAGAACCAAACAGGCGCCAAAGAGAAAAAAAGAAAAGAAAAGAAAAGAAAAGAGAGACAACACCCCTTGTGATAATGCTTATCCTATATTCTAATTAGATTGGCACTCAAAGGAGCAACAATAGCTTTAGAGTTTTAAAGGTGATAATAAATGCGTTTAAAATTTTATTTTCGATTGGTAATGTGCCCCACCTAAAGAGTCATTTTGCATGGAGATGATCACAAAGTTAATTTAGTTTTTGTTCGTATAATCTTTTTTGTAGATCATTTTTATAAAAAGCACAACGTTTTAAAACTTTTAACCTCATAACAAATTAATTAAAATTTTGAAGCTTTTTGAACCATCTATCGAAAAAAACCCATCTATTTAATTATAAATTAAAATGCTTTCTGTAAGCTGCAAAAGCCTGAAAAGGAAAAGTTAACAAGCAAAAGCCGTTTCAAATGAGCTTCTATGTATTATTTACTAGCCTTTTGCACATTCAATGCAATGGAACTACCTATATTCTTACACCTTGCTTAAAACTAGTAAGAGAATGATACCTCATGCAATTTTCTGGGTAAGAGAATAATATCTACCCATATTCTTTCTAAACTACCTATTTAAAAACTTTTAATTTGAATTAAAGACATTAGTAAGAGAATAATACCTCATGTTTTTTCTATTAACACTACTCATATTCTTACACCTTGCTTACACTAGTATGGGAACTTGTTTAAGAATAGCACAGATAATTCAAGGACTGAAGTTGAGAAGTAATATCCTAATGAAAACGGATTGACATACAGGCTTAATTGTACAGGTTACATGTATAGGTTCATGTGGGGCCCACATAAGATTGATCTAAAGGCTAGTGAGAATGTTCTCTTTACCATATACATCATCCTCACAAAAAAATACCCCATTATAAAACTGCTAGCCTAATTAAAAATTGACTCTTTTTTGCATCATTCAACCGTTAATTTTTAATCAACTTCAGATCAATTTTTGATAGGACTAGTAGTTTTAGAATAAACTGATTTTTGGTGAAGATGATCCACATGGTGAAGAGAATATTCTTACCAAAAATTCGCCCTTAAATCAACCTCATGTGGACCCCACATGAATCTGTACATGTAATATGTACAATTAAGCCTTTATACCCCAAAAATTCGCCCTTCATCAGGATATTACTCCTCAACTTGAGCGAATTTGGTCAACCAAGAAAATTACTCATTTAGAGACGTTTGCATAATGATGCCTTGCACCATACTCAAACAACATGATATTGATGCGACCTAAATCGCATTGTTTATGGTTTGCCTCTGTCTGGACAAAATATTCAAAGAGTCTTCCAACTTGGTTCTGCTGTAATATAATAGCATAGATAGAGAGTATTGATTGACCTTCACAATGGTGATACCAATTTCCCCACGGCACAACAGACTCTGCGAAATGCGAACATAATTACAAGACCTTCACAATTATCCGCTTTCAAAAATCCTCCTTTAAGACCTTCAATTTCTTTTGTCTTTGAAAAGGTACTTAGTACAGAGTCCTTCCTGCCTGCAAGGTTTTCAGTTAATTCATCTGAGTGAAAGAAAATCCCTGAGAACATAAAAAAAAAAAGACCACAAAAACAATCCTTTAAATGAATCAAACACATGACAATTATTTTGACAACAGCGCTCATGGACCCATATACATATAAATTATGTGCTGATTCTGTATGAAGATCATCCGTCAACTATGGTGGGTATTGAAAATTTGAAACAAATAAATAAAAACAAAACATTCAATCAATGCAGAAACTTCCATACTAGAACAAAAAAAAAAAAAAAAAAAAGACAAATACTCAGACAGTTTGTACTTCTAAGTTTGAAATCTGTTTCCTTTTCACTATCATTTTATTATTTTACCCAATTTTTTGGGTTAGGTTTTGCTAAATAGATTCAGTCAAGAAGATCTAGTAAAACGCGCTTTTATCCAGTAACAGGAGGAAAAGACTCCACCAAAGAAAAAATTAGGAAAACAAAATAAAAAAATTACCAATACTAAGTCCTCAAACCTAATTTGTTGACTCTTTTCATTGACTCCAGCATACCTCCTCTTCATTTTATTTGATATAAGTTCTGGTTTCCTGAAAATCATAGAACCAAAAACTAGTACTAACAGCAAACATGTCTTCTGTTAATCCTCTTCTTCTTCTCCCCCTCCTCCTCCTTTTTCAACCAATCTTCGCTGTCGCTCAAAGTTACAGTAATGTTAGCCTGGGTTCCTCTCTAACTGCAGATGGTGATGACACTTCATGGCGTTCTCCATCCGGTGATTTTGCATTCGGCTTCCGACCACTTGAAAACAATCTTTTCCTTTTGGCAATATGGTTTGACAAAATACCTGACAAAACCATAGTTTGGTATGCAGATGGAATTGAAACAGCAGCACCAAAAGGATCCAAAGTTGAGCTAACTAACGACGGTAAGCTCGTGCTTAATGATCCTCAAGGCAAGAAATTATGGGAGGCTGGACCTGTAAATGGTGGAGTCAGTTATGCTGCCATGCTAGATAACGGGAATTTCATTCTTGTAAGTAGGGATTCTTCTATTAATTCATGGGAGAGCTTCAAACAACCTACAGACACAATCTTACCAACACAGACTATGGAAGTGAATAGCGTGCTTTATTCTCGTCAGACAGAGAACACTTTCTCAAGGGGAAGGTTCAGACTCCGTCTGCTCCAAGATGGAAATCTTGTACTTAACATCGCTGCCTTTCCGAGTTTGACTGAGGTTCAATACGATGCTTATTATTGGAGTCACACTTTCGACCCCAATCAGACGATTGCCGGTTATCGAGTAGTCTTCAACGAGTCAGGTTACATTTATGTTGTGAGAAGGAATGGAGACATAGTGTTTCTACAAGGGCAAAATATAGTCCCGAGCAACGACGTCTATTACAGGGCAACGCTAGACTAAGATGGAGTTTTCACACAGTACTCGTACCCAAGGACATCAAGTGGTAAGCCAAGCTGGTCCATTGTGTGGTCAGCTCCTGATAACATTTGTCGCAGTATTGGTGGTGTTTTGGGCAGTGGTGCTTGTGGATACAACAGCTATTGTATACTCACACCAGAAAGGAGGCCTACTTGTCAATGCCCACCTGGGTATTCCTTTGTAGATCCAAATAACAGCTTCAGTGGTTGCAAACCAAATTTCATACAAGGATGTCAAGGAGAGGAATGGAGAAACCCCGGGGATAAATTTGAGTTTCAGACCTTGCAAGACATAGATTGGCCAACGTCTGACTATGAAAAGTTGGATCTTTACAGAGAAAAGGAGTGCACAAGTGCTTGCTTGAGTGACTGTCTCTGTGCAGTCGCTATTATCAGAGCGGGGACCTGTTGGAAGAAAAAGCTACCACTCTCAAATGGGAGATATAGCTCCAGTATGAACGGAAAGGCTCTCATCAAAGTAAGAAAGGATGGTTTTTCAATACAACAGAATTCCTGCCCTCCTATTTCAGGGCCAAAGAAAGATAGATCAACGTTGATCCTGGTAGGGTCTCTGCTTTTAGGTAGCTCTGTATTTTTCAATTTACTGTTGTTAGCTCCAACCTGTCTGATGTTCTTCTTCAAGGACTACAAGAAGATGAGAAAAATTAACCAAGAGTCAAGTGTTCTGATATCCAACCTTCGTGCTTTTACTTATAAAGAACTTGAAGAAGCTACAGGTGGCTTTAAAGAAGAGTTAGGAAAGGGTGCTTTTGGCATCGTTTATAAAGGAGTCATCCAAGAAATGGGTTCAAAAAATTACATTGCAGTGAAGAAGTTAGACAAGGTGGTACAAGAAGGCGAGAAGGAATTCAAAACTGAAGTAAGCGTAATCGGCAGGACCCATCACAAAAATTTGGTTCAATTGCTTGGGTTTTGCGAGGAGGGACAACATCGGCTTTTGGTATATGAGTTCATGAGTAACAGCAATTTAGCCAAGCACCTCTTCGAAATTTCAAAGCCTGATTGGAACCAACGAATCCAGATTGCAACTTGTATTGCAAGAGGACTAATGTACTTGCACGAAGAATGCAACACCCAAATTATCCATTGTGATATAAAGCCTCAAAACATACTTCTAGATGACAATTTTACAGCAAGGATTTCAGACTTTGGATTGGCAAAGCTTTTGATGAATGAACAAACCCGAACTCGTACAGGGATTAGAGGGACTAAAGGGTACGTCGCACCGGAGTGGTTCAGGAACACACCGGTAACAGTAAAGGTGGATGTTTATAGTTTCGGTGTAATGTTACTAGAGATCATTTGCTGCAGGAAGAGCGTCGAATTGGAGCTAGGAGAAGAAGAGAAAGCCATTCTAACTGATTGGGCCTATGATTGCTATAGAGAAGGAAAACTACAAGATCTGGTGGAAAATGATGGGGACGCAATGAATGATATGAGGAGGCTCGAGAGGCTGGTGATGATAGCAATTTGGTGTATTCAAGAGGAACCATCACTCAGGCCGTCCATGAAGAAGGTCTTACAGATGCTAGAAGGAGTCCTTGATGTTTATGTGCCCCCCTGTCCTTATCCCCTTACTGGAAATCATTCCCAGTCACTTTAGAACTGTTTTGATTAAGAATCTCTAGTTTTTTCTTTCAATGGCTAATTTTATGTATGATATGATAATTGACTTGTAAATTTACTTATTTTGAAGTTCAGAACTTACAATTTAAACTACAATATTGGTTAATCTACTAAGAGAATCATGTTATTTATATCCTCGCAGTTGGAGCTACATTCTTTGGACATTATGTTTTTTAATGTCTAAACTCTAAAGAAAGTAGCTCCAAATATGAGGATCTGAAAGAAGATTTTGATCTTCTCGGCCTTTCCAAATGAAGCACTAAAGGGTAAGCATTAGAAAGATACTTATAAAATGCTTCACTGCTGACTTTAACAATGAAGCAGAGAATTCAAACTACTCATGAAAGACAAAGGAATGGTCAAGATAAAAGGCAAACCCTAAAACTTAAGATTCAAGCTAAAGGGATGTTTACTGATTAAAAAAACAAAAGTTAAATGTTCTTCAGGAACTGGAACCAAAGCACTTACACTTCCAGTAAAAACACTTCTACCACAAAACAGTTAGAAGTCACTCTGTGAACAGCAGGTCCAGATATTGGTCATGTGGAACCTAGCAACCATGTGGCAGAAGTACTGTGACAAGAGCACCACAGCACAAGTTTATTGATTCCCTATTAAGAGGTATGACTCTCTTTTTTATATCAATAATTTGTAGTGTCATGATCTCTTTGTTGATCCTTAGTGTGTTTATGATTCATCCAATTTTTTTTTTCAGTTTGGCTATTTTTAGGATTTTAACCTAGTTCAATTTGGTTGGGTTTAAACTAATATAACCTAAATTTGGTTAGGAAATGGAGAAGAATCATGAAGGGTTTTGAAGAACTTGAAAGTTGTCCTGAATCTATATTGAAATTCGATTTGGCTGCATCATCGAAAGCTGATTGGAATGGACGGAGAATGGGGTCTGGATTCTTAAGTCATATTAGAGAAACATTAAACAGTTTGAGACACAGAATAAATTGGAATAAAGTTCTCTTGATGGCATGAGTGGTGCTGTTTATATTTCTAAAGTTATGTATGTTCTAAATCAAACTTCCATAAATAACACTCAACTATCACTTGTTATTTCTACCTTATGTTCATATATGTGTGTTAAGGCCCATTGGGCCTAACTCTCCTTGAAAATTGGCTTACAAACTCAAAGTGCCCAGGCGATGTAGGATAATACTAACACTCCCCCTCAACGCCAGGGTTGGAGTAACTCGGCACTCCCCCTACACGCAGGGTTAGAGATAATAGGCCCAACCCATCCCTGAAACACCTTGCTCTAATACCATGTTAAGGCCCATTGGGCCTAACTCTCCTTGAAATCTGGCTTGCAAGGAAAGAATAGTCCAAGGCTTATACACTTCACAAACTCAAAGTGCCCAGGCGATATGGGATAATACTAACAATGTCTAGATAATTACATAAATAGACAGATGGATTCTACATGAATGTGGACTAAGAGCAGTGAGACAAATATCTTGAGTAGATAGATAAGTTTCATTGATGCTGGTTGGAGAATTATGCGATCTAGAAGATGAAAAAGAGATCTAACGAAAAGGAAAGATCTGTGCATGCTATGTGAGTTTTGTTCAAGATAATTTTGTTAGTAGGGCTGGTCAATGTGTAAGCTGGCTAGCAAGGGTTAGTTACTTGATCTGAATGTAAAATTTCAGAAGAACTCTAGTTTGTGTGTCTGAGTGTATGCTTTTTGAGTTCTTCTCTCATGTGTCAAGCTGCCATCTGTAATTTTTTGCATCTGACCTCTGTAATGCATTCTTTGTGGAGATAGTGAAGCTTTGGGCTGCAATTGTTCCTCTTGAGATTATTGCTTTTTCTAAATAACTCATTTTTAGTGGTTTTTTAGCAAAAGATCTGGAAACTATTTCTTAAACTTGTTTTTCGAGAACATAATGGTACCAATAAAAAAAATACAAAAATATATGAACATACAAAAAACACCAAAGCTAGTTTGTTACAATAACTAGTTTTTTCAAGTTATGTTGTCAGTTTTTCTGTAAATGATAAAATCAGTGAGAAAAAATAGAACATTACTTTATCTACTTTAGAATTATTATATTTTTATTAAACAAAATGGAGACTTAAAAATTAAAATCTTAAGTAGTAATAAGAGTGGGCCAACTTGTATACTTGTTTCTTGTTTGTTTATATTGTTTCTCTTTCTCTTTAAGTATACTTAAGTTCTGAAATTCAGTTGCTTTCTTTTTTTCAATTTCCATATCCATGTATACTCATTTTTACGATATAATCTTGTAGCTTATCTACCTTACAAGTCCAACTTGTCAATCCCATAACAGGTGAGCATTAGAGTGAGCTTTTTATAGTAGTCTCTAGAAGTTTTAGCTTCTGTTTTGTGTGTTTGTTTGCTTTCTAAAATGAGCCAGGATCCGCTTACATCGTTATTCTTACATGACCATTACATTGGCCTGCAGGGCTCACACGGAGATGACCTAAGGTCTTATTTTTTGTGAGGATGTTCTTCTAACCAAATAGCATCATCCTCACCCAAAAATCAACCCATTCTAAAATTTGTAACTCCATCATCCTTTGATCGGTAAAATGAATGACTCAATCACCGTTGATGTCTAATCACTGAATGATGGGATTACAAGTTCAAGAATGGGGTGATTCTCGGTGAGGATGATGTACATGGTGAGGAGTGCATCCCCATCCAAAAATTATCCCTTGGATCATCTCCATTGTGGTCCCCACAAGCCACTGTACAATAGTGATGTAAGAATATCGGTGTAAGCGGATCCAATTAGCCCTTAAATTGCCTATGATTGTTGTTGTAATATGGTATCAAACTATCAAATACATAAAGGGTGCATAAAAACAATTTGATGAATACTTCATCTTGGTTGAAATTTTTATAGAGATTGGATTTTACATTGTGTTATTGACCAAGAAAATGTGCATCCTTTGATATTTGAGATCAATATGTGGAATGATATTTTTGCAGATCTCACAACCAATACTATAAATCAGATAATCAGACAAGAAGGCTAAGGAAGACTATATTTTTAGTTCTTAATTTTTGTTGTCATTTTGGAACTTGTGTATTAACAACACAAACCTACTAAAGAAATTGCAACTTCTTACAGAAAAAAATCCTATTAAGAATTAAAGAAACATGGTTGAATGTGAATAAAAGACACAACTCTTTACAAGATTTGGAATTCAGCATTCCTAGAAGACAATCTCAAAACACCAGAATCAAAAATAAAAATCCATAAAAATAGAAGAAAAAATGAAAAATAAAAATACCTCCAATTGTTGCTAGCTCTCTTTTTGTAACTAGAAAATTGAAAGCTTGATTAAAGCTTTTGCTTTGAAGAGGAGAGCTACCTTAAATTTTTTTTTTTTTATCAGATTTCTGCAGACAGAGAGAGAGAGAGAGAGAGAGAGAGAGAGAGAGAGACTAGGTTACAAAGAATATGAAATGCAATAATCTGAACTTAATGGAAAGTGTTTGTTCGTCTCAAACTTCAATGGATATGAAGGTGGAAGAGTGAAGTTGAAGACGAACACAGTGTCCGTTCTGTATTCAACTTAAGGGCAGGGGTGTCAATGGGACGGTTCCGGATCGGAACCTAAAGGTTCCAGATCCGGTCCCGTTAATATGAAGCGGTTCCGGAATCTCAATTGGTGGTTCCGGATCCGGTACCACTAGGATCCGCGGGTACCCGATACCCGTTTTTAATTATTATTTTTTTATTTTTTTTCACATAAAACCTATTTGTATTTTATATTTTCGTATTCTATTCAATTATAAAATTTATTTTATTATGAAATTTTTTATATAATAGTTATTGGTTTCTTTTTTTTAATTAAAAAAAATTAAAAGAATTAAAAAATTATTATATAATAGTAAATTATGAAGCATGGCTAAGCGATCCTACTCACATTGGACCCAGCGCCCAGGTGGTTTGGCCAATCGTGGGCCTATGAATATGAATAAAAAAATGGATAAAAAAGGTTATTAAACTATATAAAATTATAAAATTTATATGGAACCGAGTACCCGCGGGTACCCGTTGGGTGGATCCAAAATTAAACGGATCCAAAACGGGTAGATCCGAAATGGATCCGAAATTTATCGGATCCACAAAATGAGGTCCCAGAACCGCAAAAAACGGTTCCGGTACCTGTTCGGTTCTGGGTATTTTGGTACCCATTGACACCCCTAGTGCAAATGTAATGTCGCACCCATCACTTCCAATTTGAGCAGTGGGCAACTTGGGCCAGCGGGTCCAATCCTAACACGACCGGCTTAATCCGACCTTGGGATCGCCACATCAAATAGGCATCCCCTTGGTGGATGGCCTACGGGCAAATTTAGTGGGATATGTAAAAATGGATCCCTTAATGTCCAAACCTAGATGTCAAGAGGTGTTATTATTCTAGTGGTAAGGGCAAGTCTAGTAGGGGTTGCTAAACTGCTTGATCAATCAGTTTTGGCACTACAGTAGAGTCCTTAACATGTTAGAATGGATCCCTTTCCACTGGAATAGTGATCCTTAGTGGAGAGCCGAAAGGAAGAGTGTGGCGCTCAACGGATAAGCGTGGCGCTCAACGAATGAGCGTCATGCTCAATGGTTGAGCGACAATTTTAATTTATTTATTCCTATTAAATAGGAAACTAACTTCTCTCTTTCTTTTCCTATTTTTTTTCCTCAAAAAAAGCTAACAAATAATATCTATCCTCCTTTTTTTTTCTCTCTTTCCTATATCTAGTTAAAAAATATGGGAGATTGGAGAGAGAGTGAACTTTGTGGTATATTTTAAAAGAAAAGGGGAGAGAGAGAAAAGGAGAAATATTAGGTGATTGGAGAGAGAGAGAGTGAAGAGGGGGAGAAAGTTTTAAAAGATAATAATATTTTAATAAAAAAAACTCTTCACGCTCAATGGTTGAGCGTGGCGCTCATTCATTTTGCATGACGCTCAATGGATGGTCGTAACGCTTATTTGTTCGACTGTCCACTAAGGATCCCTATTCCAGTGGAAAGGGATCCATTTTTACATGTTAAGGGACTCCATTGGAATGCTAAAACTGCTTGATCAAGCAGTTTAGTACTCCCCACTAAAGTTGCCCTAATGGTGTAACACTCACCTCACAACATGGGGGTTGAGTGTTTGAATCCCCTTGGTGGCCAGCTCCGTGGAGTTAATTCCCCAGATCTACCTGGTAACTGCTAATAGGAGGAAGACACTACCTCAAAAAATAGTCAGGTGCTCTAAGAGGTCTGGACAGCCCAGTCATCAAAAGAAAAATACGCATCCACATTAAAACGGCATCATATTTTCCTTCTGGAGTCTGGATAATTCTATAATGCCCTGTTGTCTGAAACAACACGATACAAATAAGAACCCCTTATTAGCCTACCAAAATAAAAGACGAGCCCCTCGGCACGTGTACCTCCTTAGGTTGTTTTTTTTATTTTTATTTTTATATGAGGGGAATAATGCCCAAGTTACATCAAGATGTAGACATACTATAAACGATGACGGTGTGTGAGAAGCACAAAGAAATCGCCAATAATATTATCTCCAATAGATGCAACAAAAGTTGCCATCACTATAGACATGAAATGGTGCCACCAATTATAGGCGCAGAGAAAGGCTACCACTAATTCATAGCCTTGACCATCATCATCAATGGCAACCATGGCTGCCATCTTACAATTTTAGATCAGATGGTTGAGATTAAACTCATAGCGTCTTGATCATCATCATCTTCTTCAACAATAGCAGTCATGGCTGCCATCTTACAATTTTAGATCAAATGGCTGAGATTAAACTCATAGTCTTGATCATCATCATCATCATCACCTTATTCTTCTTCAAAAATGGCAACCATGGCCATCATTTTTTTCAAGGGGAAAGAATGGAAGAGCTGAAGAGATAGAACTGGAGAGAGAATGGATGAAGAAGGCAATCCGCCATTAACGAACCTTCAAAAGGAACTATTACGTACTATTGATGGTATGGATTTGGATGGAGATGTTTTTGGGTTGATAGTGGTTTTAGGTTTAAAGATTGAGTGGTTTAATGGTTTTCTAAAAAAAGGAGGGTAGTTTTAAATTTAATTGGGTCTTTAAGTGAGTCACGCGAGTAGAGTGCGAGGGGTATTTTCATCAAGAATAGGAGTGTGAGGGGTACTTTCGTCAAGCATGTGTACCTTCAAACGGCAGAATCACGAAAACCGTAAGTTTGAGAGGGTAAGTTAGTTAGGGGATCTTTGAGGAGGTAAGTCCAAATGATGATTTCTTATGAGGGTAAGTTAAATTAACCCTAAAAAAATTAGAAAAATGCATATACTGATTGTAGTTAGAGTTAATAAGGGAAATGCATGTCTACAAAAATTTGAGGCCTTTGGCTCAAAATATAGAGAGTTGATCGGAGTACATTCGTTATTCTTACTTTGAATATACATTGGCTTGTGGGGCTCACCTACAGATTAATCAGGGGCTCATTTTATGTTAGGAAATTCTTTCCATCATGTTGATCATATTAACAAAAAATTAGCGCATTCTAGAACTTGTAACCCCCTCATCCGATGATTGAATTGTTACAGATGGAAAGTCTGGATGACGAATTGTTACTTTTCAGCATCTTTCTCAGTTCTAGTGAATGGGAAACCATCTAGGATGTTCTGTAACTTCAGGGGATTGAGACAAAGGGACCCCCCTGTCACCCTTGCTCTTCTTACTAGTGGCTGAAGTCCTAAGCGCAGTGATGAAGAGGGCAGAACTATTGGGTTTAATCACATGATTCCAGGTTAAATAAGGGGGCAAACAAGTATTACATTCGCAATTTGCAGATGATACTTTGTTTCTGCTGGAGGCGTCAAAAGAATAGGTGAAGGTGATTAAGGACACTCTTTTGTGGTTTGAGGTGGCATCAGGCCTAATGGTTAATTTCGAAAAAAGCTCCTTAATAGCAGTAGGGGAGGTAGATAATGTGGAGGAGTCGGCAAAGAAATTTGGGTGCGAGGTGGGTAAGCTTTCGACGAAGTATTTGGGCCTCCCTCTCGGAGCGAACTACAAATCAAAAGCCATATAGGATCCAGTAATTGAGAGGGTAAACAAGAGGTTATCAAATTGGAAGAGGAAGCTGCTGTCTTGCGGGGAAAAACTAATACTAATACAAACCACACTAGCCACGATTACGTTCTACTTCATGGCTTTATTTAACATGCCAGCGGCTATGAGGAAAACGATCGAGTCAAAGATCAAGAACTTTATTTGGGATAATTCAGAAGAAAAGAAGAGGTTGCACTGGGTAGCATGGGATAAAATTTGTCAGCCCAAAGAAAATGGAGGGCAGGGAATAAAAAATCTGGGTAATATGAATCGAGCACTACTTTCTAAATGGCTTTGGCGATTCGAATCCGAGAAGTCTAGTCTGTGGAGGGTAATTATAGCGGAAAAGTATGGAGAAGGGAGAGGAGGAATGGAGGCGAGACATCCAAAAACGCCATATGGGGTGGCGGTATGGAGGGGCATCTCAAATATACTGCAGAATTTCACCTAAACTGTAGATTAAAGCTGGGAAACTGTAGAAACCTTCAATTCTGGTCGGATGCATAGTGTCTAGAGAGACCTCTTAAAGAAGAATTCCAAAACCTCTTCAGATTCGAGCTGACAGTGAAGTTTTTGGGGCAGACCTGTGGGTGGAGGAGGGGGAAGAAGGGTATTGGAACATCAATTTCCGAAAGCATCCATACGACTGGAAAATGGAATCAATGGAGACGCTCAAGGCGACAATTCGTGATTTCTCACCAAACTCGGAAAGACAAGACCACAAAATTTGGATCCCTGATCCAAAAAAAGGATTCTCAGTGCGCTCGTGCTACTAAATACTGGAAAATCAGTCGAGGACGGACTTCCCAACAGCCAGTGTTTGGAGAAGCATACCTCCCTCAAAAGTGACCTTTACAACATGGATCGTATGTCTGTCTAAGCTCCCCACGATCGACAGTATGAAGAGAAGGGAAAGATCTCTTACTAACAGATGCGAACTCTGTAAAAGGGAGGAAGAGTCCTGTGATCATCTCCTGTTACACTGCAAACTCTTGGCAGGTTTGGACATTTGTGGCAGAGTCGTTCAGCTTCAGCTGGTGCATACAGCAAACAGTAGAGCAACTACTGCACTTATGGCTGAAACAGAAGCTCCCAGAGAAAGGAAGGAAACTGTGGCTGGCTCTACAACATGTAGTGATATGGACTTTATGGAAGACACGCAATGGTGCGATCTTCAGGGAAGAAAAAGTGGAATTTTCAAAAATCATCTTAATGCTTAAGGGTTAAATTTTTCACTGGAGTCGCTCCATGGAGTGGGCCAAGAATTATAGGTTTGAAGATTTTGTCTTCAAATAGGAAGCATTGTTAGAATCTTTGTAATCGTTACTATCGTTATATTAGCTTGTAACTGATTCTTTCTCAATAAAATTATTCATTGCTTCCTCAAAAAAAAAAATCACTAAAAATCAACGGTATTTGAGCTATTTATTTTATCGTTGATTTCACTCTATGGATGTAAATAATACAAATTTTAGAATGGACTAAGTTTTTGTGAAGATGATCAACATGATGTGAAGAATATCCTAACTTAAAATAGGCAATTCATCTTTAGATAGGCCTTACAAGCTAATATACAATGTAAGAATAACGTCAACGAACGTACTCCCCTCTCGAAAATAAATTCACCAAGAAAACTAAATTAATATGATATGCTAATTAAAATATATGTTGTACACTTATTTATTTTAAAAGGGGATTTTGACTGATTAGTCCAAATTCACATGGTATAAAACTGTTTAGTCCTAACTATCTTTAATTTATCTAATTCATCTTTTATTAATTATTTATTTACTGTTTAGTCATTTTTTTTAACAAATAACAACCTGCTAGTC
Source organism: Macleaya cordata (assembly GCA_002174775.1). Taxonomy (NCBI): domain Eukaryota; kingdom Viridiplantae; phylum Streptophyta; class Magnoliopsida; order Ranunculales; family Papaveraceae; genus Macleaya; species Macleaya cordata. The sequence continues at coordinate 255,513 of MVGT01000031.1, forward strand.
TTTATTTCAAACACGTTTGCATCTTTTTCTTACATGTATTATCAATTTTATCCTTCTTAATTTTTAAAGGTGGATAGTTGGAGAGAGAGAGAAAGTTTGTTATTTTTGTTTTAAATATTTAAAATACTATATCTTTTAAATTAAAAATTAGATTTTGATAAAATTTATATTTTTGGAAAGATTTCGACAAGATCTTCAAAACTAGACCAATCAATAATAAAATTTTTTCGAAAGACATGCAATTCCAATTTTGCAATTCGCAAATCTAAATTTTTATTTTTCAATTTGAACTCGAAAAATGCGAAACATACTACATTTTTTACTGCATGTCTTGCAATCTTATGTGGTCACATTTTTTACTGCATGTCAATAATTGCCTTTTTTGAGCACAATTAGTTCTTTATAAGTTTGATATGATTTTTTTTTCTTTTCTTATTTTTTTTCTTAGTTGCTAGTTTTTTTGGTTGAATGTCAGTCACTTGTGTAATTTTTTCTTTAATAAATGATGTCTTATTTTGTAGGAATAATTGGTTTAGTGTTTGTTAAGAAGAACTTGTTCCTCAAGTTGTTTGTACATAGATTGTTGAGTAGTGGGCCTACTTCTATTTTGTTAGATAGTTTTAGGAGTGTAGAGTTGTACTAGACGTATTCAAATGAAGTAGTGTAGTCGTGGTAGAAGTGTAGTATGTGTTAAAATATAATTTTGCAATGCAAATTTAATTTTACAAATACAATTTTGATTTTGATTTTGCAAATTTTGTAATATAATTATTTTTTTAAAGAAAAAGATATTGTTGACTTGTCTCATTTTAATGATCTTAATGTAAGTTTTTCAAAATTATAATTTTCATGAAGTGGTAATTTAATTTTGGACCCTAACTTTTGATCAGGAATAATTTTTGGCTCCTAAAGTTGTCCAACTTAGTGTTTAGACCCTAACATCCACTTTTTAGTCCGTTTACTGTCTTTCTTTTGTTCTCTTTCCAACTTTGCCTTTCTCCTTTATTTAGTTTATTTTGTCAATGCTGACAATACTGACACTAACAACAATGAGTCAATGATATATGAATTTGATATTTCACTTTATTTTTTAATTTCTCATCCATTTTAATTTTTTTTAGATGTTACACTGCATTTACCTCATCTACATTTATCATCAAATGATTCTATTTAACTCAACCAATTAACATCCAACGGCTCTAGTTATGCACCATAACTCTAGAACTCTCTCGGTCACCAGTAGAGATACCCGTCATCACCACCATCACTACAATCCCATTTCTCTTTAAGTTTGTTTCTCTCACTAAACCACTTCACCACCACCACTGTCACTTTCATCTTTATCTTCCACTGTCAGCACCACCACCACCCAATTCCACCGCCATCAGAGAGATCTGATAGAAAGAAGGAGGGGGAGAGAGAGAGAGAGAGAGAGAGAGAGAGAGAGAGAGAGAGAGAGAGAGAGACAAAAATAGAGGGGAAGTGAGTGATAAATCGGTGAAATGAGAGAAAATGAAAAAATTTCAGATCTGGAGAGAGTAAAAGGTGATAGAGAGAAAGGGAGAGAGTGGCCAGAGAGAAAGAAGGGAGAGAGAGTGGGAGAGGCTAAAAAGAGGAGGGATAAAAGATCATTTTAAGAAGTAAACCCTAACTAGCTACCTTCCTCATTTTAAGTATAATAAATATAAAGTTTAAAAAGAGATGAAGCTAGGTTTGGAGATTTGCGTTTTTATAATTAACAAGTGGATCCAATATTTCTCCCTACCCTTTCATTCTTTTTTCATCAGTCTCATTAGAAGGTAATGCACATTTCAGTTTCTCGACAGGCTTATTATTCTCAGTTTTAACAGAGGTTCGACGAGCAGATAATGACGACGCTCCATAACTTGTCCTTCGATCATTCTTAGGCGGCGGTGATGGTGATATCTTGTCCAATTTTTGGGTGACCTTATCCATTGTTAAAAATGGCAGAGTACCACCATTAGGGTTTCCACCCAGGCTATACTGCTATTGCTGCAATCTGCAGTTGGATTAACTTCAACACCCCATTAGGGGTCGACTGATGGTCGCCGGTGATTGAGGCAGTTCTTCATTTGATTTGGTGAAAGAATAGATGATGATTTGATTAGAGGGCATTTAGGTTTTAGCAAAACCGTTGATCAATCCAACGGCTCTAGAAAGTTTCTTCCCTTTTCGATGGTGGTGTTTAGAGAAGAGGAAAATAGGGATTGCAAGGCTTGTTAATGGCTTAGATGGATGCGGTGCTGATGTTTACGAGGGTATTAATGGTGGTGGATCCAAATATCTAATTCAATTTAATTAAAAGTTCTATTAATTTTTTTAGGGGAAAAGGTTGAAGTTTTTATTGCAAAATAAAAATACCACAAAAAGTGGTTACAGGACAAGAAAGAAAAGAAGGTAGAGATTACATCTTAGTCAAGACTTCCCACCTATCCACAAGATAGTGGAATGTGTACCCCTTAAATATTCTATCAGTAGTGCCCCATAAAAAAATCAGGAATTTGATGTTGTCGATGATACTAGGAGAATTCGTCTCTTTTGAGTCGAAGACTTTCCTTTCTACCCAGATTGCCCACAAAATTACGTAGTTAAGAATAACCCAAATTTGCTTGCGTTTTCTGCGCAGTTATTTTTTTAGGGGAAAAGGTTGAAGTTTTTATTGCAAAATAAAAATACCACAAAAGTGGTTATAGGACAAGAAAGAAAAGAAGGCAGAGATTACATCTTAGTAAAGGCTTCCCACCTATCCACAAGATCATGGAATGTGTACCCCTCAAAGATTCTATCAGTAGTGCCCTATAAAAAATTAGGGATTTGACGTTCTTGATGATACCAGGAGCATTCGTCTATTTTGAGTCGAAGACTCTCTTGTTCCTTTCTACCCAGATCGCCCACAAAATTGTGTAGTTAAGAATAGCCTAAATTTGCTTGCCTTTTCTTTTTCCATGCTTTCTGCTCCAAGCAAAAAGATGTTGTTTTATGCTGCCTTCGCAAACTCAAGAAAGATTAAAAGAGCTGATAAAATAGTTCCAGATGAAGGAAGTAAACTCCCAGCTAAGAAAGAGGTGGGTCGTGGTCTTTTAACTTTTTCCACACAACCAACACCTACTAACAAACTGGAAACCTCTTTTCCTCAAGTTCTCAGTTGTGGAGCCAGAATCCAGCGCACACCACGCTACGCGAGAGAAACGCACGTGCGGAAAAAATGCATGAGTAGGATTCGCCCACCTGAGGGGGTGTGAATGTGATAAGTATGGAGTCGCTACCTGATTTATGGGAATCATGACCAAGATTTTGAAAAATCAACCTAAATCTAATTTTCCAAGAAAACCATGGTGATAATGCAATATGGATGGTCTGCGGTGAGAGAAATGGATAAGGGGATCAAGGTACGGGTTGGGAAGGTGTTAGGCACCGAACAACCGTCCGCCCGTGAGAACGGCCTCTACTTTGCGATTAAAGTTTTTAGGGAATGAATGATTAAACTAAGCAATGTTATACATATATAACTGCACTGAGATAAATGAATGAATGAATAAATAAAGAATAAGCCCCCTAAATTTACGTGTCAGGATAGATAGTTCTAGGGCGAAAGAATGCATACATTCATTTGGCTGAATGCTGCAAAAGAAAGCGATGCGCGCCATCAGTAGGCTCGTGTGCAAAAAGCACAGTGACGTGGATGTGCTCTGTATCCACGCACAAACAAAGGGTGTGATACGTGTAATATGTACACGTACACTAAAACATATGATATGGTGATGCGTACACCATATACTGGGGGCAATCACGTGCGATATGCCGCGTGCGTGAAAAAAGAGAGTCATGTCCTTACACATGAAACTCAAATGATTCACACGTATGTGGGTGTCATCAAAACAGAGAAATCACGTCCTTGAATGCAATTCTCGAAAAATGGGCAATTATGTCTTTAGACATACACCGAAATGGATTCACGTTTTCTATGCACGTGTCCGGATGAAGCAGGGATCCCATTCGATATAGAACGTGCCCGAAAAGAGATCATATGTGAGAAACATATGCCCAGAATGGAAAGGGTCCATTGCATCCGTAGACGTGGACCTCAAAGAGGGATCATATCCATCATAGGACATGCCCAAAAGAAAGATAGATTCATAACACCCTTAGGGTTGAATCTCAAAGAGGGATTACGTCCATCATAGGACATGCCCAAAGTAAAGGTAGATTCATAACACCCTTAGGCGTGAATCTCAAAAGGGGATCATATCTAACATAAGACATGCCCAGAAAGGGATCACACATTACACGTGTGCCCGAGAAATGCGAGCATCGGTGGGACGCAAAGAATGCATGCCCTATGCTCTAATATCGCACGAGGGTATCTAAAGATTCCTAATCTGGTTTAGGATGATCTTGACCCTATATGCATGAAAAACCCTAAGTTAAATGTGATGCATTTTGAAAAGCGTCTTCTTTCAAAACGTCAAAACATTTAAAGCAAAAGTGAGGGTAAAATAGGAATTTCACATCGAGTGAGACTCTACATACCCTCGAAAACAACATACAATCCTAGGCTAATGCAACCTAGTTACTAGTCAAACAAACCTAGACCTTGGTCTGATTATTAGATTTTTAATTGTTTGACTAGTTAGGTCCTTAGACCCAGAACAAGGAAGTGGGCCTGTGAGGCCGAGTGTGGAATGGGCCTGTGGGCTCAAAATGGAGGGGTAGGTCCGAAGGCCCAAGGTCAGAAAGCAGGCCCATATGCCCACAAAAGAGGAATAGGCCCGTAGGGCCAGAATGAAGAAACGGGCCTAGAGGCCCAAAAACCGGGAATGGACCCGTAGACCCACAATGTAGAAATGGGCTCATGTGCCTAAATACTAGAAGTGGGTCTGTAGGCCCAAATGTGAGAAAATGAGTTTGTAGGCCCAACATAGGGATATGGGCCCATAGTCCGGAACCAGAAGTGGACCCATAGGCCCAAAGGTGAGCAAATGAGCCCGGAGGTTCAAACATTAGGGATGGACTTGTAGGTCCACCATGAAAGAATGGGCTCGCGAGCCTAAAAACTGGAGGTGGGCCCGTAGGCCCAAAGGTGAGAAAATGAGCTTGTGGGCCCGAAAGGGGGAAATGAGCCCATAAACTCGTGATGGAAGTGGACCCGTGGGCCTGAAATGGAGAAATGGGCCCGTATGCCAAACACCAAGGAAGTGGGCTCGTGGGCCCGGAATGGAAAAATAGGCCCGTACCGCCAAAGGTGAGAAAATGAACTCGTGGGCCTAGCATGGGGATATGGGCCCATAAGCTTGAAATGGGAGTGGGCTCGTGGGCTCAGAGGTGAGTAAATAGGCCCTTAGGCTCCAAAATAGAGAAATGGGCTTACATGCCCAAAACATGACAATAGGCCCGTGGGCCCATTGTAGGGAAATAGGCCCTTAGGTCGAACACAGGGAAGTGGGCGCGTGGGCCCAAAATGAGGAAATGGGCCCTTTAGGCCCAAAATGGGAAAACGGGCCCGCAGGCCCAACACAGCTTATCAAAAGTTTTATTTAAGTGTTGATTTCTCATAAACTAGCAAAAGCAATTAATGCACAGGATATGGATAACTAATTGCTTAAAATGCATAAACAAATGAAATAAGGCCACTAATCAAGAAATTATGCAATAAAATGTAAAATTGGTATTAACATGCTTGATTTAAACAAATGAATAATACATGCACAAAAATATATCATCACATGCTTACTTATTTTATTCATGCATTATTTTTATTTTTATTTTTAGAAATAATATTATGGAAAATATTTAAAGCAAGGATTTTAACCCTTATTCACGTATTTATTATGTTGCAATGTAAAATTTTATTGCATCAACAAAACACCATTACACCATGGATTTCATCATACCTCATCAAATGTTATACATTCTTCAAATAGAAAGAAACGAAGGATGAGATGGAAATTCCACCTAGTTGGCACGAGTCCTCGGATCGAATGCAAGAGATCCCACCCTTTTTTGTTTCGACGTGTGATGGTGGTGACAAGCGGGCCCCACTTCGTGTCCACTTGGAGAGAACCAAATCTCTAGGGATGTTGCAAAATTATTTTTGCAATTAATGCATGAGAGGAAAAGGAATGGAAAAACTAAAATAACTAAAATTATTTTTTTTTTTGCAAAACTTTTTTTCTGTTTTTTTTTTAAAAAAAATGTATTTTTTCCTTTAAAACGATTTTTTTGCTTCTGTTTTCTCTTTTTTTTGTAAAAAAAAACGTTTTTTTTTTCTCTCTCCTCCTCCCTTCTTCTCCACGACGTCTATTACAGACATTCAAAATTTTTTATTTTTTTATTTTCTTCCTCCTTCTTTCTTCTTTCTTCTTTCTTCTTCCTTCTTCTTCTCCTCTTCTTGTTATCCTCTTCTCCTTCTCTCTTCCTGCTCTCCTCTCCTTCTCTACATGTCTGTTACAGACGTTAAAATTTTTTATTTTTTTTGTTCTTCTTCCTTTCTTCTCTTTCTTCTTCCTTCTCCTTCTTCCTTTCTTCTTTCTTCCTGTAACACCCCAAATTCTGGATCACGGGCCATCTTTTTTAATAACCCAGAACTCACGGTGTTAAGTCGAAAAATAAACTAGTTTAGTCATCACAATAAATATATATAAAACAAGCACACTTAATTTATATAATTATTAGCAAACTTAAGATAAACACACCCGATGATAGTTATCACACGGTGAAATAGTTCATCACCAATATTTCAAGCTAGTAGGACAAAATAAAACATAGAAAATATAAGTTCCACAGTTTCAAACATCTAATCATAACATGAGACACGAAGCTTTACATCATCACTCCTTTTAATCATCCTATTCCTGTGTATTCGGCACATCTCCATCATTTAAGTAATCTGCAGGATTATCAACAACGGTGAGAAAACTCAATAGGTTCATCTCCCCACCCCTAGGGGGCAGCGGCTAAACACTAAGCGATAAAACACCAAATAAATAGTTAATAAAAATTCTCAAGTAAAGAAATGCTTCGAATAACCACGAGGCGTATAATCATGAAAAATATGATCTTATACAAACTTTCTGATTTTGATCCTTGGTCTTTCGGAAACCACATCACCCATTCCGATTTTGATCCTTGGTTCGGGAACCACAACCATCGATGGTGGAGTATTAAACTCCAAGGGAAAATCACTGTCCCGGTCAATAAGGGTGTTTCGTCGAGCCTTCGCTCTTATGGAATTCAGATCCCATATTAATGCATCATGAATATGTTAACCAAAACCTTTCATATTCTTTGGATCTTATTTCAAAATCGAGTTCAAAACCAACAATACTCGAGTAACCATAATACATCCTGTCACCAAGAAGTTGGGTTAATGCAATAACGTAATAATTCATTTAAACCTCGAAATAAACCATCACGATGAGAATATGAAAATTTGATACCAAATCTGTCCTTGGAATTCTAAAATTCGTCGTTTAAACTTCAAAACAGTTTTGTGAGCAACAAGCATAAATGGAATTCGAAATCCAACTTAAATTCAAAAGAAACCGTTAAGTATAAAAGGGTTCATTAAATTTACAAGATTACACCTTTGTGTTAGTAAATATTGGCCACAAAAAGTTTACCCTTAACATATACAAACAGGTTGAGGAGTTAAATAACAAGAGGAGAACCAAAAGACGATTTTTAGGCGTATTACATAAGAATAAGAGTTGTACATAAGGTCAATTTAAGAGGTCTAATAAACTGAATAAACAAACTCTAAAAGTGCTCAAATTTATACTAAAGGTAGATATATGTGTCATGAAAGTATAGGAACTGAAATCACTCAATTCAGAATTATACAAAGGAAGTTATACCCATTTTCGTACCAGCTGTGCAGTAAAACCGAGAATTCAGATTTCAGAAATGCGCAGTTTAACGAAAACAGTCGCTGTGGATTATTTACAAATCGGATTTTGGTGATTCCAAAAGCATTAGAAAGATAACAGATAAATGTATAATTCTTATTCATGGCATTAAACCAGAAAGTAAATCAATCTAGAAGAAAAATACCAATCTTTAGGACTTTCTCAGCAAAATTGATTTTGTCAAAACTCAAAGGTAACTTTCAGAATTAAAAACATATAGTAAATGAGCTCCAAAAATTATAAAATTTTTACAGGAGATACATATATATGTTAAAAACATATGAGAGTTGGAATCACTCAATTTGGGTCTATAACGAAGAAGTTATGGTCGATATAGTAGTGACTATGCAGTAAAAACGGGAATTTACAATTTCATATCGAAAATACAAAAAAATCAGTTCATTGTTGTTAGTAAAACTAACCTAAAACAAATCTATTATTTGTGTAAAATAAGTCCAATAATTATTCCATTAGTTGTGGATAAACCAACTCAAAAATTAGTCCAAAACTTAAGCTTTCATGGATACCTAAATTAAGAACAATTATATGCTTAAAATCTTAAAATCATGATTAATACATATGATATACAATTTATAACATATGATGCAATCCAATAATAAAAACTTATCATGCATACATATATCTTAAGAGATGAACATTTTCATAAAATTTCAAACATAGTAATCGATAAAACATCCCACTAGAAATGGTTCAATGAGACCTACCTTTGATAGCTAGAAATTATCCAAGAGGGTGGTGATCTTCTCAAATTCTTCTTCTCTTAATTTTCCTTCCTCTCTTCCTATTTCTCTCTTCTCAATTCTCTCTTAACTTACACCATATTTTTCTTCACAAACTACCTCCTTATATAGGTGAAAATGGAATCTAAGGTGGTGGATGAAAATAAAAATTAATGGTGGTGGATTAGCCATTATAATGGTGGACTAGCCATTACTTAGTGGTGGTGGACTAGCCATTATAATGGTGGACTAGCCATTATAATGGTGGTAAATTTATTATTATTATTTATTTATCAATTTATTTTATTTTATTATATATATGTAGATAATTATTTTGTGACTTTAACTTAATTTCTAAAAACAAAAGAAAACATATGTATTTGTAGATATGTATTTAATAAGTATATTCTAATATATAGGTATACATGTAGATAAGTTCATCACATATTTATACATACTTATATGCATACACACACACATATATATAGATATATATATATACATACCTTAATTCTATAAGTGGTTAGTAAATAGTAAAATTACCTCTTGACACACATGCAACAAAATAATACTTATGGGTCATTGGGTCAACAAAAATTTAAGGGTTAAAATTTTTCGGGGTGTTACATCCTTCCCCCCTTAAAGGAATTTCGTCCCGAAATTCAGTACATACCTTCGAGTATAGCAGGATACTTCTCCCGAATCTCAGATTCGAGTTCCCAAGTCGCTTCTTCGACGTTGTGGTGCCTCCATAACACCTTAACTAATTTTATAGTTTTGGTACGTAGTACCTGCTCCTTAGTGTCCAAGATTTGAAGTGGTGTCTCCTCATAAGATGCATCATCGCGGACCTCTAGGTCTTTCCAGTCAAGTACATGTGTAGGGTCTGGTTCGTATTTCCTGAGCATTGAAACATGAAAGACATCGTGAACATTCCCCATCTGGACAGGCAAAGCAAGTTGGTAGGCAACTACACCGATGCGTTTGAGAATCTCAAATGGTCCGACGAATCTGGGTGCTAACTTTCCCTTGCTGCCAAAACGTGAAATACCCTTCCTGGGGTTCACCCGAAGAAAAACATGGTCGCCCACACTAAATGTTAAGGGCCTTCTTCGACCGTCTGCATAACTTTTCTGTCTGCTCTGAGCTGCTAACAGTCGTTGGCGTATAATCTGGATCTTTTCTGTTGTTTCCTGAACGTAGTCTGGACCCAACATTCTATGTTCTCCAACCTCAGCCCAACATACTGGCGATCTGCAGGGTCGACCATACAGTGCCTCGAAAGGTGCCATGCCAATACTTGCTTGGTGACTATTATTATACGAGAATTCCGCTAATGGAAGTTGATCATTCCATCCTCCTTTAAAGTCCAAAGCGCAAGCCCGTAACATATCTTCAAGGATCTGTATGACACGTTCTGATTGGCCGTCTGTCTGCGGGTGAAAAGCGGTGCTAAAAGATAAAGTCGTACCCATGGCTTTTTGGAAACTCTTCCAGAATTTGGATGTAAAGTGTGGGTCTCTGTCAGATACTATAGATAGAGGTACTCCATGGTGTCTTACTACTTCTCGAACATACAACTGACTTAAGGTGCCCAGAGTATCAGTTTTTTTGATAGCTATGAAATGTGCTGATTTCGTCAATCGATCGACGATAACCCACACTGTGTCACGCCCTTGTGCAGTTCGTGGTAGTCCGGATACGAAATCCATTGTGATGTGTTCCCACTTCCATTCAGCTACAGGTAAGGGTTGCAACAACCCTGAGGGTTTCCTATGGTCTATTTTGACTTGCTGACAAGTTAAGCATCTTGATACGTACAAAGCCACATCCCTTTTCATGCCACTCCACCAGAATTGCCTTCGTAAATCCTGGTACATTTTTGATTCACCAGGATGAATTGAATATTTAGACTTGTGAGCTTCATCCATAACATCTTTCCTTAATTCACCTATATTGGGTACACATAACCTTCCATGGAAACGAAGTCCACCATCTGCTTGTATAGTCCAACCTTCTGTTCCAGAGCCAGCATTGATCTTAGCACGGATGTCCTCGAGTCCGGAGTCAGTACGTTGAGCTTCAACGATCCTTTGTAATAGTACCGGTTGAGCCAAAACGTTGAAGGCACAAACCTTTGCTTCCTTGTCTTCTAAACGTAATCCTTCAATTGCTTCATAAAGTTGCCAAGTGTGCATACCTAAATAAGCTAGAGATCCACAAGATTTCCTACTCAGTGCATCAGCAACAACGTTAGCCTTACCTGGATGGTAATGCAACGTGAATTCGTAATCTTTAAGAAATTCCATCCATCGACGCTGCCTCAGATTAAGATCTCTTTGTGTGAAGATATATCGTAGGCTCTTGTGGTCTGAATAGATTTCGAACTTCTCTCCGTAAAGATAATGCCGCCAAATCTTGAGTGCGAAGACAATGGCTGCCAATTCTAGGTCATGAGTTGGATAGTTCTGTTCGTGCACCTTCAGTTGTCTTGATGCGTAGGCAACAACTCGTCCTTGTTGCATAAGCACACAACCGAGTCCCTTCAAGGAAGCATCACTATAAATGATATACCCTATTCCACTCTCTGGGGTAATTAACACAGGTGCTGAAGTCAACTTTTCCTTCAACATTTGAAAGGATTCTTCACACTCCTCATTCCACACGAACTTCACGCCCTTCTTGGTCAACTTAGTCATTGGTGCTGCTAAGCAAGAAAAACCCTCTACAAATCTTCGGTAATAGCCAGCTAAACCAAGGAAGCTGCGAATTTCGAATACGTTCTTTGGTCTTTCCCATTTCAGCACAGCTTCGATCTTAGTAGGGTCCACTCGAATACCATCTCTTGTCACGACATGACCCAAAAACTGGACCTCCGATAGCCAGAAGTCACATTTACTTAGCTTTGCATACAACTGATGCCCTCTCAGTGTTTGTAGGGTGATTTTTAGATGTTCTGCATGCTCTTCATAAGTCTTTGAGTAAACCAAAATGTCGTCCACAAACACCACAACAAACTTGTCGAGGTATGGCCTGAACACACGATTCATCAGATCCATAAATGCTGCTGGAGCATTGGTGAGTCCGAAAGGCATCACAAGAAATTCGAAGAGTCCGTAACGAGTTCGAAAAGCAGTCTTCGAAATATCGTCCTCCCGTACCCGTAATTGGTGATATCCAGACCTTAAGTCGATCTTTGAAAAGTATTGTGCTCCTTTAAGCTGGTCAAATAGATCGTCAATCCTTGGTAGTGGGTACTTGTTTTTAACTGTTACTTGATTTAGTCGTCGATAGTCGATGCACAAGCGGAGAGTTCCATCCTTCTTCTTAACAAAGAGAACAGGCGCACCCCAAGATGAGGTACTCTCCCTAATAAAACCACGTTCCTTTAATTCTAATAATTGTTTGTCCAGCTCCTTGAGTTCAACAGGTGCCATCCTGTACGGTGGCATGGAGATCGGTGTCGTCCCGGGAAGAAGTTCGATTATGAATTCCATCTCTCGTATTGGAGGTAATCCTGGTAACTCTTCAGGAAAGACATCCATGAATTCTTCGACCACCGGGATACGCTTAGTGATGGTATCGTTCTTATCATCACTTAGTTCTAGCTGAGCGAGGAAGCCTAAACTACAAAGGAGTTTCGACTTCTGGTGATGGTGTCCCAAAGAGGTGAGAGAGTTGAGTGGATTTCTCGCACCATCAAACTGAAATGTGACACCTTCTCGAGAAGAGAAGGTCACTCTCTTCTTAAAACAGTCAAATATAGCATGGTATGTTGCAAGCCAATCCATACCCAGGATGACATCAAAGGTTGTCATCCCTAAAACGATCAGGTCCCCTACGAGTTCCTGATCGGCAATTCGAATAACACAAGCTCGACATACACGATTCAAGCATACACTCCCTATTGGGGTAGTCACACATAAAGAGGATTTAAGAGGTTCGGACTCTAATCCTAATAATATAACATATTGAGTCGATATGAAAGAGTGTGTGGCACCAGGGTCAAATAAGATTTTTGCCCATGAATTAAACAAAAGAAGTGTACCTTCCACTACTGCATTATCCACGTCGTCATCAGTTTGGACTGCCGCAAATGCCCTTCCTTGTTGGTTGGGTTGTGTTGGCCTCTGTTGGTTCTGAGGTCGTTGTTGTTGCTGCTGCTGATTGGGTCTCGAATACTGTCCTCCTTGTTGAGGTTGTTGTTGTCTAAGTCTAGGACAGTGTTTGCGGATGTGTCCAGCCTGACCACACTCGTAACATTTCTTCGGCTGGGAGTTATCCCCATTCTTATCTTGTGTATTCTGTCCCAGAGTTGGATTTGGCCTTTGTCGCTTGAAGGAATCCTTCCTATTGTTGTCTCTCTTCCTAGCATGGATTTTCTGGGATTCCTCATGCTCGCGTTCGACGACCAGTGCTCGTTCGACAATTCCCCCGAAACTAGTAAGTAGAAAAGGTGCAACTCTACTACGGATACCAGGCCTCAAGCCTTCTTGGAATTTGAAAGCCTTAAGTTCCTCTGTGGCGACGAGTTGTGGAGCATAGCGTGACAGTTCCTCAAATTTTGCTTCATATTCTGCTACCGTCATATTCCTCTGAGTGAGCTGTAGAAATTCTCCCATCTTGTTGTTCCGTGAGGCAAGTGGGAAGTACTTCTCTAAAAATATTTGCTTAAATGCTGGCCATGTCATTCCACGTACCTCTTTTGTGCGCTTAGTCAATGACCACCAATGATTGGCCTCCTCAGTGAGTAAGTACACAGCAAGGTCCACTCGAAGCATGTCATCCACACGTAAGAAGTCCATTCTCTTCTCCAAATCAGCTAACCAGTTCTCAGCCTCGAGGGGATTTGTAGTTCCTTTAAACTTTGGAGGGTCATAGCGATGAAATTCTCGGATTATAGTCATCGTCCGAGTTTCTTCACTTAGTTCAGGTGAAACAAGAGGCCCTGACCTAGTCTCACGTAAGGCCTCAGTCATTTCGCGGAGAGCTTGAGCTAAGGCATCATCTTGATTTGCACCCCTTGCCATATCCTACAAGGATACAGTTGTGAGTACAACCAAATGATAATTGGTTCAATGGTCTTCAAACACTTGATTGCACATCATGCAAAAGCTTATTTTATTTAGTACTAGAAGATCCATTATTTTAACACAACCACACAATATTATAACTATGATTAAAGCTAGTATATATGTGAATGGGTATAGATCACTTTTCTAAAATCTCCTCAGATTTAAAGTTGTTAAGCCGATTTCGAATGTAACTAAAAGTCCTCCTATTGTCATCCTCATAATCGATTTGTTCTCGAAAAAAATTAAATAATTCAACTGAGTCTTGTTCCTTGCCCAATTTTACCTTTGGTTTAAGTGGTCGACCATCAGTAATTTTCTTGACAGAAGTAATCTCCGTCGAACTTCTATCCAGAATCCAGAAGCTAATAGATCGATTATGTTTGGATGGATAGAATATCCTCGTTCTAAGATAGTAGGTTTTTAGTTCTAACCACTTTGATCCCCACTTAGGATTTAGGCATTGGGAGACACGGGTATCCACCGAGTCAACCGCACCACATATTCTGATTCCCATCGGTAGGCTGAGTCTCGACACCGAGGGTTAAATTCGTAGAGTTAGCAAGTAGAGAGAATTGCTCGTCCTCTATATACTTGCTTATATACAAAAACAAGCAACAAGTCAAGAAATCAAGTGACACACATACAAATTCAGTGTTAGGTTTTAGTATATAAAAACCAGGCAAACAACAAGCAAGAATAGCANCATAAATGGAATTCGAAATCCAACTTAAATTCAAAAGAAACCGTTAAGTATAAAAGAGTTCATTAAATTTACAAGATTACACCTTTGTGTTAGTAAATATTGGCCACAAAAAGTTTACCCTTAACATACACAAACAGGTTGAGGAGTTAAATAATAAGAGGAGAACCAAAAGACGATTTTTAGGCGTATTACATAAGAATAAGGGTTGTACATAAGGTCAATTTCAGAGGTCTAATAAACTGAACTAAAAAACTCTAAAAGTGCTCAAATTTATACTAACGGTAGATACATGTGTCATGAAAGTATAGGAACTGAAATCACTCAATTCAGAATTATACAAAGGAAGTTATTCCCATTTCCGTACCAGCTCTACAATAAAACCGAGAATTCAGATTTCAGAAATGCGCAGTTAAACGAAAACAGTCGCTGTGGATTATTTACAAATCGGATTTTGGTGATTCCAAAAGCATTAGAAAGATAACAGAAAATGTATAATTTTTATTCATGGCATTAAACCAGAAAGTAAATTAATCTAGAAGAAAAATACCAATCTTTAGGGCTTTCTTAGCAAAATTAATTTTTGTCAAAACTCAAAGGTAACTTTCAGAATTAAAAACATATAGTAAATGAGCTCCAAAAATTATAAAATTTTTACAGGAGATACATATATATGATAAAAACATATGAGAGTTAGAATCACTCAATTTGGGTATATAACAAAGAAGTTATGGTCGATATAGTAGTGACTACACAGTAAAAACGGGAATTTACAATTTCATATCAAAAAATCAGTTCATTGTTGTTAGTAAAACTAACCTAAAAACATATCTATTATTTGTGAAAAATAAGTCCAATAATTATTCCATTAGTTGTGGATAAACTAACTCAAAAATTAGTCCAAAACTTAAGCTTTCATAGATACATAAATTAAGAACCATTATATGCTTAAAATCTTAAAATCATGATTAATACATATGATATACAATTTATAACATATGATGCAATCCAATAATAAAAACTTATCATGCATATATATATATCTTAAGAGATGTACATTTTCATAAAATTTCAAACATAGTAATCGATAAAACATCCCACTAAAAATGGTTCAATGAGACCGACCTTTGATAGCTAAAAATTATCCAAGAGGGTGGTGATCTTTTCAAATTCTTCTTCTCTTAATTTTTCTTCCTCTCTTCTTATTTCTCTCTTCTTAATTCTCTCTTAACTTACACCATATTTTTCTTCACAAACTACCTCCTTATATAGGTGAAAATGGAATCTAAGGTGGTGGATGAAAATAAAAATTAATGGTGGTGGATTAGCCATTATAATGGTGGACTAGCCATTACTTAGTGGTGGTGGACTAGCCATTATAATGGTGGNCCTCGAAATAAACCATCAAGATGAGAATATGAAAATTTGATACCAAATCTATCCTTGGAATTCTAAAATTCGTCGTTTAAACTTCAAAACAGTTTTGTGAGCAACAAGAATAAATGGAATTCGAAATCCAACTTAAATTCAAAAGAAACCGTTAAGTATAAAATGGTTCATTAAATTTATAAGATTACACCTTTGTGTTAGTAAATATTGGCCACAAAAAGTTTACCCTTAATATATACAAACAGGTTGAGGAGTTAAATAACAAGAGGAGAACCAAAAAACGATTTTTAGGCGTATTACATAAGAATAAGGGTTGTACATAAGGTCAATTTAAGAGGTCTAATAAACTGACTAAACAAACTCTAAAACTGCTCAAATTTATACTAAAGGTAGATACATGTGTCATGAAAATAGAAACTGAAATCACTCAATTCAGAATTATACAAAGGAAGTTATACCCATTTTCGTACCAGCTGTGCAATAAAACCGAGAATTCAGATTTCAGAAATGCATAGTTTAACGAAAACAGTCACTGTGGATTATTTACAAATCAGATTTTGGTGATTCCAAAAGCATTAGAAAGATAATAGATAAATGTATAATTCTTATTCATGGTATTAAACCAGAAAGTAAATCAATCTAGAAGAAAAATACCAATCTTTAGGGCTTTCTTAGCAAAATTGATTTTTGTCAAAACTTAAAGGTAATTTTCAGAATTAAAAACATATAGTAAATGAGCTCCAAAAATTATAAAATTTTTACAAGAGATAAATATATATGATAAAAACATATGAGAGTTAGAATCACTTAATTTGGGTATATAACAAAGAAGTTATGGTCGATACAGTAGTGACTACGCAGTAAAAATAGGAATTTACAATTTCATATCGAAAATCAGTTCACTGTTGTTAGTAAAATAAGTCCAAAACATATCTATTATTTGTGTAAAATAAGTCCAATAATTATTACATTAGTTGTAGATAAACCAACTCAAAAATTAGTCCAAAACTTAAGCTTTCATTGATACCTAAATTAAGAACCATTATATACTTAAAATCTTAAAATCATGATTAATACATATGATATACAATTTATAACATATGATGCAATCCAATAATAAAAACTTATGTCTTAAGAGATGAACATTTTCATAAAATTTCAAACATAGTAATCGATAAAACATCCCACTAGAAATGGTTCAATGAGACCTACCTTTGATAGCTAGAAATTATCCAAGAGGGTGGTGATCTTCTCAAATTCTTCTTCTCTTAATTTTCCTTCCTCTCTTCCTATTTCTCTCTTCTCAATTCTCTCTTAACTTACACCATATTTTTCTTCACAAACTACCTCCTTATATAGGTGAAAATAGAATCTAAGGTGGTGGATGAAAATAAAAATTAATGGTGGTGGATTAGCCATTATAATGGTGGACTAGCCATTACTTAGTNCATATGTATTTGTAGACATGTATTTAATAAGTATATTCTAATATATAGGTATACATGTAGATAAGTTCATCACATATTTATACATACTTATATGCATACACACACATATATGTATATATATATATATATATATATACCTTAATTATATAAGTCGATAGTGAATAGTAAAATTACCTCTTGACACACATGCAATAAAATAATATTTATGGGTCATTAGGTCAACAAAAATTTTTAGGGTTAAAATTTTTTCGGGGTGTTACACTTCCCTTCTCTCTCTGTTTCTCTCTCAATCTCTCGGCCTCTCTCCCCTGTTGGCAGCAGCAGTAACCGATGCAGCCTCTCTCTCCCTCTCTGTTCTCTCTCCGGTTCTCTCTTTCTGTTTTTCTCTCTAACTCTCCCTCAATCTCCCCAGCGCTCTCTCCCTATCGGTCCTCTCTCTCTGTTTTTCTCTCTCGATCTCGCTCTGTTCTCTCTCCGGTTCTCTTTCTCTGTTTTTCTCTCTAACTCTCCCTCAATCTCCCCAGCGTTCTTTCCTTCTCAGTTCTCTCTCAGCTCGATCCCCCTCTCTATCTCCGTCAGACCCTTCTCTTATCCAACTCTTAGCCGACATCCCCCTTCTTTCTCTCTATGTTTCCCTCCCTGTTTTGGGGAAGAAAACAGGGAGGATTGGGGGGGTGCGTGGCATGCACCTCCCATCAAAATAAATTTTTTTTTTAGAAAAGTTGTTATTTTATGTGATTAAAAATGAGAGTGGGTCCCACCCTTTTTGATTTTTTTTTTGGAACAAAATTCCTTTAAAAACGATTTTTTGAGAAAATAGTTGATTTGGGAAAATTTGGGGTGGGCCAATCTCGTCGCGACATGTGGCAACACCCGTGGATTAAAATCGAAGGAGAATCCTACGGTTCCTGGACTAAATCGGTTCCATTCCGAGTTCAGGGTTCTTCGAGATTTGGTTCTCTGCTTGAATCGAATCTTGGACGATGGAGCGAAGCCTACTTAGTCACATTAAACCATTTTTTTATTAAATTTTGCACGCAAATCAAGGTGCGACCAAAATAGATATTTTTGCGGGGTGTGCAAAAATTTGGCGTCTACATCAGTTGTTGGTAATGCTTCCCAAACAACTCCCCAAAGTATGAAACTCACTTTGGATAGGATGTTCTTACTCTAAACAAGCTTATGAGGGAACGTAGGAGTTTGCCCCAGATTGGTAATTTTATCATAGCATAGTTTAGTGCGGAAGATCTCTCCCTCTGTAAATTTACACTTCCATTTATCATCTTCACTTGTGAGAATGGGTGGTTCACCTAAGTAATCAGTGAGTTCAGCTATCCATCCCATTTCTTCACCATTCAGCCTTTTAGTAATCCCTAGATTCCATCCACCAATACCGCCTTCGATATCCACTGCATTTGCAACTGATAAATCTTTTTTCCTAGAAAGTCTGTACACCTCTGCAAATTTGATTTTCAGCGCATTAGCTCCAAACCAAGTATCATTCCAAAAACTGACTGTTTGTCCATTTTTAATATCCACAGAAGTGTTCTTCTTGACTGTGTCCAAGCTTCTTAACACCCCTTTCCAAACTCCATGACCTTGAGGCTTGGTTGAGTTAGTAAGGAATAAAGCATTGGGGTCTCCACCGTACTTTGTATTGATAGATCTTCTCCAAAGTGCCCTTTTCTCAGTTCCGTACCTCCAAGATCATTTTGCAAAGAGAGAGGTGTTTGTTTTTCTGAGATTTCTAATGCCCAAGCCTCCCTTATTTTTAGCCATAAATATCTTCTTCCAGGCTACCCAACAAAGCTTCTTCTTTCCTTCAGAAGCTCCCCAAAGAAAATTCCGCATAATTTTTACTATTTTCTTTTCAATTGTTGTTGGGAGAGGAAAGAGAGAGAGAAAGAGATAATATATCGGTAGGCTCGCAAGGGTGTTCTTTATAAAGACCAACCTCCCTCCTTTCGAAAAGGAGTTTTCTTTGCTAGGGGGCCTTTTCGGCGTAGTTATTTGATTCATTTAAAAATTTTGGGGTCCTATTTAATTCAATTTAATTAGTGGTGTAACATTTAAAAAAAATTGAAATGGTGGAAAATTTAAAAAATAAAGTCAAATATCAAATTAAGATGTGTTCGTGATTTGACAACATGTCATTATTGTAAGTGTTTGTGCATGTTGACAGTGGTACTTAATAAATAGGAAGTGCAAAGTTAGAAAGAGAAAAGGAAAAAGACACGGAAAAGTGGATGTTGGGGTCTAACACTAAACTAGACAACTTTAGGGGCCAAAGATTGTTCCCGATCAAAATTTAGGGTCCAAAATCAAATTACCCCTTTTATGAAAATCTGATTTGTATTTTAAAAGTTATATCATTTTTTATTTTAAAAATAAAATAAAAACTTTGTTGGTGCTTAATGCTTGTATATTTATTGTTGGAGTATTTTTGTCCAGCAAAATACACGTGTAATTTTCACCTTTTTGGACTAAACTATCATAGTACTTTTAGTTGGGATTGAACCATCATATTACCCCTCAAATTGGACTAAACCGTTGTTCCCCTTTTAAACTTTCAGAGAAATAAAAAGGATGCTACTATTGACATCTAAAAATGGGATAAGGGCAATTGTCAAGCATGGTGAAAGTTAGTCTTTTAAGTTTACTTTATAAAAATAACAAATATATAAGGGCTATCAAATTTGGTCAAGCTAATAAAATTCAAATTTGCAATATGTTCGTTCTTAACAGTGTGAACAATTCAGAATGTTCGCATATAAGGATGTGAACAATTCAGAATATTCGCATACAAAGGTATGAACAATTCAGAATTTCGCATACAAGGGTGTGAACAATTCAAAAGTTCACGTATAAGGGTATGAACATTCAGAAAGTTCGCATACAAGGGTGTAAATAATAGAAAATGCTCACACTTTACAGTGTAAACATATCATCGTCCCAGATTTTTTTTTTAAAAACCTAAGTTAAAACTTATAAAAATCACAAAAAATATGGATTCAATATGGTTTTAACTCTAAAAAAATGAAAAAATCTAAAAATATAAACAAAAACTGACGAAATACTCGATTTACTTGGTCAATGGCGATTTTATGTTTTGGGTTAAGTTTTAGATTTGGTCAATGGATTTTGACCAACTAAAGATAGCCCTAATAATTTCTTAGTGTACCCTTATCCAAATGCAGTAGCTCTTATCACTCAGTTGCCTTTATCTATTTTTAGATGTCAATAGCAGATTCCAAAAACAACGTTAAGTATAAAAATGGGACTTCTAAGGATAGAAATATAAGGCACCACTCATTTTTAGAAAGTGGGGGCGTTTGTTAGTTAATGATGGGGCCTTAGGTGACTATTTATGTCGCCTTACCCTTGAGCCGCGTTATTTCATTGTAGCACACGCATACATGAACCCTAACATGATGTTGAATCTACAAAAAAAAATAATTTATCACATTTGCATTTGAAAATTCAATATACTCCACAAGACATATATGATCAATTAGTTGATCGATGTGCGGTCATGAGGCCACCATGGAATTAAAACCTTACCAAAGACTATAAATATTTAATGAGTCAGTATATATATATATCCCAGTCAGTCAGTCAGTCCCTACTAAATTGACTTCTGGTGCTTAATTTATATATTAGTCTTTTTCATATTACGACTTGATTCACGTACCGTTGAATAATGTGAAGTTTGAATTTTTTGTTTTTGATTATCAGTCTTCTTTGCAGACGTTATCCACACGCATTGTAATTAGACCATCGTCGGATTTCACTAGACTCTGTATCATAGTCGTTGCCGGAGTTGTCAAAGTCAACATCGAAGAATTTTTTATTTTTTTATTTTTCATGAAAGCAAGATTGTATTAAGAAAAAGATGCTGAGGAAGCTAGATATTTTTTGTTTTTTTTTGTTCCACAATTCAATTATAGTCTGTTTGGACAAGAGATTTTAGGGAGAAAGCTAGATATCAAAGATATGCAAATGGGTGTTAATTGCATTAAAATTATGTCCAAGCAAGCAAATGGGTGTGCATGGTTATATATAATGCAAATTAGAATTTGCAGTACATGTATTATGGGCATCATAGATAGTGCATGCAAGACTAAAGATTTAATACCCCGCCATTAGCAATAGCAACGAAGTTATTGGACATCAATTCTGAAGACTTTTTATAATACCACCCCATAGCCCATGCAAAAGCATGGCGATTTTTTATTAAAATTTTTTATTTTTTAATTTGTTTTATTATAAATTTCATATAATTTTTACATTAATAGGTTTTTTAGTATTTATTTTGGTAAGTTAAAACTAATTAAATCTAGTTCCTACTTAATGCGGTGTACGGTATGTTTAAAGAAGAGAGTAGTTATATGGTTCCTTAAAGAGCCCAATAAAGACCTCTCATGTTGTGAGATATATATATATGAAGATAATCCGATTGTTGATTTTCGTATATGATGATCTACATGATGAGGAGAACATACTCCCATGAAATCAGCCCGTTTTAAAACTTCTAACCTTATAAAAAATTTATTAAAATTCAACAATCAAAAAAATAGTTTGAAATTTACCAATATTTAATAGGCTACTTTGAGGGGGGTTAAAAGTTTTAGAACTGGTTGATTTTTTGATATGATAATATACATAGTGCGGAGAACATCATCTCAATAATCTACATGTAGGCCCCACAAGACACGAAGGGTCTTTATTGGGTTCTCTAAAGAAAGACTATATAACATAGTACATATTATTGAATAGTGCCAAAAATTAATGTTTTTTTATTTAATTAGTAATTTAATTGCTATTATGTGTACCAGCATCAATCCTATTTATTTTACAAAATGTTGCACGTGTTTTTCACACTAGGTTTATTTTTTACACTGGTATCCATTGCACTGATTGAAATGTGAAAATTGAGTAAGTAGTTACGGAGAGATTTTAGGGATAGTTCAGGGAGAGAGAAAGTGGGAGAAAATCATGGAAGAAATTTAATTTCTTTTGTAAAAGTGAAACTGTTATGTTTTGGTGAGAATAAAATTACTAATTTATTCTTTTTTGAGGGGCAAAAGATGACCATTATACCCTTTCAAAGAAAAGTTAAACTTTAACAAAAAATAATTTTTTCAAGGACACCAAAAGTAAAAAGCTCTAAAAAATCCCATTCTCTTAACTAATACTATAGATATGTCCATTGCATATGTGGCAGGGTGGGAGCCACCACCTTTCGCTTTTCAAAAGTGTTATTATGAGGTGGGTTTACATCTGATCTGGCATTGGGATAGACTTCACACCTAAGAAAAATAAGCTAGGGAAACTACAATCTAATAGTCCATCTTAAATCCGAAACCTAACTTCGATCATTGACTCTTCTTCACAATTTTAATATAAATATAACTCATTTCTTCATCTTGTTTCCTGTAAAATCATACAACCCTAAAGTAGTAGTAGTAGTACTTACTGCAAATATTATGTCTTCTGTTGCGCATAATAATCCTCTTCATTTCTTCTACCGGCTGCTACTGCTGCTTCACCTTCTACCAATCTTCGCCGTTGCTCAAAATTACCGAAATGTAAGCTTGGGTTCGTCTCTAACTACCAATATTAACAACGGTTCATGGGTGTCACCATCCGGCGAATTCGCCTTTGGTTTCCGTCCTATTGAAAACGATCAATTCCTACTGGCAATCTGGTTTGATAAAATACCTGACAAAACTATGGTTTGGTGTGCAAATGGAGATAAACCGGCCCCGAGAGGATCCAAAGTTGAGCTTACTACTCGCGGTAGTTTTGTGCTTAAGGACCCAGCACAAGGCATTGAATTATGGAGGGCCGGACGACTAAGTGGTACAGTCAAATACGCGGCCATGCTCGATAATGGGAACTTCGTTATAGAAGGTGAGAATTCTTCTAGTTATTTATGGGAGAGCTTCAAGCAACCTTCAGACACCATCCTACCTTCACAGATTATGGAAATGAATGATGTGCTTTATTCTCGTCTAAGGGAGAACAATTACACGAGGGGAAGGTTCAGGCTTCGTCTTCCTGATAATGGGAATTTTGTACTCAACCCAGTCGCCTTTCCGAGTCAAACTGAGAATCATTATGAGGCGTATTACAATTTAACTTGGTTAACTGGCAGCGTCCCTGTTAACGTTCGTCAGTTTGTCTTCAACGAATCCGGCAACATCTATATTGTGAGAAGAAACGGAAGCATAATGAATCTCACATGGGATAATATAGTCCCAACCAAGGACGTCTATTACAGGGCGACGCTCAATTTCGATGGAGTTTTTACACAATACTCTCACCCAAGAGAATCCAATGGTACTAGCCAACGTTGGTCCATTGTGAGGTCCATTCCCAATAACATTTGTGCCAGCATTGAAGGTAGATTGGGGAGTGGTGCTTGTGGATATAACAGCTATTGTATACTCACATCAGATCAAAGGTCTAGTTGTGAATGCCCACCTGGGTATGTCTTTCTAGATCCAAATGACAGATTTGCTGGTTGCAGACCAGATTTCATTTTACAAACATGCCAGGAAGAGGATTCGAGGAAAGTAGAGGATTTTTTCGAGTTAAAGACCTTGAAAAATGTAGATTGGCCGACATCTGACTATGAAAGTTTGAATTCTTACAATGAGCAGGATTGCAGAAGTTCTTGCTTGAATGATTGTCTCTGTTCAATTGCTTTGTTTAAAGATGGAATCTGTTGGAAGAAGAAGCTACCCCTCCCAAATGGGAGACTTAACCCTGCTTTAAACGGAAACGCTCTCATCAAAGTAAGGAAGGATGGTAATCTTTCAGCACAACCGATGAATCCCTACCCCCCGTTTTTAGAAACCAAGAAAGATCGATCGACATTGATCCTTGTAGGGTCAGTGCTTTTAGGAAGCTCAGTATTTTTTAATTTCTTGTTCTTAGCTGCAATTTTTTTGGTGTTTTTCTTCATGGAAAAGAGATTGAGAAAAACTAACCAAGCGTCAAGTGTTTTGAGATCCAAACTTCGTTCTTTCACCTATAAAGAACTAGAAGAAGCCACAGGTGGGTTCAAGGAAGAGTTAGGAAGGGGTTCTTTCGGCATCGTTTATAAAGGTGTAACAGAAGAAATGGGTTTGAGAAATTACGTTGCAGTGAAAAAATTAGACAAGGTGTTTCGAGAAGGCGAGAAGGAATTCAAAACTGAAGTTAACGTAATCGGTCAGACACATCACAAAAATCTCGTTCGATTGCTTGGGTTCTGCGAGGAGGGACAAAACCGGCTTTTGGTATATGAGTTCATGAGTAACAGCAGTTTGGCGGAGCACCTCTTCGGAATTTCGAAGCCTGATTGGAACCAACGAGTACAAATAGCATTTGGCATCTCAAGAGGACTAATGTACTTGCAAGAAGAGTGAAGCACCCAAATCATCCATTGTGATATAAAACCTCAAAACATACTTCTAGATGACAGTTTTGCAGCAAGGATTTCAGACTTTGGATTGGCAAAGCTTTTGATGAATGACCAAACCCGAACCACTACAGGGATTCGAGGAACTAGAGGTTATGTGGCACCGGAGTGGTTCAGGAATACACCAATTACAGTAAAAGTGGATGTTTATAGTTTCGGCGTAATGTTACTAGAGATCATTTGTTGCAGGAAGAGCATTGAATTGGAGCTAGGGGAGGAAGTGAAAGCTGTGCTAACAGATTGGGCTTATGATTGCTACAGAAAAGGAAAATTACAAGATCTAGTGGAGAACGATGAGGATGCAATGAATGACATGAGGAGGTTCGAGAGGCTGGTGATGATAGCAATTTGGTGTATTCAAGAGGAACCATCACTCAGGCCGTCCATGAAGAAAGTCACACAGATGCTAGAAGGAGTACTTGAAGTTTCTGTTCCACCATGTCCTTACCACTTCAGCACATTTTTGGGAGACTACTCTAGTACTGATGAAGCCAAAGTCTCATAATATTGCACATGATTAAAGAATTATGTCCAAAGCTTCATGCACTGACTCTAGCATGTCATGAGCTAGAGTTGTTATGCTAGAGTTATTCAAGCATTGATTAATTTGAGGTACGTATATCAATATCTCAACGTATGTATTTGAGTTCAATTGTAGCATTAATTCTCTGTAATCTCTTATTTGGGGTGCCTCTCGGCATTCTTGGAATACAATCTTACCTTTAAAAAAAAAAAGTAGCAATAAATATATTTTTTTTTTCTGTTGATTAGTTCAAGGGAGATGATCAACATACACCAAAACAACCATGTCAAATTTACATGCTGTTACTTGCTTTATAAAAAAAAAATGAGGGAGGTTATTGCACACTCTGCCCCCGTCTGTAGGGCCCACGTGCGAAGCATCCAAAGGCTAATTTTTTTAAAAGATATTTTTCTCACTATGTATATCATTATATTAAAAAATTATTTGCTCTAAAATTTCTAATCCCCTCAAGTTAATCTTTAAAAATTGGTCATTATTTGACCTCACAAATAATTATCAAATAATTACCAATTTTTAAAGGCTTATTTGATAGGGTTAAAAATTTCAGAACGAATTAATTTTTGAATATGATGGTATAAATAATGAGGAGAACATCCTCCAAAAAATTCAGTCCTTAGATATATCTTATGTGAACCCCGGCATTATAAATGAGCATTCTAAGAGGGGCTGCAATAAGCTCCATGTTTCAAGACCGATCAGATCGAATAATTCACGATTAAATAGTGACGAGATACGTAGGAGGCCATGGCACAAGAGTAAGGATTCTCACGTATCATTAGAGGAAAGTGAATATTAAATTTGCATCGAAATCAAGCAAGCTTGACTTTCTTTAAACCATTTTGACTAGAATTGACCAGTCGTTTGACCTCTTCCATTGCTCCACGCACGTGCTCGTTGGTGGCCCTGTTAACCTCTCTTGGATGCTCTTATACATCTCAACAATTTTAACCAAACTCCAATGTCCACGTTTGTCACACCCCGATTTTCGGAACTCTAAAATCTAATCCAATTCAATGAGTCCTTAAGGCGAGGCGTGAAGAGTGTAAATGAAGTGTAATTTAAAGCAATGAATAAAATCGCTTACTTTCTCCTTTTGAAAGATAAACCAGTCAATTTTTGTCAAAATTAATTACAATTTAGTAGTCAAAGTAAATTTAAAAACAAAAATAAAAACTGTTGAAAATATTTTTCGTACTTAATTGCACATACTTCAGTAAAATGGTCATAATTTCTTAACCGTAAATCTGAATTGTACAAATGAAAGCATTCTGAAAAATAGATTTAAATTTCTACAACTTCAGTAGAAATAGACCGAGCCTAATTCGGAGCATAAAATACTCAAAACTGGGTCTCAAGTTTACTAACAAATTTATACACAATCTCAGAAATAGGCCTTGGTCAATTTTGAGCGAAACATATTAAAAAATGTACTTTTCTAAAACTGATAGTAACAAATACGAAATTTATACGATATTATGTAAAACATAATTACTTTAATTTAAAGATATGAAAATTAAATAAAAATTAATACAATATTTATTTTGTTATAAATTCAACATAAAAACAGATAATTATAATAATACATATTATAATTCTCATAAACAACCCATAATCTCAAGTGATATAGTAGTAATTATTCTTCAATTACAATATATAAAACATACTAACTCAAGAAATCCAAGCTATCTCTTTGAACAGCACCTCCTAAAATCTTTCGCCCTCAACTTGATCTATAGGGGGAAAATATTGGGTTAGTAAAACTCAGTATGTGCAAACTATCCAAAAATACTAGATTTGAAATATGCAGAAATTACCATATTAATGCATAAAAAAAGATTTCTTTTTAAATCTTTCAATAATTAACTATTAATTAATTATTTTAAGTCCATTACATCGGTGTCCACCGTCTCCTCAAGTCGGAACTCAACGGTACCTGCAGGTGTTATGGGGGTCTCCCATTACCGATACCATCTAGATTTGTTTTTAATCTAGATAACAAGTTATTAATAAACTTCCATTAATTCATTTTTCTTATGAATAAAACCTCAATCCTTGCATTAAATAAATAAATGTAACCATGCAAGATAAATATATTTCATATGCAATTTCATAACAAAAACATAAAATTAGATTTTGTTTATAGTAGGGATCCCACCTACCTCAATTTGATGCCAAAATCTTATCACCTACTTAATTTATTACTTCCGGATGTGATGATCGATGATGTAAATCCTTGATTTCTCAATAATTTTGATGATAATACTAGTAACTATTATAGATTTAATGAAAGAGGATGTAGATGAAGAGGTATGTTATGGGAAGTAAGGAAAATATGTATATTGGGGAGAGTAATTAGAGGTGTAACAGGGGTGTAAATATAAAATAAATGAGGGGATTTTGTGTTTTGAAGAAGGAAATAAGGGGGGTTTATATAAGAAAAATTTTAGATTTTTTTTTTATTATTATTATTTTAATATTTTATTTTTTTAATATAAAAAATAATTTTATATTTTTGTTAGTGGGCTGCTACAGTAGCCGCCGGCTACTGTAGCGCAGCCCACGTTTTTTTGATTAAAATATTATTTTTTTAATTAATTAATTAAATTTTTTTTTTTTTTTAAGATAACTCTCTTAATGCATATAATGAGTTTCCATGCAATTACCATGCATATGAGAAATTTATTTCTCAAATCAATACACACCAAAATGGGTATAATACCAACATAACTATGTTAGGCAAGTGTAAAATTAATACTATGGAATTTCTTGGGGTATTACAACGTTAAAAACACCTCTTGATGAACCCCAGCCTTCCATAAGAAGTAGAGGGACAAGGAGGAACAAACATTACAACCAAACAAGAGCAAATTACTGTGTTTAATAAGCCTAGCTAATATTTGCATCGAAATCAAACAAGAGCATTTGTAATCTAATTTTCCTACACAATGACAAAAGAAATTATAAATATACAAAATTGAGTACTAGCTAATATAAATTGAGGAGTAATTATGCAATAATTACGCAGTCATCATAAAAATTAATAAATTTTAGACATCAAAGGACTTGAACCTAAGATATTAGTACCATCCTCTAACAACTTTACCGTTCTAACCGAGTGACACCTGCTTCTTAATCGTTATTTTTTCGATAAACTTTCATGAGGTTAAAAGTTCTAGAATGGACTAATTCTCGGATATGATGATCTATATAATGAGAAAAATTCTTCATCGAAAATTAGCTATTGGTTCATCTTTATATGTGCACCACTTTGTCCGAAAAGAACAAGTGGTGCAATATATATTCCTCCCAATTATAAAATATTATGCATATATAAATATATATATATTAGAAAAAATGTCCAAAACAACCAACATGAGTTTATTTCGGTCCATTTAATCCACCAAATAATATGTACGTCTATTTAGTCCAAAAAGAAGATTTGGATAGATTTACCCTCTAATAACTAACTCAAAGTAATCCTTAACTATAGGTGCATGTTAGCACCAACTACTTTTTTAAATTTTATTTTTTACATATTATAACTTTAAAAATACAAATCAATTTTTCACAAAATTTATATTTTTGAAAAGTATTCGCCGAGATATTCAAAAATGCAAATTTGTTTTTTAAAAATATAAATTTTGTCAATTTTACCATTGTTTTTAACCATTTCTTAACGGGACTAGATATTTTAAAATTAGCTGATTTTTTGTGAGGATGATCTATATAGTGATAAGAACATCCTCACAAAAAATCAGTTAATTCTAAAACTGATGGCAATCCAGTCATCCAATTTTTTTAAAGTTAACGGTGATTGAATCATTCATTTTTACCAATTAAATTGCATCAATGGATGATGGGGTTACAAGTTTTAGAATTAACTGATTTTTGGTGAGAATGATGGACATAGTGAGGAGAACATCCTCACAAAAATTCAGCCCATTGATTCATCTGTATGTGAGTCCTACAGGTAACTGTGATGGTAATATAGTGATGACACTGGAACCACTCCCTTCCATAAAACCTTGATTGCTTTAATTCGTAAGGTGCATTGTCCCTTTGGCTCCTACTGAATTTCGACCTATCTCGTTATGTACGTAATGTTACATAGGTTAAGTGACTTTTTGGATTCCTTGATCTCTCCATTACAGAAAGCCTTTGTTCTAAGACATCAGATTTCGAATAATCTTGTGATTGCTCATGAGATCTTTCACTCAATAAAGCAATTTAGTAAGAAGAAAGGTGCTTTCGCTTTAAAGCTAGATATGTTTATGATACAATCCCGAAGATTGTATCTAAAAAAATTAAAAAAATAGAAGATTAGAAGAAGAAGGATAGGATTCAGGCTAATGGAGGAGCCTGTGACCTCAATATTTTAGGGCTAATTGAGGAGCCCATGACCTCCAACAAACACAACAGTGTTTACTATTTCAATAATTTTTCTTCCCCCCTCTTTCATTAATGTCCAAACTCTTTAAATAGAGTTTTACAATTACAAACACCTCTAACTAAAAACACCCACCTACACAAATAATATCCCTAAAAATATGGAACTCTATCAACTAACAAATAACAACTAAATCAATTAAACCCACGTTTATCTAACCCCTAAATTCCTTTAACTACCCATAACTCCACACAAAAATGTGGAAGACTAATTCTACTAATAACCCATATCCCTAAATACAAGGAATTATTGCATACATTTAACTAAAAAAATAAATTAAAATAAAATCTAAAAATTAAATTAAGAGAACCGTATCAGTTTAAAGCATATCAGCGTGTAGATTGGACTTTTCTAGGTGATATTCTACAAGGTTTTGGTATTTGTGATGGCCCCTTAAACCTTACAACAAGTCTATTTTTACATAGAGGGTTACAAAACGGGTTACAACATTTAATGCAAAATGACATGGCCTGACAAACTCTGTTATCCTCTCATTTTTTTTAAGCTAAATTCTGAGACGGATTAAACAAGTTTTTGGCCGATGTGGGTCAGAAATCCGACCCAAAAATTTTCTAAAAAATGTTTTTTATTTTAATGCATGGAATCCCAAGCTTTTTTTGAACAATTCCAAACCGTTGATCCATTGATAAACGATTCAGATTAAAATCACCATAACCCAAAATTGATTCTTTCTCCTCATTTCCAGTTTGACGAGAAGAAGAGAACAAAAATCCTAACTCATCGCCTTCCCAGATCCGTTGATCTCATCTTCTTATGCCCTAAAACTTCTACCACCACTTGCTGACATCGGATCAGGTACAATAATTTATCTCTTCCTCTTTTTCTCTCTCTATCAAATTAAGGTTTAAGATTCTCAAATTATGAGTTTCGGTAATGTCGAAGGAGCCAAAGATTACTGGTAGCAGAGAGAGAAAGAGAGAGAGAGGGGAGAGAGAGAGGAAGACAAGATCTGAAATCGCAGTTAATTTACTGGGAGTTTTGTGTTCGAATCTTGCCAGAAAAAGGTAAGATCTAGTAGTTTTTTCTCTTAATTCTTAGGGCTTTAGTTTGCAAATTGTAATCTCTCTCTATGGTAGGGCTATTTAGGTCCACTATCTCACTGGGGTTTTATTATTCTAATCTTTTCTTTTTTAAAAAAAATTAAGAGAATGGTAGAAATGGACATGAAATCTGGTGGTAAATATCTTGATGTTGAGTTCTTTCAATTTTTAGATTTCATCTTCTTAGTAAGATTTTTTTTTTTTATCGATTGAATTCAGCAGTTAAAAAAAATTGTAAGTAATTTATTCAGTACCCTTAAGGCTGTGACCAGAACTAGAGAAAAGGCTTCCATCGACTCCTTTTTTTTCTGCTAGTTAAAAGTTAGATCTTCATTTGTATAGTTTTCATTTAGAGTTGGAAGCTAATAGTCTGTTTGAATAAGGGATTTGGGAGAGGGATTTTGTGGGGACCAGGGATTTGGTGGAAAAATCATGTTATATTTTTTTCTCAAAATCCCTGGTCCCCACAAAATCTCTCCCTAAAATCCCTTGTCCAAATAGACTACAAGTGTTTCTTAACTTTATCTCTCTCCGTATTCATTTTATGTTCTAACTTGATCTCCACTTGCGAACAAAATTTAGAGTTGAAAATTTTCATCTTATACTAATCAATTCTTCTATTAATGGCCCCATTTTTTTATTTGCAGGATGCCAAGCAGGCGGGAATCGGTGCTTCATAAGTTTATTTACAATCAATAAAACAAAAGAGAAAAAAATTAGGAGTTATTTTCTGAACCGTTGGATTAAAGTTAATTCCTCAGATGAAAACTAAACAGTTTTTTGAGAATGGTATTGCACGCGTTAGTGGACACTTCATGATACACATGCCAATTTACTGCACGGAGTCTACTAAAGTGGAAGCCCGACCCAAAACATTTGTAACCCGACTAGAAATTAATTAAACGTTTGATAAGACCAAACATGCACATGTCATAATTTGTCAGAATCATTAAATGTTGTAACCGGCTTTGTAACCTCCATGTAAAAATAGACTTGTTGTAAACCTTATTCTTGAATGTGTGAAATTAACCTCGTTCTCTATTTTGGTAAATAGCCATGTACAAGGAAACTTCACATCAATTCATGTTTGGTTGCCCATTTTCCCCATACCTTTTTTATTTTGGTCTGTGAAACTTTATCACGTATCATCTATTTATACGAACGAGATGATCTATGACAGTAGATGCTGGAAGAGGATTTAATCCACCACTGATTTCCCATACATGAGGCTGATGCTAATCTCAAAATTCATATCTCTTCAGACAGAATCCTTCAAAGTATTTTAGCCTGTTTTGTTTGTTCAGCTGATCGAAGTTGCTCCTTGTGTTATTTGAAGCTAGAAACAACTGATCATATTTTTCGAAAATGTGATGTGGCTCGTCAGATTTGGTTTGGTTCCTTTCTTGGGCTTGTGATTGATGAAAAAGATGATTCTCTCACGCTCTATCGCTTATTTAATACGTGACTTTATTATCGATCTGACTACTTATGATATTACTAAGCGTGCTTGCGCTATTCTGTGGAGTTTGTGGAAGGCGATAAATCGAAAGATAGTTGATAATGTTGAAATTGATGTTTCTCAAATTATTACATCTGTTAATTAGCTCTTTTATGAGCATAATGTTCCATCTATGCCTGACATTATCACATTATCGGCAGCTTCAGATCATTCCGAACAGATTTGTTGAGAGAAGCCTCGTGCTGCAGGGTGTCTTAAAATTGATGTGGACGGTGCAACTGCTACTAATGCCATTGCTGTAGGCTTGATCACTAGAAATGAGGAAGGTACTGTGCTCTATTGTCATGCTTATTACGATGGTTGTTGGGCTAGGAAAGATGGCCCTATTGAAGCTAAAGCTCGAGCCTTTTTAAGGGGCTTGTCTATCGCTGCCGCTGAATTTCCTAACACGACTACAAAAATTGAAGGTGATTCACAACTGGTGGTCTTTTATAAATATGAGAAAGGATGGGAGTAAATTGGTTATGAGTACATTGAGTATACATTTGGCTTGTGGGGCCACCTAGATATGAATCAGGGGTTCAGTTTAAGTTAGAATATTCTCTCCATTATGTTGTTCATCTTCATAAAAAATTAGCGCATTCTAAAATTTGTAACCACATCATCCGGTGATTGGAAATCATTGAAAATCAACGGTGTTTGTACTATTTATTTTACCGTTGATTTCACTCTATAGATGATAGAGTTACAAGTTTTAGAATGAGCTATTAAGATGATCATCATGATAAAGAAAATATTCTCACTTAAAATGAACCCCTAATTCATCCCAAGGTGAGCCCCACAATCTAATGTACACCCAATATACTCGTAACCAATGTACTCCAATCCGTTCTCATAAGACATTTGTATTGTGTTTGGTTGAGATATGAAAGACTTTTGTTAATCAAATAATTAATTAAATAGGTGAATTATTTCCAAGACATATGAAGATTAGTCAATGTTAACAAAATAATTAATAAAATATAAAGCCTAAAGGAATATATAAAATAAAATAAGAAGGTGACGTCCCCACAATTTCTAATCAATAAATTAATTAATTAATTAATTAAATAATTACTAGTCAATATCCTAATATATAAAGCCTAAACATAGTTTACAAAATAAAATAAGGTGCCGCCCTGACCAATTTCTATAAACTAACATTTTGTTTAAACAAAACTATGTAGAAAACTCACTGTTTAGTGTGATAAATAAACAACAGGAAAGCCTTTTTTGACAGAAAAATGTTTCTGTGAAATTTAACAGAATCCATCTCCATCTTGATCAGTTGTGGTGAGGTGGGTCATCTTTGAATTGAAGAGTCTACTTGTAAATCAGCGGTAGAATTGAATTCTGTAAAAATTTCTGTCAAGATAGACCCACTATCAAACGCTCAAGGTAGTAGGTATCTCAAAAATTTAATTATCAGAAACAAAGAAAGTTCAACCATATATGAAAAGGACTAAACGTGGTGCTTAGAACTCCATTAATGAATAAATCCACCTAAGAAAAACTAGAAAAATAAAATCTGCTACTAGTTCAATCCTTCAGCTTGTTTCGTGTAACTAAATCACACAATCCCAACAAAAAATAGTACTTGCAGCAAAAATGTCATTTATTGATAGAAAAAAGTAGTACTTACAGCAAAAATGTATTTTAGTACTCCTCTTCGTTTCTCCTTCTTCGGGTTGCTTCTTCATCTTCTTCTACCAATCTTCTCAATTGCTCAAGTATACCGTAATGTAAGCTTGGGTTCGTCTCTAACTGCTAGTATTAGCAACAACGATTCATGGTCATCGCCAGCCGGTGAATTCGCCTTCGGTTTCCGTCCACTTGAAAACGATCAGTTCCTACTGGCAATCTGGTTTGATAAAATACCTGACAGAACCGTAGTCTGGTATGCAAATGGAAATCAAGCAGCCCCAAGAGGATCCAAAGTTGAGCTAACTACTGAGGGTAGGCTCGTGCTTACCAGTCCTCAAGGCAAGGAATTATGGAAACCCGAAGAACTAGTAAATACTGGTGCGGTCAGATACGCTGCCATGCTCGATAATGGGAATTTTGTTCTGGCAAGTGGGAATTCTTCTGATTATTCATGGGAGAGCTTCAAGCAACCTACAGACACCATCTTACCTACGCAGATTATGGAAACGAATGGTGTGCTTTATTCTCGTCAAACGGAGAACAGTTACTCAAGGGGAAGGTTCAGGCTCCGTCTTCCGGCCGATAACGGTAATTTTGTACTCAACCCGGTCGCCTACCCGAGTCTGACTGAGAATAACTATGACGCTTATTATAATTTAACTTGGATACTAGGCAGCGTCCCCATTAACATCCGCCGGTTTGTCTTCAACAAGTCAGGCGACATCTATCTTGTGAGAAAGAATGGAAGCATATTGACTCTCACATGGGACAACATAGTCCCGGCCACGGATGTCTATTACAGGGCGACCCTCGACTTCGATGGAGTTTTCACACAGTATTCTCACCCAAGAACATCCAATGGTACCAGTCAACGCTGGTCCATCGTGCGGTCGATCCCTGATAACATTTGTGACAGCATTAT
Organism: Macleaya cordata; assembly: GCA_002174775.1. Taxonomy (NCBI): domain Eukaryota; kingdom Viridiplantae; phylum Streptophyta; class Magnoliopsida; order Ranunculales; family Papaveraceae; genus Macleaya; species Macleaya cordata. Next base: position 290,374 of record MVGT01000031.1, read on the forward strand.
CGGTAGATTGGGGAGTGGTGCTTGTGGATATAACAGCTATTGTATACTTACGACAGAAAAGAGGCCTAGTTGTGCATGCCCACCTGGGTATGTCTTTGTAGATTCAAATAACAAATTTGGTGATTGCAGACCAAATTTCATCTTACCAGGATGCCAGGAAGAGGAATCAAGAAACCCCGAGGATTTATTTGAATTAAAGACCTTGAAAAACACAGATTGGCCGACGTCTGACTATGATGGGTTGCAATCTTACAATGAACAGGATTGCAGAAGCTCTTGCTTGAACGATTGTCTATGTGCGGTCGCATTGTTTAGAGAGGGAACCTGTTGGAAGAAAAAGCTACCACTCCCAAATGGAAGACTTGACCCCTCTGTGAATGGAAACGCTCTCATCAAACTAAGGAAGGATGGTAATTTTTCAGCACAACCGAGTCCCTCCTCTCCATTTTTAGAAACTAAGAAAGATCGATCGACATTGATCCTTGTAGGGTCAGTGCTTTTAGGCAGCTCAGTATTTTTCAATTTCCTATTCTTAGCTGCAATTTTTTTGGTGTTTTTCTTCATGGAAAAGAGATTGAGAAAAAATAACCAAGGGTCAAGTGTTTTGAGATCTAATCTTCACTCTTTTACTTATAAAGACCTAGAAGAAGCCACAGGTGGGTTCAAGGAAGAGTTAGGAAGGGGTTCTTTCGGCATCGTTTATAAAGGTGTAACAGAAGAAATGGGTTTGAGAAATTACATTGCAGTGAAGAAATTAGACAAGGTGTTTCGAGAAGGCGAGAAGGAATTCAAAACTGAAGTTAATGTAATCGGTCAAACACATCACAAAAATCTTGTTCGATTGCTTGGGTTTTGTGAGGAGGGACAAAACCGGCTTTTGGTATATGAGTTCATGAGTAACAGCAGTTTGGCGGAGCACCTCTTCGGAATTTCAAAGCCTGATTGGAACCAACGAGTACAAATAGCATTTGGCATCTCAAGAGGACTAATGTACTTGCAAGAAGAGTGAAGCACCCAAATCATCCATTGTGATATAAAACCTCAAAACATACTTCTAGATGACAGTTTTGCAGCAAGGATTTCAGACTTTGGATTGGCAAAGCTTTTGATGAATGACCAAACCCGAACCACTACAGGGATTCGAGGGACTAGAGGGTATGTGGCACCGGAATGGTTCAGGAATACACCAATTACAGTAAAAGTGGATGTTTATAGTTTCGGCGTGATGTTACTAGAGATCATTTGTTGCAGGAAGAGCATTGAATTGGAGCTAGGAGAGGAAGTGAAAGCTATTCTAACAGATTGGGCTTATGATTGCTACAGAAAAGGAAAATTACAAGATCTAGTGGAGAACGATGAGGATGCAATGAATGACATGAGGAGGTTCGAGAGGCTGGTGATGATAGCAATTTGGTGTATTCAAGAGGAACCATCACTCAGGCCGTCCATGAAGAAAGTCACACAGATGCTAGAAGGAGTACTTGAAGTTTCTGTTCCACCATGTCCGTACCAGTTCAGCACATTTCTGGGAGACTACTTTACTGATGAAGCCAAAGTTCCTAATATTGCACATAAAGAATTAAGTCCAAAGCTTCACTGATTCTTCATGATGTTTCATGAGCATGTCAAGAGAGTTTATATTTTATGTTGTGTTCTAGTTAGCATTGATTTCAGGTACGTATATCAAGGTCTCAATGTACGTATTTGAGTCCTGTTGTAGCTAGTCTTTCATCTGCAATATACTGCAACGTCTTTGAGCTGTTGCTAATTGTCTTTCCAACCGCTCTACATCACGTTGCCAGAATGCCAGCCATGAAGTAATCAACCACAATTATCAGTCTCTATGGATAATATAGTAACAGTTGCAAGCTGTTGCAAAATACTAAACAGCAAATATTCTAGAGGTCTTTCCAAATCCTACTTCTGAACAAGGAAATGTCATAAGGTCCTGCACAAAGGAAATTTCCTAGGATGCTGCAGTGAGTGAGGTGAGAGTTAAGTGTTGTATGAGTTACGATGATCAACAGATTAAAATTAGTCAAATAATATAATGTGGATGATCAGACCTTAAATACGTTGATCTGTTCATAAAGTGACACGTTAATTTGTTTCTGCATATTCGTGCTCAGTTGCATTTTTTTCTTAAGAGATAGTGTCACAGAGAATATATAAGCAAAATAATGCCAGACAAGGTGGGAAATTTCATAAGTTTGGTGAAAATGGCCTCAATGCCTCACCATAACATGAAAATTTCCAGGTCATCAACCGTTTGAGGTATAAGAATGATTATAATTGTAAAACATAAGGAAATTAAAGTAGTTAACAACACTTTTCACCAAGTTATTAGTGATTATAATTATTTATCATAATTAGTTTATTAATTTGGTTAGTAAACAACACTTTCAACTTTTTATTTGTTTATTAGTGTTGACGGTAACAATTTCCATATTATCTTCAAACAACAACAACTAAGCAGTATAACAGAAGGGAAGTAGCAGGCTAGGAGATAATTATAGCATTTGGCAACTTACCTGCGAAAGGATGTCATTCATAGTCACTTGCATCGGCATCTCCTTGGCCCAACACGTGAAAAATCCTAACAATCAAGGAAATCTAATAAAGTTCTCATCAGATTAAAATCCAAACCAAATGAAACATACCCAATATGCAGAATGCAATCTTGATAAAGAAAGACAAGATGAATAGCTAAACATGGACCTTCACACCAATTCTATCACATGATCCCCAAATATGAAAGATTCATAGTCAAGGCCACATTGGCACATTCACTAGCCCACAAATATGTAATGCTTACCTCAAGATCTAACTGGAACCAATAATCATCGTTAATCTGCAACCTAAGTGAACGATGTTCAGTCTACATATTTGTTTGATGCATTAACAATTATGTCTTCTGATCAGAATGCATTAACAATTATGTCAATCTACAAAACAACTATTGTAAGAACAAGCTAATGCCTAGTCCAATGAAACCATCACCACCATGCCCACTTCATTCTCACATGAGAAAACAAAAAACCCCATACAATTAAAAAATCTGATATTGGTGACAAACCCAAAATGCTCTGGAAACCGTATTTATAGCAATGAAAGAAAAAAAACGGAAAATGAGTAGGATACCCTTGCATGGGAAAAAAAACTGACGTGGAGGACAGCCTTTTTTTTTTATGCACGGACAGTCCTCGGCACATGTTAGCACGATGCAAAAAGACGAAAAAACCATCTGCTGAATAACGACGATGCACGTTAGCAAAACCCAATTAATGAATTTTAACATAAAAATGGCTATAACTTTCAAAATATAAATCGGATTTGAACAAAATTTATACCGTTGGAAAGCATTTTTCAAAATCTTTAAAACAAGATCAGACATGAATACCAAATTCAAAAAAAAAAATCCAGAAAAAAACCCATTTAACAAGCTAAAAACTTAAATAATTGAATAATGCAAATTACAATTTGCGTTGTTTAAAAAGCAGTTTTTCGGCTTTTTTCTTATGTAATTTGGTTGCATAGAGGCTTTGAAAAGTGCAGATGCTCAAATGTATTTAAAAACGCCTATGCAAATTATGATTTGCATTGTTTAAGAAGTAGTTTTTCGGCTTTTTTCTTATGCAATTTGTTTGCATAAAGGCTTTGAAAAGTGCAGATGCTCAAAAGTATTTAAAAACGCCTATGCAAATTATAATTTGTATTGTTTTTAAGTATGCAAATTATAATTTGCATAGGTTTTTATGTCTGCAATCTATTTGCATAACCCAGTTAAAAAAAAAAGAAAAAAAGATGCCTATGCAAATTATAATTTGCATTGTTTTTAAGTATGCAAATTATAATTTGCATAGGTTTTTATGTATGCAATCTGTTTGCAAAAAACAAAAACAAAAACAAAAATAAAATAAAAAATAGCCTATGCAAATTATAATTTGCATTACACATACGTAAAACTAAAAGAGGGGTAGTTTAGGTATGCAAAATTTGTCATTTTAAAAAAAAAACAAACAAACTAAGGACCTACTTTACAAAACGCATAAAAGGAGGAACGGTGCTTACAACTCAAAAGAAGCCCGTCCTCTCTGTCAAATCGCCCCTAAAAAAGGAGTTTTAACCCAATATTGTGAAAAAAAAAAAAAATGGGTGCCACATTGGTGGAGGATGATTTAGAACAAATTAAATTCTTATTTTATTTTTATTAAAAATAAGTTAATCCTATTTTTAATATTTAGGGCTTATTTAGGAAGGTCTAAAAGTGTCTATTTTGAGTTCTAATAGGTTTAGAAAGTTGCTTATAGGTAGTAGATACCTTAGGGTCCAAGTTTCTAATATTTTGATAGGTTTCTAACTTGTTATGTAGGAGTTATCTATATAAGGAGTTCCAAAAAAGAAAAGTAATATAAGTTTTTGATGATTAATAACAGTTTAATTTAGAGAATGGTTTTCTATTTTTATGTTCTTAGATTCATGAGCTATTTCTGAATCTGCGCCCTACATCACACATACAAAAAAAATTAGAAAGGGACAAAAAACGCCATTTTGTATACTAGTGACATAACAAAAAATAGAATAATTAACAATATGGCTCTATCGGAGTAGGAGTACACGAATACCAATATCGTGTGTACACAATTTGATGATGGAAACACTAATTCTAACTAAATGCATCACAAAGTTCTATAAATCAACAAAGTGATGAAAAATAATTCCCAGTAGTTTCTAACGTAGGCTTTATCCAACTATAGAGAAGAACAAACAAACCCACATAATTTATAGCAAGAGATGAACCAACAACTCCTCCACATGCAGTAAAAAGAAAAATAAATCAAAGCTAGGAGGAAGGTGATAGAAATGTACTTCACAAACTATAAAAATAAATAAATTAAAAAAAAAAAAAAAAAGTTGAAACAAAACCAAAAAAATATGTTAAGAGCAAAATCAGGCACTAAGTCTTGTGGAGTTGCAGATGAACTATAAGAAATGGATTGGGTGTATCTCTGAGATTTTCAATTAGATGATAACCAAACTACAGTATCTCCAAGAAACCATGCTGGCGTTTAGAAACATAGTCCCACAATAAAGTTAAACAGATACCAGTAAAATTAGCACAAAGATTTCATTTATCCTTATCTCAAAAACATAAGCAACAGCCATTGCTGGTAGAAGTTGACATCATCTTCAAGTCTGGAGGCAGATTATATGGTGTTAGACTAATGGACTTCACAAGAACTTGTTATGATGGTCTGAAAGGGCAGAGGTTAAATAAACATAGGCAGTATTCATGGTGCAAAGATATCATTTCCTCATTACTACAGAAGAAATTAAAAGCTAATCCCTTTGAGGTGATGCTCCTTTAGTGGGGGCTTACACTTACTCCTAATTAAAAGCTCATAAATCATGCAAACCCATCAACTATGGCTTTCAAATAGATGTGCACTTGTTGGCTGTAGCAAGTGGTCATAACTTGTGTAAGTTTTAAGTTTATTATCTATTCTCCCCCTAAATAAAAAATATGCTTTTCTAGATTAAACAAAATCAACTAGTTGTTGAACATTCATCTTGTTTCCAAATGCAATCTATTATTACGGTTCTGTTGTTTCTACCAAGCGAAACCTGCCAAGATGAGTAACTAACATAGAAAACTATAAGAAAAATAAAATATTTCCTTAACTTATTTAATTGAATTGAGGAACCATATCTCCATATGAAGGAATTCTAGGTGAAGGAATTGGACAACCCACATCACTGAACTTTGTAAGGAATCATTTTTTATCATATAGTTGAGACAACACTACAGTTAGCCACTAGTACTGAAATTGGAAGAGATTCTAGGGGTTGT
>MVGT01000031.1:296245-307148 GCA_002174775.1 Macleaya cordata
AGTAAAAAAGTAAAAAAAAAAATACGAAGTGGTACAAACATTCACCATATACTTCAATAAAACCCACAACCTGAAAAGACAGGTGGAATAGTATCAACTAGAAACATGGAGATGAAGGTACAAGGAAGAACCCCTATGCAGATGTGGGAAGACACAACATGGTCTAAACTGTTAATGCAAAGATTAGATTAACACTTAGAGAAATAAAATCCCTCTTCCTTTAACAAGGCACAACATCAACCGGAGAAGTAATATAGTTCACAGAGATCGTCATTCATTACATCAAACAAATCCTTTAACCCGGTCTCCCTGAAATCTACATGTGACTGCATTTAAACTCTCAAAAGTCATGAGGTTGCTTTGTAGAGAAAAGTCACTCCCTCATTCCATTCTCTCATTAAAAAAAAAACAAAGAGGTAAAAAGTCGTAGAAATTTAAAAATAACCAGAGCACAATAATATGCAAGACTTCTATCTGATGAAAAATATATAGTTAGAGCATCTCGAATGCAATTGTCAAATGTGGTAAAACGTGGTTGCCACATAGGACAACTAGACATTCGCCCAGAAAGACCTTCTCCAATGCTATTGTGAAGAAAACCGTTGATACTGACATGGCAGTGGTTAGAATAGATATTGTGAAGCCCATAGTCTATTTCTAGACAATCAACTGCACAATGTCTTTCTATCCCATTGGAGATGCACTCTTTTCTTAAGACATTGTCTTGTGAGACATGCCACGTAGGAAAAAATAGACATTTGCATTGGAGATGCTCTAAAGTATGAGAGTTCTTCAAAATAATAATGACAGGGAAAGAAAGATCAAGACAAACAACGGTAAACATTTGGTCAAGAACAGCAATCCAAGTAGATCTTAAACACTAGGCAGTAGGCACTGCAGAAATAAGTAACAAATTGTTCCTTGCAGAAAGAAAGAAAAAACCAAGAACATTCTATATAACAAGTATCAATCTGGAAGCCTAAAAATGAAAGTAACGAATCAAAACACTTGTAGCATCCTAATGCAAGAAATTCTATTGCTGTTCTAACCAGATCACAAGATTAAAAAATTGGGGGTTTCTTAACTATAAAAGAAATGAATATTGGAGCTTGATTAGGGTTTGCACAAACTCTTTCTTTTGGTATATTCGGTCTGGACGGGAATTGGATGTAGCATTTCACCCATTGATAGATGTTTAGCTATGGATAACAGCTAGCCCCTGCCCCTTCTGCTGCTCCCGCATTCCTTAATAATTAAATAAATAGGAGTTTCTCTAGCCAGGAAAGGATATTATCAGTTTTCTTAAAAAAAATCAGAAGATAAAAGAAAAAATGGGGTTTCTTAGCTATTAAAGAAATAAAAATTGGGCTTTGAGTTAGGATTTGCAAAAATTGATGTATGAAGAGCTACTATTACTATTAATATTATTACCAAGGGAATGGGTGTCGACTTCCACTGAAGTGGTGAGATGGATGTTGCCGCACAAACAGAACAAGATCAGAATCGATAAAAAGGGAACTATATCAGCCACAAATCAAACATTTTGAGTACAAATTCTAACAAGGTAATAAATTGAACATATTTACAACTCTTGATATTGAAACACTTGCAGAAATCGAGAAAAACCTCCCTCTTTAGTCTTCACTTACAAAAGAGGTAATCTCACACCAAAGGCATAAAGAGAGAGGAGAGAGGAACAGGTGGAGAGAGAGAGAGAGAGAGAGAGAGAGAGAGAGAGAGAGAACTGAGTGAAGATGGTTTCCTGTTTCAAACCATTGAATGAAGGTTTTTTGTTCCAATCCTCGTTCAACAACTCTCATTACCTCCATCGCTGTTTCTTTTAGATTCAAAACCTAGCATAGCTTTGGTCTTTTCCGTAGAAATCTAGAGAGTTGAACTCAATTTTCGGCTTCAACTATTTCATTTTTTATCAGCAATAGAGCAGAGAATCAAAAGAGAGAAGGGCGAGATATGGTATCAAATATACAAGGGGGGAAAGACAATTTGATGATTACTTCATTTTGTAGTAATTGGATCTTACATTCTGTTATTGACCAACAAAATGTGCACATTTGATATTTGATATCAATATGTGGAATTCTAATTCGCAGAACCCACAAACTATACTATGACAAATATAACTGCAATCCCGATAAGAATTAATCTGAACTTGACTGAGATGCGGGTTGATTGATCGTGGTTGGAAGAGAGAATAGCAAGGGAGACTTTTTTTTTTTTTTTTTTTAAATTTCTGGCCATTTTGGAACTTTTGTATTAACAACAAAATCCTATTAAAATATTGATGAATGTGAAGAACAGAGACTCTGTTTACACAATTTGGAATTCAGAAATCATATAAGACGATCTAAAAACACCATAATCAAAAGTAAAATACTGGACGAATCCATCGAAAAAAAAAAAAAAAATACCTCCAGTTGCTGCTCTTTCGTGACCAGAAGAATTTGAACTTTGAAGCTTTGGTTTGAAGAGGAAAGCTACCTTAATTCATCTCCCCAAACTGACCAGATATCTGCAAAGGAAAAAAGAGAGACCAAAAACGATAATTAGGGATTAAGTGGGTTTTGTGATTTCACAAAAATGGTTATTAGGGTTTCCTTCTGAACTCAAATTCGTTGAAAGCTTGAAGCTTTGTTTTGAAGAGGGGAGCTACCTGAATAATCTCTCTAATTTGAATGTACCGAACAGTTCGTCCCTTCCTCTACGAGTACAGATTACAGACAGCCTTCGCCCTCACATTTCCTTTTTGTGCACCTTCTTTTGTGGACGCTTCACATTACGCACAGATAGCGGATCCTCTGTACCCATTTTTTTGCTGTCCCATTGCTGATTGGCTTGCGCTGTCGCACAGCATACATGAAGTCGAACCAAAAACTAAAAACCAGTTTATTCTGCAAAAATGATATGGGAAAATATAAAAAAAGTCCTTATTTTGTAGGCGATTATGATTTTAATCCTTCACCAAAATACTTTTATAATATAAATACAAGTAGATATATCGAGAGAAGTGGGAATTTCTTATTCACTGATATTTGATTCAACGTACAACTTCCGTTCACTACATATATCTCTCAACGTATAAATGTAACATTAGTTTTGGTAATGAACTTGTAAGCAAAAGCTTAACTTCATATCCTATGTTACAATGAGAGGGGGGATATATATAGTAGGCTACAAGGAGATAAACATAACCAACACTTGATACCTACTCCATAGGTGTCAAGCCCACATGAAGGATGTTTGGTGGGCAGCCACCAAAGCACCTGCGTGCTATAACAAATCTTTATTTTTTTAGAATTTATGATTTTAGTCCTTAACAAATTATAGTGTTATGATTTTAGTCCCTAAAAATTAAAAGAGGGGCATGTTATACACCATATGGATATGGAGAAGGGTTGTGAGTCAAACTGAGGTCAAACCAGTTTGACTACAACTAAAGTTTTAAAAATTATAAAAAGGTCCTTAATAAATATAGTATTTTATTAAAAAAATCTTAGATTATGGGTTGTTAGAAAATAGGGTTTTTGTCTCACTTTCAAAACAAAACCACCACCGAACACCACCGACCAAATCCCATCTTCTTCTCCATATAATTTTTGTTCCTTCATGAACCTCTGAATATAATTTTTCGGTCACCGGTAGCATCATTTTGGTGTTATTAACATTGTGGATGGTGATGAAGTTGGGAAGAATGCTCCATTAATGGAAGATTTTTCTCAAAACACTTGGGAAGAGATTATTGGATCTTCCAACCCAATCAAACAAGAAAAATCTGAGGTAAGAAAACCTATTAACAAGTTTTTTCTTTCTATTTGTAAGTTCAAAACTGCATTTTTTTTTCGTTCGTTGTTTGTTCTTACTGGTACGAGGGAACAATATGATAAATGTTCTATCTGGTATATGGGAACAAGATGATAAATGTTCTATCAGGAACAAGAGAGCAATATGATAAATGTTCTACTAGTGATACATGAACAAAATGATAAATATTCTATCTAATATATAGAAACAAGATGATAAATGTTTTATCAGGAACAAGGGAACAATTTAATAAGTGTTCTACTAATGATAAATGAACAAAATGATTAATGTTCTATAAGTCGTAAGCAAACAATATGATAAATGTTATACTATATATAAGTGAACAAAAAAATAATTATTCTATCGTGTACAAGTGAATAAGATGATAAATGTTCGTTGGTGTTCATATTGCCATATGTTCATCGGTAAACTTACTTATGTTTTATAGGGAATATAATACAACATGTGAACAAAATGCTCACTAACTCATGCTTTGTACACTCTCTCACTCACTCGTGTGTATTAAGGTTGAAAGTGAAAGACGATTCAGTAGATGACATAAATGTAGATAAAAGCAGTCCGATTAAATCTAAATGTGACTCTGTTGTAACTGACTATATCTTTTTTTTTTGTTACTAACCAGGTATGATTAGTTTCTATCTAATTTTTAAGCAAATCATGAATTAAAGTTACCGAAATATAATCGTTAAATCTCTATTTGGTTGTGTTTAACATAGGTATTTGAGTTACGAAAAGATATAACTTATTGGTGTCAAGAAATCGGGAAGAAACATAATATAGTTGTTGTGACTACAAAGTCGGTGACAACTATAGTCGGAAAGGGATCTAAATTAGAATTTGGTTGCGAGAGAGGCGGAATTTATAAGGATCATAAGAAAAAAAGATATCAATCGAAGACTTCTAATAAAAGGAAGAGAGAATGTAGTAGTAAAAAATGTGGTTGCGCATTTGGTCTAAGATGTATCTAAATGGAAGGTAACAAATGGTCTCTTCAAGTAGAGTGTGGTGTCCATAGTTACAAAATTGTAAATACACTCATCGGACATACATATGTGTCTAGATTGACAGATGATGCGAAAGAATTATTAATTCAATTAACTATGAGTGGAGTTTGACCTTCCCAAATTCTTACGGCAATCAAAGAAAGAAATAAAGAAAATAACTCGACGATGAGAATAATATATAATGAAAGGAAGAAACTAAGATTGCATCAAATGGAAGGGAGAACCGCACACACAGTGCGTAGACTAATTTTTTTTTCAAGAGTTAGTTACTTATTCAAAATAATTATTTAATGTTTCATGAACGGGAACCGAACATCATAACTAATGTTCCACCCAGAACCGTAGCACATTATGTACCATGTTCTTCCTACCGAAGTAGAACATATTTTTCCAAACCTTAGTTTTCCAACACTTGACTTTTTTAAATAATTATGTAATGTTCCATGATCAGGAACCGAACATCATAACTAATGTTCCACTCAGAATCGTAGCACATTATGTACCATGTTCTTTCTACCGAATTGGAACATATTTTTTTCGAACCTTAGTTTTCTAATACTTGGCTTTTTTAAATAATTGTGTAATATTCCATGCACTGGAACCGAACATCATAACCAATGTTCCACTCAAAATCGTAGCACATAGTTTACCATATTCGCTTACGTATACTAGGACAACGGTCCCGTTGTTCATTACCATACCATAGGAAAAATTATAAATAATTTATTCAAGTTTAAGAGTATAGTGATACATCATAAATTCATCACATATGCATTATGGTTTAGTTATTTTCAATATTCATTTGATTTATATTGACCTATATCAGCCTCAATTAACCAATGTGTTTAACTTGGATTTTAGGATATTGAAGTTTATATGATGTTACTCTCTTTCTCTATTCTCTATCACCCGGTAATAGAACTGGTAATGGTGGTGGTGGTTCTGAAAAAAGTATTGTGTCTTCTCAAAATTTATATTCCAAACTCAAATTTTTCAAAGTATATTAACAAAACTAATTTTAGTTTTTTTTTGTTGACAAAGTTATGTTCTACGCGGTTAAAATGAACATTAGACCATATGTTCGGTTACATATACTAGACAATGGTTTCTTTGTTCATTATTATACCATAGGACAAATTATAAATAATTTATTCATGTTTAAAAGTATAGTGATATGTCATAAATTCATCACATATGTATTATGATTTAGTTATTTTTAATTATTCTTTGATTTATATTGACCTACGCCGGCCTCAATTAACTAATGTGTTAAATTTGAATTTTAAGATATTGAAGTTTATATGATGTTCCTTTCTCTCTCTCTGTTCTCTATCACCCGATAATAGAACTGGTGATGGTGGTGGTGGTTCTGAAAAAAATATTGTCTTCTCAAAATCTATGTTCCAAACTCAAATTTTCCCAAACATATTAACAAAAATGATTTTAGTTTTTTTTTTTGTTGACAAAGTTATGATCTACGCGGTTGAAATGAATATTAGACCATATATTCGGTTACATATACTAGGACAATGGTCCCTTTGTTCATTACCATACCGTAGGACAAATTATAAATAATTTATTCAAGTTTAAGAGTATAGTGATACGTAATAAATTCATCACATATGAATTATAGTTTAGTTATTTTAAAAATTCATTTGATTTATATTGACCTACGTCGGCCTCAATTAACCAATGTTTTTAATTTAAATTTTAGGATATTAAATTTTATATGATGTATCTCTCTCTCTCTCTCTCTCTCTCTCTCTCTCTCTCTCTCTACTTTTTATCACCCGGTAATAGAACTGGTGGTAGAGAATGCTACCGGTGACCGGAAAACTATGTTCGAAGGTTTATGAAGGAACAAAAATTGTATGGAGAAGAAGATGGAGTTTAGTCAGTGGCCTTTAGAAAAGTGGTTAGTAAAAAGAAAAAACTCCTAGGACCTCAAAATAAATAAATAAAAATTAGTGAAACAACCCATATCACTTATGGCCCTTATCCTATTTTGAACATCCCATATCACCTCACAACCCTTATCCCATTTTGGATGGTAGATACCAGTGGCCTAAAAAAATATGTGAATAATTTCTAAAAAATACCTAAGATACCCTTATTCAAGTTTTCTAACCTTAAATCTCGTATTCCCATCTTGTTAGAATAAAAAAGTAGATTTTGGACCCCTTTAGGAGCAAATTAGACTTAGTCTATTTCTGTAAAAGTTGTGTGAAATTGAATTTTCTTTAAAAATATGTATTGTGGAGAAAAATATGAGTTACAAGTAGAAAGTTACAGGCGAAATATAGTAGCAGGATTAACTTGGGTTTTAGTTCTAGTTCAAGTTTCTCTCTTTTCTCTCTTGCAATTGTAGGTCTGAACTTGCTAAAATAATTTTAAACTTGCAAAAATAAGTTTGAAATTGAATGATAGATAACCAATACCAATAAAACAGAGAATATAAAGTTGACTAAGCTTACAAAATTCGCATAAACAAAAGGGATTATGAGATTATGTCACTTCGGCTTATGCGATTTTTGTAAGCTTAATTAATCAACTTCTTATTCATCAAATGTTCTGTTTTATTTGTATTGGTGACCATATAATTTCAAACTTACAATTGAAAGTTTTAGAATTACAATTGGAAGTTCGGACCTGCAATTAAAAGTTTAGACCTGTAATTTCAAGTTTAAAATTGCAATTATAAGTTCAAAGTTGTAATTGCAAGATGTCAATTTGTCAAATTGCAATCTTAAGTTTGAAATCTATTTTTTAGAGTTTTAATGCAAGTTTGAACTTGCAAATCATGTAATTTGGATTGAAAATTGTTTTTCGCAAGTTTGAACCTGAAAATCATGTTAGTTTCGATTGAAATTTATTTTTGTGATTTTTAATGCAAGTTTGAACTTGCAAATCATGTATTTTTTATTAAAATCTATTTTTTGGAGTTTTAATGCAAGTTTGAACTTGCAAATCATGTAGTTTAGATTGAAAATTATTTTTTGCAAGTTTAAACTTGCAAATCATGCTAGTTTGGATTGAAATTTATTTTTATAATTTTTAATGCAAGTTTGAACTTGTAAATCATGTATTTTTATTGAAATATATTTTTTAGAGTTTTAATGTAAGTTTGAACTTGCAAATCATGTAGTTTGGATTGAAAACTGTTTTTTGCAAGTTTGAACTTGCAAATAATATTAGATTGGATTAAATTTTGTTTTCGTAATTTTTAATATAAGTTTGAACTTGCAAATTATGTATTTTTTATTAAAATATATCTTTTGGAGTTTTAACTTTCAAATCATGTAGTTTGGATTGAAAACTGCTTTTTGCAAGTTTAAACTTGCAAATCATGTTAGTTTAAACTTACTTTAGCAAGTTTATACCTGCAATTGTAAGTTCAAACTTGCTTTTGCAAGTTCAGACTTGCAACTACAAGTCAAGCCCTGCTTTATCAAGTTCAGACCTACTTAAGCAAGTTTAGACCTGCAATTGCAAGTTCAGAATTATAATTGCAACTTTAAACTTGGTACAGCAAGCTCAGACTTCCAATTATAAGTTTAGACCTGCTTTAGCAAGTTCAGACTTCCAATTGCAAGTTCAGATCTGTAATTATAAATCCATACCCTTCCAATTGTACATTCAGAATTACAATTACAAGTTCAAATTTGTTTTAGTAAGTTTATACTTGTACTTGGAAGTCTAGACTTTATTTAGCAAGTTCAGACTTCCAATTGCAAGTTCAGATCTGTAATTATAAATCCATACCCTTCTAATTGTACGTTCAAAATTACAATTGCAAGTTCAAATTTGTTTTAGTAAGTTTAAACTTGTAATTGGAAGTCTAGACCTTATTTAGTAAGTTCAGACTTACAATTGCAAGTTTAGAATTGTAATTGCAAATTCAGACAAGTCTAGACCAATTATAGTAAGTTTAGAATTGCAATTGCGAGTTAAGATTTGGTTTAGTAAGTTCAGACCTACAATTAAAAGTTTAGAACTGCAATTACAAATTTATACCTAAATTTATGAGTTTAGACCAGCAAGTCCATACATATTTTAGCAAGTTCAGACCTGCAATTACAAGAGAGAGAAGTTGAGCTATAACCCGAATTGATGCTGCTATTGTATTTCGTATGTAACTTTATGCTCGTAACTCAAAATTTTCTCCACTATACCTACTTTCGTAGGAAATTTGATTTCGCACAACTTTTACAGAAATAGACGAAGTTCAATTCTCCTCCTAAAAGAGTTAAAAATCAATTGTTTTGTTCTGACGGGATGTTACTACAAGATTCAAAGCGTTGAAATAAAATATTTGTAAAGGTTAGTTCTGTCTTTTTAAACTATGGACTAAATTTACAAATACTTTTATCCATTGGATTAAAAACATAAGGCTTATGAAAATAGGGACTAAATTCACAAAACTACAAATGATATTTGGTCCGATGGTTTTACAAAAGTGGTGTCAGACGCTTATGTGACAGGATAGACCTACTACATTACCCTCCCAAAAGTATTTGAAGGGTTTCCGACTTACATGATAGTAAGACTGACCATGCCACATAAGCATCGGGCACTGCCTTTGCAACTTGGTCGATCCAAATAATACTACTCTTTATTCTAGACATATAAAGCAATAAAAAGTTGAGTAGAAAATCAGCCCATCATTATTCAATTTAAAGATGATTTTATCAATATTAATTTTTTAAACTTTTGATCAATATTATAAAAACCAGACCGGTAATCGAACTAATGGGGTTGGGTCATTTTGGTTTAACAGATGAATTGGTTAGTGGGTTAATTTAAATTGTATTAATATTGTAACTATAAAATTTATAGATGGTTACATGTAGCACACATGCTAAACCCGACCATTAAATCACTTTTGGGTCTTGTGTTCAAAACTCAACAATAATACAATTTTGGAAAAATGCATGATAAATATAATTATAACTCTCAAAGGGTTCGGAGTTTGAAACCTTTACCATGCATATTTTGCTAAAATAAAGAATTTAAAAAAATGATTTGTAACTCGGTTGGGTCACCTGCTTCGCTGGTTCAATCGGCCGAATCGACCGGTTCACACACAAAAAGACATTGACTGGGTCAGTAGTTCACCAGTTGAACCGACCGGTCCGGTCTGATTTTAAAACACTGCTTTTCACGCACAGACCACCTCCACGCTACTTTTTACCTTTTTTTTCTGTTGTGGTTCTTTCTCTTGACCGTTTTTTTCACACGTTGCTGCTGCCCCTTTTTATCACCAAACAACTGACTTCCTTTTTTATGCTGCCGTGTGCCTCTCCCTCTCCAATACGTAATGGAAAGCTTGTGGGTTTTGTTATGTGGGAAGGATTTAGAGAATAGAAAGGGTTTAGGAGATACTTAAGGTGGGGTCCAGGCTAAAAACATCTGATAATTGAATATGGAATAGATAGAATTTAGGGTTTAAATTGTGGGCCCATGAAATTGATGCGTACAAGTCATACCAATCTTTAGACTATGCATGCGATGACATCATGCTGATGTCATCAATTGCTAGTTAATTATTTTTTCTTTTCTTTTGGTTGGGTCCCATTCAACTTAATTTCCTAAGGTGCATACTGTGGCCATTCTACCTTTAATAACCGCACAAATTTTAAGAATAATATCATCCATCCAGTTTGATCTCTTCTTGACAAGAATTCACATCTGCACATACAAAACAAAGAATATTTTATAAGTAGGTCATCTGGTCTCATATAAAAACATGTGAATATACTATTTTTATCAGTAAAATGTGTACTACACCATGGTGAAGAGAGAACTATGCACTTTACGTCTAAAAATGAAGATATCAGTGGGAAAATGCAATAATGCATAAATAATAACAATAATAATTGCATATTTATGGCAATTATCACGCCCCCAAACCTATTTTTTGCTAGTCCTCGAGCAAAATAAAATAAAACTACTCTATGAAAACAGAAAGTCCTAACTCACTTTCGCAGGAATCGCGATTGCACTTAGCATGTGCAACAAGCCGTTAAACCCCTAGGTTACCCCTAGTGGACGAGTGTTGT
>MVGT01000029.1:3625-41394 GCA_002174775.1 Macleaya cordata
ATTTTGACTGTCTTTGACTGAGTTGACTTGGTCATCATGTGCCAATAGCATGTACTCTCATGGTGCCTCTGATAGACTTTTGGGGTGCTTTTAATAAATTTGGCAAATTTAACCAAATATTGCATTTGAAGCATTTGAATTCTATTTATCTGCAAAAAGCATAAAAATAATTAAAAATAATATACAATTGAACACTAGCTAATATAAATTTAGGGATAAATATGTAATAATTATGCACTCAACATGTTTGATAACAAGGAAATGTGTTCCGCGAAAATATGTTAATTTCCATTACTTCCGCAGAATTAATTCTTTGGGGGCTTATTCTATAGAATTATATTAAAAACTAATTAATTATTAGCCACACTTATAAGTAATTGGGCCTATAATTCTGTGAAATTAAAAATGCAAACAAATATCAGAATTTGTATTGTTTCCGCAGAATTAATCTATTTTCATTGACTTTTATATTTATAAAAATAACAAAAAAAATATAAGGGTAATTCTTTAAAAAAACAAATCTTGATTGTGGAGAGTGCAAGTGGGAATCGAAACTCCCACCCCATACACAACGAGATTACTATTCTCCCTAAATTGGGATAATCTACATTGCGAATATGCTATTCCCAAAAATCCCCACGGATTAGGATCTCCGCTGGGATCCGTCCCTAATGGGGTGGGGATGGGGAGAAAATTCCATCCCTGCCCCGTTTAGTAAATATATATAATTAATTATAAAATTATCTATATATTTATATATATATTTATTTTTATCATATAAATATATATGTATGTCAATTATTTTTACATTATTTATTGTATTGTATTAATTTTAACGTTTAAAAATATTATTTTAAATATAAATTTTATTGAAATTCTTGCTAGGGATGTGATTTGAGGTGGAAATGAGGACCCGCGGGGAACCCGACCCCTATAGGGGATTCACAATCCCCTCCCCACGCCGCCCCACCCCGAATAGTGATAGAGATGGGGATGGGGGAGGCAAATCCGACCCCGCTCCGTTGCCATCCCTAATTCCAGCGCAAATTCACAAGTCAACCGCACGCTTGAAATCAAATTTCTAGAAAAATGATTCCCATCATTCCATCCAAACATGGCCAAGGATACCTAACTACAATTTGTGTTGCTATCATTTGGGGCTAGTGGTTCTCAAATCACATGTAGTTACGTGGAATTCAAATTGGTAATAAACCGCGAATTTATGTTGTTTATCCGAAATTAAACCAATTTCATGGAAATCAAGTTTAATCAAACACTCTAGAGCGAAAGAAATATGAGGATCTTTGAAGACAAAGAAATGGAGCTAGAGAAAATCACAGATCAGGTGAAATTAACGATAGGTTTTTGGGTTGAAGGGTTACCGGAATTTAAAGGTTGTGGGGTTGAAGCTTTGATTGTTGGGTGGAGGGACATGATTTTTCAACCACCTTAAGTAACTTTTTTTTTTTTGATGCTAGTAATCTTTTCAGACTATGCTGAGCTTTGATGATGATTGTAGTATATGTCTTGTGTACTATTTTATTATCAATCAATAAAGTTTTTTACCGACCAAAAACAAATTTTTGTTACTTCAATCGATCAGGGGTAGCTGTCGGATCTGGATGGCAGCAAGCATTTGTGGCCTACATTAACCTAGGGTATCCGATGGGTGGAACATGGATCTGAAATTAATCCGATCTACAAAATGAGGTCTTGGAATCGCAATAAACGATCCTGATACTGGTACGATTCTAGGTAATGTGGTACATATATTGACTCTGATGAACGTACCTACACTGGGTATATGGAGTGGGATGATTGGTGGGATCGTCGTTCAGACCTTCATTATGATCATCATCATGCGACTGGGAATTGCAGGTGATCATCACTTGATTGACCTTCTTCTAAATATATTTTCCCATATATAACCTATATACATTTGAGTTTGGGTATATAGTCCCCCTTATAACACCCCTCCTCCCGCCCACTTGGGGGGCCCACATGTCATCTAGGAGGAAAATCAACTCGTTCTTAAACTTTTAAACCCATCAAATTAACCCTTAAAAAATTCAATAAAGCTTTTTGGCCCACCTATCTTACAAAATAAATGCCAGATACTTATGTGGCAGGGTGGGACCTACCGCTTTTCCCCTCCCAAAAGTATTACGAGGGGGTTTTCAACTTATGTGGCAGTGGGATCCACATGCCACATAAGCCATCTGGCATTTGTTTTGTAATATGGTCGGGCCAAACAGCAGCGCTGTAAAAAATTACAAGTTTGAAACTTTTATTTTGTTTAGGGTAGAAGTTTTAGAAAAATCTGATTTCAGGTAACTATGTTCTCCTCATCATGTAAATGATTCTCTTTAAAAATCTATATTCTTCTCATCATGTAAATCATTCTCTCTAAAAATCAGCCATTGGATGCATTTTATGTGAGCCCCACTAAGGTTTTTCTTTAAGGGCACCCTATACATTTGTATGTATCTTTATTTATTTATCTCTGAATAGATCTGAACTATCCTTTTTTTGAATCTCTCGTTCTTCACGGAACCACCCCATATATCAAAACCTTCAAAAAAAATTCGAGACCATTATACATAAATCGAAGGCTTGCTAGGCATGTCAATTGGGTTGGGCTGGCCCGAAGCCCGCTCGTTCGGCCCGATGATTTTTGGGACGAGCCTTATTTGAGAATGAGTCGGGCCGAATTTGAACAAAAAATAAGGCCCGAATTCAAGTTTGGGCCGAGCTTGGGCATTAAAGATCTCGGCCCAATTTAGGCCCGGCCCGAATACTAATTAACATATAGTTATAATTTTTAAGCCCAATATATACATCATTTATTATTATTCTTTTTGAAACCATCAAATTAATTATTCTTTTCCTTGAAACCCAACACAATTCATTCTTTTTTTTTTTTAAAACACAACATATTATTTATTATCTTTTTTGGAACTAAACAACTCATTACTCACTTAAAATAACTATGGTTGAATCTAGAATAAAGGAGACACAACTATTTATATTCTCTTAAATAACTAAACCTCATACCCTAATTATTTGAAACCCTAAACACTTACCCTACAACTCACGACCATAATCAAGCTTCTTTGATCTATTTTCTTCAGGGATTTCAAGGTGTAATATATCTTATATATTATTAAAAATAGAAATCTTGTATGCAAATAAGCATTATTAGGTTTAATCGCAATTATAAATTTACGATTCTTGATATTCTTATTATTAGAACCGTTTGATTATCAATTATTTTTAGATTGTTGGACTTGTACGTCGTAGCGTATATATTTTTTGAGCAAGCCTGAATTCGGCCCGAAGCCCAAAATTTTATATGGGCCGAGTTTGGTCAAGAATATTTAATTTTACTTCGGGCCGAGCTTGGGCTTGAGAATGACAAATATATTTCGGGCCGAGCTTGAACACCCCTAAACCCGACTCATTTAGCCCAATTGACAGGCCTATAAATGAATCCTAGTTAGGGTATCTGGATTGGGAGAGAGAAGAAAGAGAAAAGGATAATAGAGAGAAGGAATGGTAGAAAAATTTTCTAGATTTGCGTAGTGGAGGATATAAGAGTTTTTGCACTAGAGGCCTTTAGCGACGGTATAAAACCGTCATTAAAAGTCAAACACCGTCGCCAAAAATTATTTGCGACGGCAAGCATTCCGTCTTATAAACGACGGAAAACCCGTCACAAGAAGGCCACTAAAACGAACGAAAATCAACTTTCCTCTACGGTATTTAGCCGTAGTTAATAGTAAAATGTCGTCACTAAAACACATTTTTTTGCCACGGTCTACGCTGTCACAAATTTATTAGTCTGCTTTGCTTAGTGGTGACGACTGATACAGTCGCTAAAAGTCCCTTTTCCAAAAAAAAAAAACGAATTTATATATATTTATGGCCTTCAGAATACGTGCTCACTTGTAACACAAAACAAAACCCATTCAATCCATTCAATTCCTCCATTCAAATACTAAAAATGTTTCCATTCATTTCTAATACCACTATTTACATCCGACTCAATTACATCTTCGAGCAGTCACATCCATTACAATAGGCAAAATGCAAACTATTCTCTATTCTATTTTATCTACATAAACATCCTAATATACTTAAGGACATAATTTGGAAAAAAATGAAGAAAAAAGAAGAAAGTAAAGCTTCCATAAACAACTTAAATAATTTCTGCTAATTGCTCACCTTCAAGCTGCTCCTTTGGACCCAACATTTACTCCCATAACCTGCGTACATCTATGAGTTCCTAAGCTTCATGTAAAATTAAAAATAAGATAGAGAAGATTAAAGGCAACAAACTGCAACAAACATGATTGAATGCAGTGTTAAGAAGGTGACTGTGGGGTAATAGAGATTCCTAAGCTTCAACTTTCAAGCACAATTAGAAATGAGTAAGAGCAGATTAAAAGCAACACAATCATGTGCAATAGGAGAAACACCATAAACGCAAAATCTAAAAGTTGGAACAAATGAAAAAATAAGTAGTTGCTACTGATGTTACCAGAACCTAGAAGATGTTGCCAAAGAACATGACATACACGAATATATGGGGAAAATAGAAAAGAAAAGAAAAACAGTACCTAGTATAGTACCACCACCAAGCACTCTAGCAACTTCAGCTCCAAGGAGTCCAAATCCGGTAAGTAAACATACTAATGGAACTCATTAAATATTAATCATTTAATACAAACATGCAAATAGATTCAAAACTCAAGATTTCTTCTCAGTTCTCATGAGCTGAGTAATCCATTAAATATTAATCCTATAGAAACATAAAACAATATCAAATATTAACAAATATAAATTCAGTTATGTTTAACAAATATTACTTAAAAATACTAATTGAAGAGTATGAATAGAAAGAATAAGATCTACACTAACAGATCCCCAAAACTTCCCTAATACAAGTCACTTTAAATGAAAACACAAATAGATCGATAACTGGTAAAATTACTGAAGTAGAACAATTACCAACCATAAAAAAGCACAAACAATAAATTTTAAGATGCAAAACAGGCCATGAAACTAAATAATTAGAAACATTAGTACTTGAAACCCTTATTCTAAACCCAAACCCATGCACTAATCCTAACCGTAACATGATTAGCACTTAAAGAATAATTATTACAAAAATGCTATATATACATACAACCATGAATCTCAAATTAAACAACTGATCTATCCATTTGTTTCACCCCTTTTGATAGTTGTTACAACTATGAATATCAAATTAAACAATAGAATAGTAGGGATATTCAAAGCAAAATGATAAACAAAAAGGGTCTGAAAGAATGATTACTAAATAGAACCTCTAAAAACATAACAAAGTAGTTGGAGCCATGACCATAAAAATGAGACGATATCAAGAAAAAAAATCAGATTTCCAATCTGCTTTAACTAGTTTATTTCTGTTCTTCATTTGAGAGAGTTGTACATGTTAATAATTGTTCAATTCAATTGTCATGTGTAACCTAGACCTATGTAAGACTTCATATGTAATTCAAAAAGATTTCCAATCCGCACATATACCTATATAGTATACATATGCATTATTATGCATAAATATGCATGCTAACTTATGAAAATATGAATTAAGGAGCCTGGTTCTTAATATAATCACAATTTCATAAGTCAATGTATCTATTTCAATTTGTATCCTATATGAGGCAATACATATGTGTGATGTACGTTCTCATATTTATTAATTTATTTATAATATATTTATTATTTTATATAATTATTATTTTTATTGCGAAAAAATTCAATTGTGGACATACTATGATTAAAATTGCCACTATGTTGCTATGGAAAATATGTTGGGATCCATATAGAGATATCTAAGATATGAAGATGAACTCTTCACAGACTTCACCATGTATCTTCATAAAAAATAAAAATAAAAAAATTATATTCGGAGACGAGCTATCTTGCACATTGTTGAGGAGTGTGCTCTACTACAAAAAATTTGAACTCTAACATCTAATACCTATGAGGAAATTTAGTGCCCCACCATTTATTAAGATTTTAGTATATTGTGCCTTAGTTTTTTGTAAAATTAGAATTTGACCAACTCATTTCTTAACACGTACCCCACAAGCTTTTAGGCATACAAAAGAAATTTTTTGTGCTTTGTGGTTTTCTCCTTAAAAAAATTTATAACTTCGTCCCAAATCATATCGTACCAAAATTTTTAACCCTATCAAAATTTAATTTAAAAGTAATAATTAAAATGGATGGCCTATAAATTACCTTATAATTATTTTTGATTGATATGGTTTTTGGTAAGGATGATCTTCTCATATTAAATTTAATAATTTTCACAAAAAAAGAGAGAATTAATAATTGGTTAAAAATTATTAATTTTTTATAATGCAAGTGCTCTAATTATGTCATATTTTAGTTTAAGTTTAAATGATCAATTGATAAATGTTATATGTTAAATTTTTTTAATCTAGTTAAACTTTAATTTTGAATAATTTATCGGTTACAAAAATCGAAAACCCCTAAAAAAATCCGAAATTTAAAAAAAACTAAAAAATTTAAAAAACCGATGGTATCATTTTGATTCTAAAAAAACTATCATGGTTTGGTATAGTTTTGATCCTCCTAAAATAATTAGTAGTTTGGGTAAGTTTGACAAAAAAACCCAACCAAACCCAAAAAAAAAAAAAAACGTAGATCTAACCGATTGGAAAAACGGGATTTGGCCAAAACCTCCAAAACTAGAATATTTTTGTCCAAAAACTCAACAAACATTTAATAATAGCTAAAAACTCTAAAATATCTTATTACACATGCACAACTTTTCTTAGACATTTTTACCCTTTTCAAGACGAAATTAGCCAATTGTTAAATGAATTGTATTTTAAGAAACTTATCCATTTACCTTAAAAATTCTAAAATTATTACAAACCACCTACCACTAATTTCTCTAAATTAAATTAGTTTTTGAAAAACCTTGAGATTTCTAGAACGAAAAAATCACAAACCATTACAAAATTATAAACTGCATTTAGAAAAAAAATTGCAAAACAATATTTGAAACAATGGATCATCAAGAAAATTAAAATAATCTTAAAAGGATAAATAAATTAATTGTGCAAAAATCACTTTGCACATGCACAAAACCTTTATTGCAAAAGCAAAAAATAATTTGCATTGGAAAAAATGAACTTTATTTCTCTAATTTTATTTACAAAAATAAATTTTATTCGATTTGTTTGAAACTCAATAATGTATAAAGATAAAAAAAAAAATCAGAAATCATAAAATTGGGGTTTTTAGCAAAACAATATTTGAAACAATGGATCATCAAGAAAATCAAAATAATTCTAAAAGGATAAATAAATTAATTGTGCAAAAATCACTTTGGACATGCACAAAACTTTTATTACAAAAGCAAAAAATAATTTGCAATGGAAAAAATGAAATTTATTTCTCTAATTTTGTTTGCAAAAATAAATTTTATTCGATTTGTTTGAAACTCAATAATGTATAAAGACAAAAAAAAAATCAGAAATCACATAAACACAAACATTAGTTGCAATTCGAACCAAGCTTACATGAAAAAAAAACATAGAAGTAAAAAAGCAAATAAATTACCAAATTATGCACAAATAATTGCGTAAATAATTTAATTTAACAATTCATATAGAATTGCAAAAATAAAAATTTTAACAGTTTACAACTACTTTGCAAATTTATATTTGAAGAAGAGCAAAAATGATCAATAAAAAAAGATAAATCTTGGATCCTTACTCTTTCTTTGAGGAAACTACAATAAAAAATTTCTTCGTCTTTAACAAAAATCTGGAAGAAATTATGTTGAAGAACAAAAAATAAACAACAAAGAAGAATAAAAACTATTTAAAAAATAAGATATTGTTGAAGATCTAGTAAATAATCCTCTAAGATTTGAAAGATTTCGATTTTGACAACTAACAATAGTTTGAGATAAAAAAGGAAACCAAATTTTCAAACAAAGATTGAATCTAACGTAAATCAGGGAAGAGAGAATATATGAGAGTGAAAGCATGAATTAATTTAGGAAGGGTAAACCAGTGAGTGTTGCTATCATTTCAGGCCAGTTGTTTTCAAATCAAATGTAGTTCTATGGAATTCAAATTGGTTACAAACTGCAGAAATTATGTTGTTTCTGCTAAACTAAACCAATTCCATAGAAAATCATTTAATTTTGTTATTTCAATCGATCAGGGGCCGGCAAGCATCGTCGCTACTACGTAATTGGGCTCCCACTTGGAGCCGTCCTTGAAACTAAATGGGGTGACATGTATGATTAACGTACCTACACAGGGTATATAGGGCGGGATGATTGGTGGGACCTCTATTGCAGGTGATCATCACTGATCAATTCCTTGCGCAAGCTCAGAAGGCAGCAATATTCACATAAAGAAAAAAAATAAAGAAGAGCAGCACATACCACTAAATTGAAATTTATTATACCAAATCTAAAATAGAGCAACCACAACCACCATTATATAGAGAAACAGCTGTAGTACCACCTAAACACAGAAAGAAGAAATCATAACAAAGTTCAAAGGACGGCCAGACCCAAAAGCTCAAACAAGAACAAACAAACCACTTAAACAAGAACAAACAAACCAACAACTTCAGTAATCACCACCACGGAGACGAAGGACAAGGTGAAGAGTGGACTCCTTCTGAATGTTGTAATCAGCAAGGGTGCGCCCATCCTCAAGCTGCTTCCCAGCAAAAATCAACCTCTGCTGGTCTGGTGGGATCCCCTCCTTGTCTTGAATCTTTGCTTTAACGTTATCAATCGTGTCCGAACTCTCCACCTCCAGGGTTACCGTTTTCCCGGTAAGGGTCTTCACGAAAATCTGCATACCACCACGGAGACGCAGAACCAAATGCAGGGTAGACTCCTTCTGGATATTGTAATCAGCAAGGGTCCTCCCATCCTCCAATTGCTTACCAGCAAAGATCAACCTCTGCTGATCCGGGGGTATTCCTTCCTTGTCCTGTATTTTCGCCTTGACATTGTCGATTGTGTCTGAGCTCTCGACCTCCAAAGTGATCGTCTTCCCAGTCAATGTCTTCACGAAGATCTGCATTCCTCCCCTAAGACGTAGCACCAAATGGAGAGTAGACTCCTTCTGGATGTTGTAATCCGCGAGGGTTCGGCCGTCTTCGAGCTGCTTTCCGGCAAAGATGAGACGTTGCTGGTCTGGGGGAATTCCTTCCTTGTCCTGAATCTTGGCTTTGACGTTATCGATGGTATCGGAGCTTTCAACTTCAAGGGTGATGGTCTTCCCAGTTAGGGTTTTGACAAAGATCTGCATTCCACCACGGAGACGGAGGACAAGATGGAGTGTAGACTCCTTCTGGATGTTGTAATCGGCTAGGGTACGGCCGTCCTCAAGCTGTTTACCGGCGAAGATTAGCCTCTGCTGGTCCGGAGGAATTCCTTCCTTGTCCTGGATCTTGGCCTTGACATTGTCGATGGTGTCGGAGCTCTCGACCTCGAGAGTGATCGTCTTTCCGGTGAGGGTCTTGACGAAGATCTGCATACCACCACGAAGACGGAGGACAAGATGGAGGGTGGACTCTTTCTGGATGTTGTAATCGGCTAGGGTTCGGCCGTCCTCGAGTTGCTTTCCGGCAAAGATCAGACGCTGCTGATCAGGAGGAATCCCTTCCTTGTCTTGGATTTTCGCTTTAACGTTGTCGATTGTGTCGGAACTCTCGACCTCGAGAGTGATGGTCTTGCCGGTTAGGGTTTTGACGAAGATCTGCATCTGTAACAACACAAATCACAATTCTTTATACATCCGTCGATCAAAACATTAAAAAGATTGATTTGTGCATAATACAAAGAAACACACAGAAGATCGGACGGAAGGAGAAGGAAATTCTCTAAATTACGATCGGAAATAACCGAAACTTAAGAATCTCAGAATTGATCAAGGACAAAATATTATGAATCTGCAACAAAAACCTTAACCTAATTTTGAAATTGTTCAAGAAACCATATCTCATATCGTTACAGACTAGTTTTGATCAAATTTGAGAAAGATCAAAGATGGTGGACGATCAAGAAACCAAAATCGATATCCAAGATATATATATATAGAGCACAAATCAGACGAATGAAAATCAAAGAAAATCTGTTCTACAATTAATTTCAAGACACATCAAAACCCTAATCTTCGTCAAAATTGGTATTAAAATCGATCTACCTTAATAAATAAATCAGAGAAATTACAAAGAATCAAAAAGGCAACAAGGAAAAATTGATTACCTTGATAGAGAGAGAATAGAAGAAAGGGCTTCTTTGGATTCGCGAATAGAGAAAACTAAACACAATATTGAATGGGGAAGATAGGGTTCCTGACGCGTCTATTTATAATCGGAGTTCTTGGACTCAACCAGGAAAGGTCGAGGAGCCCGTGAAGAAAACGTCATATCTTAAACGAATCATAAAAGGACACGTGTAGGATATGACTTGCTACCCAAGTCAAAATCTACGCCAACGCTGGGAATCTTCTGGAAAGGACGAGGAGAATACGTTGGATATTTGAGTACAGATAAAACAAGGAATAGGGTAGAGTAACGTTAGCGTTAGTAACGCCGTTTAACAAGACGGCCTGTACTTTTTTTTTTTGAGATCTAGGGTATCCGGGCCTCTTAGAGCATCCGACTAGTCCTTAGGGTGTGAGCAGACCTCCCTATCGACACACAACCGGTTAAAATCTTATTGTGGGAGTGGCCATCGGGAGGATCGATCACTCGACTTCTATTTTGTGAAGTGAGCGTCTTGACCACTTAGCTATCCTCCTGATGGTTGCCTTTACTTATTTAGTTTATTGTATATGACTTTATAGATAGTTACACTTTGTTTACACCTTGTATTTTGGGCCCCATATCAAAATGATCTAAGGGATTATTTCACATGGTTCTAATATTTTAAACCCAATTAAAATTTAGTTAAAAATTAATTGTAAAAGTTTAGGGCCCGTTTGGTTTGTTATCTAAAAAATTGTTTTAAAAAACTAATTTACATCTATACAAGTATATATCTTGTACACCATTCAAAATTGTTTTAAGATTTGCAATAGAATCATGCAAGATTTTGGAAAACAAAAAAAGGGTCAGGTTCTTGGGACACAATATTTTGACACAGAGTTTAAATATATTATATTTATTGTTGGATATAATCATCCAAGATCTAGATCCAACAAAAAAAACGTTGTTTTGTGTTTTTAATGAAATCACAGAGAATATAAAGTAAAGTCAAAATACAATTTTAGATGGGATACAAGATATAGTTTAATTTTAGGTATAAATTAGTTTTTAAAACAAGTTTTTGAATCGTGATCTGGCCCTCATAATTTCGATCATTTTTTCTTTTGAGGTTAAAGGTTTTAAAATGATATCATTTTCTTGTGAGCATGATCTTGTGATGGTGATGAAATTATCATTGCAAAGAATTAGCCCTTGAGTAATTTGTATATGAGCCTACACGTAGGTGTAATCAAGGTGTAAGATTAAATGGGGTGTTTAAGACTAGCCTCAAACTCCCATAAGTCAATGGGTCGGGTCTTGCTGATATCATTTTGTGACAGGCTTGAGTATCTAGCCAAAAAGACAAGTTTGTTAGGTGGAGGTATCCTGAATCCATATAAAAACCCAAAGACCCATCCAACCCCCACTTGTGACAAAATTCCAATGGTGCCACTCCGTATCACAAATTGAAAATGCTTATCCAACTTCAATTTTAATTGCTATAATTTAGGCCCACTGGTTCACCTTCAATTCTAGTTTAACTCTGGTTGTCTCAGCCCATTCAAAGCTGTCACATTGTATGTCTGGACTCTAGATTTTCATTGCTGTCAACTCGACAGATCAGAATCTGGTCTGGTCTAGTCGATTCACCTCAATGTGAAGGTTGAGTAGTCTCGACTCTTGAGTAAACTTAATTGTCTCTGAATCAATGAGAATATGAGTAAGTTGTAACTACTCCTGATGGTCAAGACGCTTACCTCACAAAATGGAGGTCGAGTGATCGATCCTTCTGATGGGCTGTAACGACCCAAAATAATTAAGTCTAGCATTTAATAATGAGTTTTTATTCGGAGTATAATTTGAAGAATCGAACCGTACAATTGGGTAGATCTCGAAAAGTTATGCAATTTTGACTATTCATGCGCGAAAATCGGACACTGATTGATCCCAAATCGAGGCCCGGAACACGATGTGGATCGGTACCGAAGGTACCCGCGATTTNGTAGCCTTGTAAGGTGCCTCTCAGCTGAGCCTTTGCAAATTTTCTATAAATTACTCGAAGGGTGAGCTTTGGGAACAGGCCCATTATGATGGGCTTTTTTAATTCGGGCTTTGAATGAGCTTATGATTATTAGGTTTTATAAATAAGGCCTATGATTATGGCCTTCACTAAGACGGTCATAGTGATGAGTAATGTTGGGGTTGCATGCAACCCGTTCTCATCGTATCATCATCCACTTTTCTCAACCTAATTGTTTGCATTTAAACAACGTAGCCCCACATGTATTAAATCGAAGACCCAAATTAAAGCCAGAAAAGCGAAAGATCGACCACCCGAATTTAATGTCCACTTGATCCTGAAATGCCAAAGTTTTGACAAACTATCTGTTAAAAACGTGGTTTTTTTTTTTTTTTTTTTTTTTTAATTTCATTTTTAACACAATGAATTGTAAATTATCTAACAATTGCAATCAAGAGTCTGGATTTTTTTCTTCCTCCCATAAAAAAAAAAATAAGTCAGGATTTTTTTCTTCTTATTACAAGCATCCATGATCGTGAACCAAAATGATTACGAATATTTTAAACAGGAAACGGAGGGAGGTCAAGACCCTCCTTTTTTTTTGTAGCTTTTGAAGAGATGATAGGCACGGAAAAAAAATGCACATATGGCCCTCAAATTTTTTCGTCAAATACATGCGTAGATGCGCTCTTCCAGATGCTAATGAATTTAAATTTTTTTGTACTTGCTATTTTCTAAAATTTGTAAATGTCACAATTACACCTCCGTTAACTAATTTGCATAGTTTTGTTGCTTAGTTCCTGGAAAAAAAAAAGGTGAGGTGGAGAAGAAAGAAAAATAGTGTTTTAAAATTCAATAACTTTTAATCTACAAATTGGATTTTGAGAAAATTTATATTTTTAGAAAGTATTTTTCTAGATCTTCAAAATGAGATCAAACAACAATACCAAATTAAAAAAAAAATTGTACCTAAGTATGTAAACTAGTTTTGAGTATCTACACCTTTTAAATCATATTTGCATTTCAAATAAGCATATTTTGATGTTTACTAAAGTGTGCATGTGAAATTTTAGCCTCTATTTGTATAGTTAAAAACATATGTCGGTATGCAAGTTGTAGCTTGCATAAGACTTTTTTCCATAGTTTTGAGCATCTGCACCTTTTAAATCCTATTTGCATTTTAAATAAATATATTTTAATGATGTTCAGTAAGGTATGAAGTTCATGGTAATTAAATTCAAATGTAGGAGCCTATAAGTAATTGTTTATTTTGCATAATTCTGAGTGTGGAAGTTGTATTGGGCTATTTGCATGGTCTATCATCTTATGCATTTTTTTAAACCTATATGTATTTCAAATTTACATGTTTGATATTTAGTAAAGTATTGAAATTCATGGTAAAAAATTCAAATGTAGGAAACCATATTTTGCAAATTCAACTCTTTTATGGAAATTTTATTTTGCATACTAAAATTTGCATAAATATAAGTTTTGCATCGTTTTTGCTAATAGTTTTTTCCCTTCGAATTTGGTAGTCGTGTTTGATCTTATTTTAAAGATCATGAAAAATTCTTTCCAACCATACAAATTTTGTTAAAATCTAATGTATATATTAGTTAAAACTAATTTAAAAGTTGACTTTTTTCGTCTTTTTACGTTAGATTAAGAGCTTTTTCGTCTTTTTAACTGAATTTTTTAGTAAGTGTGCAGCATTTTGAGCTTTAGGGACCAAGAGCCCCGAAAAGAAGTTGTCTTATGCATACTTTTTAAAGCCATGCAAAGGCTATACACTCATCTTTTGTATTTTAAATTAAAATTTCTTTGTAAAAAAAATAAAAATATTACTTTTCAAAAATTGATTTTGCCTTCTCTCCCTTGTATTTAATTCAAACTTTTTTTATACAAAAATAATTTTTATGGTGACTAATGGTATTTTACAAGTGACTCAACGCAACACGCCAATGCGTAAAATAAAGAACAAAAAAAATTTATATCCCAAACTTAGACAATCAACTCTCTAGTCTCACCTACTCTATTAAACATGATAACTCCAAAATTTGTCGGTCAAAATCGTGAACCCGATTCATCAATCGAAATAGGAACCCAATTCAAAGACAATCTACCAGATCCAAACCGAACCGACTCGCCCGATCTCATTACTCCTTCACCTAACCGAGCTGACGCGCTCTGTTTGTCTCTCCTCCTGATCATCATCATCCTCCCCTGTTCGTTCTCCTTCTCCTTTCCAATCTCATCTTTCATCTCACCAATCAAACCCCACAACACATCTACAAATGTTCCAATCTTATTCAAGAACAACAACAAAACCTTCTCTCTACAATTTTCCAATCTCTTCAAAACACAAATTAATTCAACTGAATCCCCAAAACTAAAACTACCCATTCTCTCTCTAACTTCATTGATTCGAATCAAAATCCCCTTTTGTGCTGAATAATAATCCCCATTCACCAAACCCATAACTTCATAAACCAACTTGTTCTTTCCAAAATTCAAGAATTCAGTTGCTTTACAAATCTCTTCTATAAGCCCTACTAATACATCTATTTGTTTCAACAATTCTCCATTTAAAAGGGCTGATACTTTTTCTTCTTGGGTTTTACTTGTACAACAAGAATTTGAAGAAGAAGAACAAGAGCAAAGAAAGAACCCAAGAACCCTAGAAGTAAATAAGTGATATTCAAGAACTCTGGCATACCATCTGATGAATGAAGACAATTCCCAAGTTTCCGGGCTCGAATCGTCGCGAAAGTTTGAGAGGTTAAGGTAATTTTTTCCACCTGTGGAAGGATAGATAGAGAGTTGGTCTTGAAGAATGAAAGAACCACTTTTGATTATGTTATGGATGGTTATGAGACATTTGACGGCAACGAAAGAATTTTTAGTGTTTTGGAGACGAAGCATGAGAGATTCGATGCAGGTTGAGGCGGTGACACGGGAGCTGTGACCGAAGGAGAGAATTTCAGCGATGTGATTGTCGTGGGGTGGTGTCGATGGATCGTGTGAAGTGGCACGGAGAATTGCGAGATGAAGAGATGAAGTGTTTGGTTTGGAGAAGAGGGCTGCTTTGCTTATTGAAGCTTTGTCTTTGAGAATCCCAAACAGGTCTCTCATCTTCCTGCTTGGTCGCGCCATCTCTTAGAGAGAGAAAGAAAGAAAGAGAAGGGGAAGGTGAAGGTGAAGGTAGATGATGAATGAATGAATCCTAGTCTGGACCAGCTCAGCCAAACCATAGACATTAACAATAGAAATCATTGAGATATGATAATTACTTGACTTCGCAAAAATAGATAGTTTATATATTTTGGTGGATACAGGGATACTAAAATAGAACCTGGGTTCTCAAATGGCAACTTGTTCCCCATGTTACTTTGCTTGGTCAAAATTGTGTATTCTTTTTTTTTTGGACAGGGTGATCGAAAATTCTATAAGAGGCCGGGATGAGCCCGAGTTATATGTCATACATCCACTCTACTCAAGCATGTGAGAAGCGTGTGAGAAGCACATTGGCCTTTGGCTTAATAATTGTACATTCCTCTCATCTATTATCTATCATAATATAATATAGGAGAAGCATTGGGTTAATAAAATCCTCTCTTAGCTCTAGGTTAAAAAAACCTATATTATAAATATATGGCCAATCTATTATCTATTATTGGGTTAACAAAACCCTCTCTCTTAAGTGTGGATTAAAAAAACCTACATTATAAACGTATGGTCTATTCTAAAACAATTAAAATTTTTAATTATCTAATAAAAAAATTTATATTTTTTTTAAAAGAAGCCCCCGTGCCTTGCACGAGATATGGAGGCTAATAAATCTTTAGTAGTGAGAGATCTTGAGATCAAAACTTTTCGGCCGTGGTATTGCCATTAAGTTTGTCCCATGTAATTTAATAATAAATTACGGTGTTATTGGCGGTTTCTCTGTGCCTGTTGGTGGGTGCCTTTCCTACGTTCGTTGGTAGCGATGTTCTTGGCGGTTTCTCTGTGCTTCTCACACGCACACTGTGTGTATCTACGCCATAATGTAACCTGGGCAATAGTCCCATTTAAAAACAAAAGCGTAGAAACTGCCATTAACATTGCTAGTAAGACGACGAGTGCAGATAAAGCCACTACCAACGGGTGCAATAAAGGCTACCACCACGAGCGCAGAGAAGGCCACCACTAACGAGTGCAAGAAAGGCTACCACCAACAATGAGCGTAATTTATTTAGATTGAATTCTTGGGTGGAACACCTAAACATGTAATGGTTCCTTCCACTTGAGACCCTGACAAGCAAATAATCAACAAAAAAATAATGGAGAAAATACGAGAAACATAATACAAAACAAGATTTATGTGGTTCAGGGCAACGTCTATGGGGAAGAACAACAACTTATTAAGTTTGTGGGCTTCTAACTCAAAACCAATTGGCAATGAGTGGTGTGACCCATGATCATTATATATTAGGTTTGCAAGGCTCTCATATCCTATGTGAGACTATTTTCATTACGCCCCTTCACGTGTGGCGTTCTTTTGCGCCTAACACGTGAAATTTTTTTTGGGTGGCGGGGAGCACGTGTGGCTGTTGGACCTATCACGTGTGGGCCTATGCTCTGATACCATATTAAGTTTGTGGGCATCCAATTCAAAACCAATTGGCAATGAGTGGTGTAACCCATGATCATCATATATTAGGTTTGCAAGACTCTCATATCCCATGTGGGACTATTCTCATCACAACTTTCACTAAGATTAAAGGAATTACAAAATAAGCTACACTATCGTCAAATACTTGTAAGTTCACTCCAGAACTCAAAAACTTTATTTCTCTAGACTCTCTTGGCTTTTCTCTGATTTTTATATCTAAAACTATATATAACCCACCCCTCGTATATATATTTATGTAATACTCTGTTTGGATGGGGGATTTTATGTAAAGATTTTGTGGGGACTATATATTTAGTGGAAATTAGCATGATTTCTAATTAGTTTTCCACTAAATCTCTAGACCCCATAAAATCCCTACCTAAAATCTCTTATCCAAACAGACTATTAATAGAATTACCCAAATTCTTAAGGGAAAAGGGAACTTAAAATTAAATTTACAACTACAAACATTAAATAATTAGTAATTGTCATACCTACAAAATTAGTATTGGGACCATTTGCATTAAAATTAGAAGGGCACTTTATTTTAGCCGAAATCCTAACACTTATTTCTGAAGATGACAATGTACCTGATGAAAAGAATATCAATCATGCATAAAAAAAAAAAAAAAAAAATCAGTTAGCCCTTGGATTGAACTTCACGAGCTATTATACACAACTGTATACATATGGGCGGTGTACATGGTTCCTAACCCTTCTTGGTTAAGAGGCGGACACATTGAAAGACAAATTTATCCCTAACATAATGATAAAAATGAATGAATAATCTAAAGTATGTCATAATAAAAGTCGTCTCTGACCTTGATCACTAGGGTTAGGTCGTTCAAAGTCTATTCTGGCTAACAATATTTATTTATCTTATTAATTTTTTCTTAAAATTAATTCCTCTAAAAAAATCAGTTTATAATTGAAAGGTTTTGATTTTTTATAAGAATATTCTCGTTTTAGGTAGAACACTAAAAATGAACTTTTTTTTTACACTAAAGATCTTTAATTTGTAAGCCGTTTTGAATTGACGTGCAGTATTGTTTTCACACATAATCAAGTTATAAATATCATGAATTCTAGATATGAAGGTATATACAAAAAAGAAAATTATAAGAGCACCTGCAGGTTTACTATTCTTTTAATTAGGTAGACATATTAATTTCTTCATGTTAATTGTTAAGCATGCC
Organism: Macleaya cordata; assembly: GCA_002174775.1. Lineage (NCBI taxonomy): Eukaryota > Viridiplantae > Streptophyta > Magnoliopsida > Ranunculales > Papaveraceae > Macleaya > Macleaya cordata. The sequence goes on from MVGT01000029.1 coordinate 21,801, forward strand.
ATGCCTAGCTAACTTTAAAAATCATCAGCTTTTTTTCTTTTTGATCATCAGCTTTAAAAAAATCATTGGCTTGATTCATGCCTTTGGTGGAATATGAAACATGAAGTACGGATTGTTCATTAATAAATTCGAGCAGTATATTCCATCGATTAATTAATAGTCTGTTTGGACGGAGATTTTAATTTTGTAGGGACCAGAAATTTGGTAGAAAACTAGTTAAATTTAAAACATGATTTCTAACTAAATCTCCGGTCCCCACAAAATCCCTACGTAAAATCCCTCATCCAAACAAACACTAAGTGGAAAATATAGATTTCTCTAGAATTCATGTCACCGATTTTTCTTCTCTCCCTTCTCTATGTAGTTATGGATCCTTTCTTATTTATGTTCTTGCTTGTACTTATAATTATGTAGTAATTCTATTCTAAAAAAAAAAAGAAAAAAATCACAGCTGGAATGAATTCATATCAGCAACCTTGTTGGACCCTCAAAACACAAAACACAAATCTCTAAAATGTCAAGTTTGACATATAGATTGTACTTTTTTTTTTTAAACGGATCCAACAAGGTTGCTCATATATGAATTCCGACATTCATTGCCGGGGATTGAAAGCATCTCCAATATTATTATGAATGTGGTAGAAAGTATTGGATGGTGACATAGTAATGGTTAGAGTAGACATTGTGAAGGCCGGCGTGTATTCAGATATCAATCCTATGCTTAAGGTGAATAAGCGAAGCCCGGCATGTATTCAGAATGTTCTTTTCACATGTCGGACCTCCCTTTTCGTTGTGCGCAGGAGGCCAATTAAAGTTCTCCGGTGGTCAACACCCCCTCCAGGGTACTTCATCCTCAACACAGATGGTTCTGCATCCGATCTTTCGGCAGCAGGTGGGGGTGTGATTCGTGATAATCAAGGGTGGATTGTGGCGGCTTTTCACCGTTTCTACGGCTCGGGCACTAATAACTTGGCAGAATCCCGTGCCCTACTTGACGGCTTAGATCTTTGCTCTCAGATGGGGATCAGAAGAATCGCTGTTAGAGTTGACTCTAATCTTGTGGCGTCATGGTACCACTACAATAGAAATATTCCGTGGAGAGTTCTTCGGTGGTGGCAGAAGATTAGACACCTCGCTCAGGATCTGGATCTTATTGTCAGTCATGCCTACAGAGAGGTAAATGCTCCAGCTGATTTCATGGCTAATATGGGTCTCTCCAGCAGATCCGATCGCAATTTCCTTGCGAACTTTCCTCCCCACCTTGTGGGGCTTGCTAGACTAGACAGAATGGGAATCCCTTACTTGAGATGCGCGTAGGTGCTCTGGAGTTTACCGGAAGCCACTCTGGTTATTGCATGGGAGGTGCTTTAATAGTTTGTGTTTTGTCTGATGTAGTTATATTTCGCTATGGGAGGTTCAGGCTTTCTGTCCCCCTTCGATGACCTTGTTTACCACTCTTATTTCAATAATATTCTCCTCGCTCCGTCGGGGTTTTATTAAAAAAAAAAAAAAAAAAAACATTGTGAAGGCCAATGTCTAGTTCTAGACATTCAACTTCACAATGTCTTCCTATTCTAGTCAACACATGAGAAGAAAACAATTTTATCTCATTCAAAGAAGTGTAGTTCTGTCCTATTCAAAAAAGTAAAAGGCATTTAAGACTCTTGTTTTGAATTTCTATTGTGATGTTATTCATGCCACATAAGTAAGATATTATCATGGGCAACATGCCACATAGAAAGTACTCAAATAGAAGACATTTTAAGACATTTGCATTGGAGATGCTCTAAATATTAATTTTTGGACCCCTAGCATTGCTCACGATTCTAAAACTTCTCACCCCGTCTGAGAATATATTACCATTGGAAATTTAATTAACAGTAAAATGGATGGCTGGAAATTTTGCCACCAAGATGAAGGGATTAAAAAATCTAATGATAAGATTTTTTGTCTGGATATATCGTTGAAGAAATCATATGCATCCTCGTTAGACCTGACAATGGGCTAGGGTTAAGGTTGACGGGTTTTCGAGCTAAGAAGCCTCAACCCTAACCCTAGCCCATTTATTAAACGGGTCAATTTCTCCAACCCTAGCTCTAACCCTAGTAACCCTAACCCTAACTCTAATAACCCTAATTGTATTAATCTTCTCAATTATTTTAATTTTTATTAATAGAGTTTTAATTAAGAGCGAGAAGAATTATGTTTTAATTAAGAGAGAACAAATGAAATTAAAATGGAGCTTTAATGAAGACTTAGAATCAAAATAATTTTATCAAAATTCTAATTAATGCTTGCTTAGGCGGGTTGGCGGGTTGGCTAGCGGGTTACACAAACTAGCCCTATTTTTTGGTGGGTTGAAAAACCCCAACCCTAGCTCGGCCCGAGTTAGGATCGGGTTGGCGGGTTAGGATTGATATTGCCAGGTCTAATCCTCGTAAAAAATAAGCCCTTCCCTGAAATCATCTCCATGATGGCCCGTAGGCTAAGTGACCCCAAACCCCAATGGTTTCCCATAGCTAGCATTTCTTATAGAGTGATGCTAAAGCTGCATCCGGTGTTTGTAAAGGACCATTATACCACCTAACATTTGTGTTACATCAAAAAAATATTTAAACTCAACGGAAAATAATGGCCGCTATAAAAGAAAATAATAGTTTTTAATTAAATTTTCAAAAAAAAATTAAAAATGTCAAAATGGTTTTTTACATTTTTTAATTATTTTTTCAATATAATTACGGCTGTTATAAAAATTAAAATAATTATTATCATATAACGATATAACATAATGGCCTAGGGCCGTTATGGTTATAACGGTCATTATAACCATTATAACCACTACAAGAAAAAACCCCTCTTACAACGTTGGAAAAACGTTGTTAAACCCCTTTTACAACGTTTTAGTCAACATTGTAGTACCTAGGTGTTGTAAAAAGTAGGAAATTTTTTACAACTTCTGATAAACGTTGCACCATACGTTGTAAATATATGTGTTTGCAATGTATTTTTTTATTTTCACAACGTTCGTTCCACGTTATTTATACGTTTAATAATAATTCTAAAACGTTGTAAGTAATATTTTTAACAATAATTTTTGTACGCTGTCAATATTACATTAACAATAATTTTGAAACATTGTAAACATTGGTTTTTACAACGATTAACAAAGTTATATAAGATTATTTTACTATATTTATGCAATGTTGTGAAAATCCATTTTAACAACAGTAATTAAACGTTATTAAAAGGCCTATCACAACGTTTTACAAACATTGTTGAATGTATTTTCATTTTAAAAAAAATTTGTAAAAATTGCATTACCAAGTAGTTGTGGGCACCTATTAAACACATAAAATCATTCATTCACCATGTCATATCAGTGTTCAGTTATATACATAAGCTATATAATTCCATGTAAGTGGTTCTCAGATTTAGTGTGCAAGAAAATGAAACAATTTGAAAATACAAATGAAGATTTTGAGGATGATACAACTTTGCAAAAGTTCAACATGTGGATCTTAGCTTAACTAATAACTTCATGAGAGCAGAGGAAAAATTACAACTTAATTAAGTTTTCCAAAAGACCTAAGAAACACATTGACAACTAACAAACCAACCTTTTTCTAGCTACATCCTTTTGTTGCAGAAATTTAGGCAAAGTCTCCTTCGTCTGTAGGCAATATATTCACCTGCTAAGCTGTAACACCACATATAAAATTTAATTAATTTTATAATTCATATAAAAAGTTTGTAATCTGTAAAATTGTATAACATCTCAACCATGTTTCACAAATTGAATAATTTTCTTCCATATTCTCTATCACTTCATTCATAATATTTTATCCATCTTAATACTGTGAATCATGCAGCTTTTGCATTTCAATGGCCATAAAAAAATTAAAAAAAATAAAAAGAAAAAGAAAAAGAAAAAGAAAAGAAAGCCTACAATTATAGTACAACTCGTTTTGTTCAAATAAAGCTGAAAATTATGGCTAATTTAAATCACAATTGAAGCTCATGAATCTCTGAAATCAAACTCATAAAGAGGGCAATTTAGTTAATTCTTTTGCATGGATGAAATTCTAAAATAAACAAGAAATCCACCCAATGTTGAAAAAACCTACATAATTAAGAGATGATATAAAACGGATGGGAGCTGCCAAACTAAAAAGTTGTTTATCACTATCTTGTGTAAATCACATTCACATAATAATATGAAAAAGAATAGACATTCCATTATACCTTTTTCATGATGGCAACAATTCCAGGATTAGAAGAAATACATTCTTATAGCCTCGGATTCTAGAGGGTCAACCTTTTACCTTTCACCTTCAATGCCAAAAAAACAGAACATGCAAAAAGAATTAAAGATGAAAGTCCTAGCTTCTTGAAGAATAAATTCTGATACAGTAAAAGAAATAATTAATAACTTATAGTCTCTTAACAAATTATGTTATACATTTAGTACCAAGAATAAAAGTTTGTCAAAAATACACAAACTACAATACTAAAGAATCTAAACCTGAGAGCATCTTCTCAGATCAAGTTGAGGATCGTTTACCTAAATGCCTAAAACAACAAACATGCTAATAAATGGTGTAACCTAATAGAGTGAAAATTAAAATAACACATATTGTGGATACCAGTAAACATTCACCCACCTATTGATGTGTACTAGAAGGATTTGGTGTAAGATAATAATGTACAGTTGCAACATTTGCAAGTAAAGATTACATACAAGATATGAAAGTATTGTTTACGAGCACTTCCAATGGACACACAAATAATGTTAAATCATCCTAAAATGCGTTTATGAATATGTTATGATTAAAATTATAAAATTGTTTGAAAGCATCTACTGCAATAGGATTTTAACTAAGGGAACCTCAAGAATATCACCTGCTTAGCATTTTAATAGTCTGAAAAATAAAACACATCAAATGGAACATATTCACTGCCTAAAGAGAAATTAGAATGAACTTGAATTGAGCATAAGGAAATGTAAAACATGGACAATGACTTGCAGTAGTCTAATTTCAATCCAAACTGAGATATAGTGTAGGACTTACCAATGAAATAGATTCAAATTTAAAATGGTGTGCATCTTTACCGCAGCCCACTTTAGTTAATTGCTGAATTTTGGTCTTCAAAACTAACTTACTAATTTACATGACCTGTAGGAGCAGCAGAAGCATCACTTTTAGTGCTTAACTTCGACTATACATACAACACTATTTTATAAGCTGCACTTGAAAAGAAACATTAGTTTACATAAAAATTACATTTATATTCAATCGATACAAACACTAGATTACAATAACTTACATTAGAAGTTATCAATTAGAGAAACTTCAACTACTCCAACAACAACAACAACAACAACAACGCATTAATTATAAACATAAAAATTAGGTTTCTAACTTCAAATCAACTACTTTAATACTCAAAGAAACCGAAAACCAAACAACTCAAAGAAAAATATTATTAATAATGCAAAAAAAAAAAATCCCAAAGTTGTAGAGGGAACCCAAAGTATGAAGCAAAGATAATCAAATAAAAAACAAGAGAGACAAAACAAAAGTGAAATCAATACTTAGAAATTCAAATCCCCAACCTGTTGATATGAATCATATGGAGAAGATCAATTCCTGCAATAATAGAGAGGGATGATTGAGAAACATTAAAAAGTTGCAAAAAAAAAAACAGATTGAGAGAGTTGGAGATGAAGGAGCTTTAGATCAATGAACAGCTTGCGAGAGTTAAGGAAAAAGATGGAGATGAAGATTTGGATAAATTAACACCAGATGATCACTTAAACAACAACTAAAAATACTAATTAACTGATCAAAAATTAAAATGGCCAAGTAAAAAAAAAAGATAGACTCACCATCGGGATCGTCTGAGTCCTCTTCCTCGTCATCTTCGAAGAGATCGGGATTGACTAGAGAAGTGGTGATCGGTTGATGATACAGATAGATCAACATCAAAATCCTAGATGTTACAACTGCTGATCTCTCTCATCTTCTTGACGAACAGATTGAGAGAGTTACAGAGAGAAAAAAATAGGAGAAATCTACCACTTCTTCCACTTAATTTTGTCTTCTGCTAACAGATCAAAAATAAGAAAGAGAGGCAGGGAAGATGAAGATGGAACCAAAGGGGATTTCGTCTCCTATTAGCTGATCAAAAAAGAAAGAGAGAGGGAAGATGAAGATGGGAACAGAGGAGAAGATGAAGGGATTTCCTCTACAGGGGTTATTATGGAGAAAAAAGAGAAATTAAAAATGATAGAAGAGAGATCCATACCTGTAAGCCGATTCGCCACCTCCGTCTCCACCCGTCTTCAACAGTTTATTTTTAGGGCTTTTTTTCTTCTTTTTTTTTTGGGATTTTAGAGGAAATTTTTAGTCTAAAACGTTTTGTAGGTTTCTCTTTTAAATTTTTGTTTTGTTTTGTTTTGGGGGCAAACGAATTTCATTCGGGGCGGGAATTTTAGTTTAAATTTAGAGTGGCGGGATTGTAATGGCGTGCCGGGTCTAACTTATTCAATCTATCTCATTTTTATTTTTTAATATTACACCTTCTTTACACTAGCATGTGGGACCTTATAAAAATGATCCTAAGTGTTGAGTAATTTTTTTTATTATGATCTCCTCACGAAGCCGATTATCCTTACAAAAAATTTATTATTTGTAAAAGTAGAAATCCTTATTAAATAATTAGTTGAAATTTTTTAGTGTAAATCAACTCAACTTATTATTCATTTTCCCTCATTGGTTTGAAATTATGACAATCTAAGTGCAGATATTTTTATGTTTATGTTTATTTTTTTATTTTTTTAGGAAAGATCTCCTTATTATGTAAATTATCCTCATAAAATATATCTTCTTTCTAAGAATTCTACACCCTTAAATAATTGGTCTAAATTTGAACGGTAAAAAATGGACAAAATAGAAAATTAAAAATTTTAATCAACTTTTCATCTGGTTAAAAAATTCAAAACGATATAATTCTTGGGGTGGGTGATCTACATGGTGAGTATGTAATCCCAAGTCTCATGGCCTTATGCTATATTTGACTAAGTGTCATAACTAAGTGTCATGACTAAGTGTCGTGCCTTTGTGCCACGACCAAGTGCAATGTCCCAGTGCCATGCCCATATGCCTTGCCAATATGACCTACCTTTTGTGCCATGCCCCTATGGTGCTGTATTTGACTAAGTGTCATAACTAAGTGCCATGACTAAGTGGCGTGCCCTTATGCCACGATTAGTGCCACAGCCAAGTGCAATGTCCCAGTGCCATGCCCCTGTGCCTTGCCAATGTAACATGCCCTTGTGCCATGCCCCTATGGTGTTCTATTGTGTCTTGCCATTATAATATACTATTTTCCTATGCATTTGTGCCATGCCATTATGATGTGTCATTGTGCCTTGCCATTGTGCCAGACACATATTATTGCATGCCATTATGCCTTGCTATTGTGCCATGCCGTTATGATGTGCCTTGCCATCGTGCCACGACATTGTGCTATGCCATTGTGCTTCGACATTTGCCTTGTCATCGTGTCGTGTCATAGTGTCATGCCATTGTGATGTGCGCCAGTGACATGTCCTTGTGTCTTACAATTATATTCTGTCATCGTATCATGCCTTTATACCTTGCCATTGTGTTGTTTCTTGTGTCATTACCACATGGCATGATTGTAACCTATGGTATATCAGTTTAAAACATTGTGGAAATGTCATTAAAACATAATAGCTTATAACATGATAGAAATGTTGTAAAAGATAAGTATTTTTACTATATTGAATAAACATTGTTAAAAAAATAATTTTACAACAACGAAGAAACGTTGTTAAATGTAGAACTTTACAATGTTTAGGAAACATCGTTAAAGATAAGTATTTTAACTACATTGAATAAACGTTGTTAAAAAATAAAAAATTAAAACTACAAAAAAATGTTGTTAACTAAAAGAGTTTACAACATTTGTCACTAAACGTTATAAAAGAACGGAAATTTCTGACGTTTAAATAAAAAAAGTTAAAACTACTGGCATTTTACAACGTTTCAATTTTAAAAGTTGTAAAAGACCTAAGTTTTTACAACATTTGTGAAAAACGTTGTAAGTGAAGCGTTGTAATAAGGGTTTTTTCTTGTAGTGAACAACTCTTTTTTAAAACATTGGCTACACGAACTCCTGTGGCAAGGTGCACGCATTATATATATACGGTGGGCTTTTATTATTTTAAAATAGGCACGAATTAAAAAGAACGGGTGTGAAATTTACACATTTACCATCAGATTCACCTAGCTATAGAGACTGTTGTAGTTTAAGTTTATCATTATTCTTTCTTATGATCATACAAGAGTATATTAACAATAGTCATATAACAAAACGTCTAGTACACAGATAGCACCATTCTTCTTCCCAATGTTCTTTATTAATGATAGAAAATCTAAATATGCAGTCTTTTCATTAAATTCTCCAATACTAGTCAACATCGATTAGATACAGTAGTAGTAGTACTTGTCAACATCATCAGATGATCTTTTCCATTTTCCTTGCACACATCCATGGGGAAAAAAGGGCTTTGGGGTATCGACACCAGCTGATACAAATGCATTAATTAAGTTCTACAATTAATTAAGTACTACAGTTAGTAATTGTGAACATCACCGGCCAGCAGTTGAAATTTAACTTAAAGTTTTCCTGATGCAAGCTAGCAGTTAATTAAGAATCATCTCTCTAGGTTTCAGCAGGATATACAACCCAATAAGGCAATGTGGTCGTAGTTGAATAATGGTCGTCCAAACTCAAGAAATAGCTCCCTCCTGCAATCTGACCGGAACTGTTTCTGCCTTGTATGCAGCCGTTAGATGAGCATCCAATATTATTAGCAACCGATGATGTACTCTCGACGTCGACTACCCTCTCTGCTGCTTCCTCTGATACCTCCATGTAACCTGTAGAACCTTGCTTCTCCAACGTGGTGGCACGATCGTCGAGCTTGGCTTTCAATCTCATTACCTTTCATATATATAAACACAAATAAGCTTAAACAACATAAATTCATATATACTGATTTTTAATCGTAAATAGTTAAAGTACTAGCATATGTATATAGGATCGATAGTTTTCAGTTCATGTATATATATATATATATATAACAAAATCTATATGTTTAGATATTTGAATATTTATGCATGCATATGGTTTTTTGCATGGCAAAGAAAAGATGAATATATATATATATAAAGATTGCAACCTCCTGTTGAAGGTTGAGGTTCTGTCTAGAGATGATCTCGAACTCATGCTTAAGCGCATAGTAGAGTCGTTCGAGTTGCTTGCCCTTCAACCTGGCACGCCGGTTTTGGAACCAAATAGCTACTTGACGAGGGTGAAGCCGTAGCTCTCTAGCCAGCCACATCTTCCTCTCTGGTTCTAGCTTTACTTTTTTCTTTTTGGGATCCTCTCCTGGTTGTTCCAGCTTTATTTCCTCCTGGAAGCTCCTCTCCAACGCATCTAACTGATCACTCGTCAGCCTTGTCTTCCTCTGCCTCATCTCCTCGTAGTTGTTGTTGTTGTTGTTGTTTGCTTCACCTCCCACAGCACCACCGGCAACCCGGTGCTTTTCAGCTGTAGCCCTAGAAGATGACTTATTTTTCATGAGCTCTGCTCCTACGGATCCTGATTAAAAAAAAAACAGTAAATTAATTAGAGGAAAAAAGATACAGAAAAATGGATCACAAAAGCTGATCAAGTGTTGAACAACCTCTAGGGGTGGACCCACTTCCCCTAATTAATATCTCATCAGAGTGCTGAGTGGTTAGCCGTATTATCTTAACGACTTAATGAATATATATATGGATCCTACCCCTAAGCACTCTCTCATACTTTTATAAGTGCCCGGCAGAACTTTCTGAATTGAGACTCAAAGAAGAACCAAAATGTCTTACATATTATATTATAAGAAGATAGTGTATGTACATTTTAACGCAGAAAGAAGAACAAGAATGGTTACAGACCTGGAAATGGGTGGTTAAAGTAGTTGAAATCGTAGTCGTTGTTATCGTAAAATCGGCCTGCACTTGGGAAAGCAATATGTCGACTAAGGTCACTACCGTTCCAAGCCATTACCAAACCTGATAATATATAGCAGCTAGGATCGTTGTTGTTGTGTGCCCTAGATCTCTCTCTCTCTCTCTACTCTCTCTCTCTATATATATATAGACCAACCAAATATATTAACCAAAACTTGATATCTTTCTGCAACTCTATGAGAGAAATTAAGAGATGTGGGATTTTGCGAGTCGATTGTATTTGATGATACACTTCAAACTTTTATTTATAGAAGAAAAATCTGTCGTTTAATTACTTAGAGAGAAAGTGATATGAGAGCATAAAGATAGAAAGAGAGAGCTGCATGCTGCATGCAGAAGAGATAGTACACTGGTACGTAAGTACGGGTGCGTGTTAAAGCTTGGAAATGAAATGAATGACACTGAGAGAATGGGACAAATTAAGGTGAGAGTGATAATAAATCGCCATCATCAGGTGATTCAGATTTCAGACCTGACAAATATATCTAGTCTACGCATGGGAAGTGTAATCTATACAGTGCGGGCCCACACGAACATAATCTAATTAAGGGCTGTTTTTATTTTTAAGAACTATAATCTACTCACCATCTAAATAATCTTCACAACAAATTATGTTGTATTAACCCCGAAAAATATAATTACTATGAGAGCGCTCTCAAAATTTCACCAAGTAGACTAGGAGGTTAAAAGTTTGAAATCGATATGATTTTTGGAGCACATGATCTACATGATGAAAAAACCATCTTATAAAAAATTAATTCTTCGATCATCTCTACATGGTCCTCGAAACCCACGGATCCCAATAGCATTACTCGAGTCCAGATCCTAGTTCTGTCCCCAAATTCCTTATTCGTTTCCATGTACAAATATTGTCGATTTTGCATTGTGAGGTTCACGTAGAGATGATCGAAGGACTGATATTTAGTGAGGATATCCTCCTCTCCGGCCATATAGATCCTCCTCACTGGCCCAAAATTATCCCATTATAAAACTTCTAATCCCCTATATAGTTGATTACCTTTAGAAAATCATTCTTATATCAAACAAGCTTCATGCACGTGCATTGCACGTATTTACTTTGGGCATGTTATTTATTAATGTATCATGTTGCTCATTTAATGTTATGTTATAGTGGAGTTATTTAATGTTAGAGTTTTATTTAGTACTAACTATGCCCTCCATTTGATAAATAATTTACAATTATGTATATGCAATTTGCTAATAGAAAAACACACATAAGGGTATTTTAGGAAGTTTTGACAAAATAGGCTTCACTCAAGTATTTGCATTATATAGGATAGTATAGATATACATAATGGACGGTAGGTATGTAGATTTTTTCAGTCAAGTTTTGATGGTGTTGTAAGTTTTAGAATGCGCTAATTTTTTAGAAGAATGATTTACAAGGTGAGAAAAATATTTTTACCAAATATCAGCCCGTATATCATCTCCATGTGACCTAGCTCCAAAATGCTGCCCCATAGGTTACGTACGGTGCATGACACAAAATAGAGGAAAACTAATATATAGATATATAAGTCTAGACTTAGACTCCCCTTCACTTGCCTTTCCACCATGACAGACTTGACAGTGATATATGCTCTAATAAGACTGGTGCGAATACACCTGGATCTGAAGATAATGAATAGATGTATTTACAGCACTGTATTTTTTTTTGAATCTGTTTACTGAACTGTATCAGTGGCTACAGGAAGTTGATTAAAGTCTACTACTAGTACTGTTACCAGCACTATGTACTACTGTAGATATTAATTCAACAATTAGTCTTGTTTAAGTGAGTAGCAAAATCTTGGCCGCAGTTGGGCCGAAGGGGTAAATTGTTGGGCTTAAATATCCAAGTCCAATGATATAATAAACTACACTGCCCCAAAAATGGTCATACCTATGAGGGCTCATAGACCAGTGTACACGAAGTCTAAAGGGGTGATTGTTTTTTGCTACTAGTTAGTGGCAAACTCTCTAAACTTTTAATTATGGGCTTCAAACCCATTAAATAGTAGTACATGAGTGAATTGGATTTATGTAGGCCAACCAGGGGCGGAGCCACATACTAGTTGGCTTACCTTGGCTTTACCCAGAGTTAAGTAGAAGAAAATGTCAAAATTTCCTATATAACCCTTTTTTATACAAAACAATACCCTTTGTTGAATAGTAGCTAGGGGCAAAATTGCTAAATTCGATTTCCTGGCTCCTCCTCGGTCTGAGGCCAACTATCAATTAGTGGCAAAAAAATAATCATTTATTAATGGATTGGAAGCCCAAATTAAAACTTTACTTTTTAATAGTGGTGAAAAATAAAGAGTATTTTATATATGTAGGATAACAACTAATTAGTGGTAAAAAACAATCATCCTAAGTAAAAGTAAAATGAATGAAAGAGGTAAATAGCTTAGAATGCAGAGTAGATCAAATTACCCTTTAGTTTATGACATGCAGTATATATCCACTTTTCATTTCTCTGTCCTAAGTCCAAAATCTTTATCCCCCTAGCTAGCTTTGTACTCCATGCAGAGATTTGGGCTTTTCTTTTTAATTTGCTTGATCCCCCCCTATTCGTTTCTTTCTCTCTGTTCACTTTCTCTCTCTAGTTTTTAAATTTTTACATCTATCGATCTTTAATTTAATTCTTGAATGAATGAATAGTTGAATTGATCTCACCTGTTATACTCGATTTGATTTAAATTTGTTTGGTGATCCGTGCACGTCATTTTACGAAACCCTACGTCTTTATTTCTTTCTTTCTTTCTTTCTTTCTACCTATATATACGTGCCCCAGTGTCTAACAACGACGTTTGCTTAGTTCTCTTCACCCACCCCCAAACAGATCGATCGAGACGTTTCCTAATTTGAAAAATCTCAAAACAATCTTCTTCAGTCTTCACTTCTCCATCTTTTTTTTTTACTTTTCATCAGAATCTCATACAAATTTTTTTTTTTTAACCTCAGTAGATGCTTCATGCTTCAATGATACAGTAGCAGGGCAGCGTTCGTAGAGTCAAAGGCTGTCAATTCAAAAAAATAAATTCTGCGAATACGGGTTGGAGGCATATTTGTAACAATAGAAGAATGGAACAGAGTCAATATCTTGCTTCCATGAAAAAAATACTACGTCACTACCCACGCATGCACGCTCGTACGCCATATAATTAGGCTTTTTAAGTTATTATTATTATTTTTTCAATATTCTTAACATTTTTTTACATAAAAGAATTAAATATTGGATAAGACAAGAAATCCTCCAAATAGGGCCTTTGGCCGAACAGTTGAAAATGTGCATTCATTTCAAAATTCTGGTTTGCCATTAGTTTGTCATATATATATATATATATATTGCCCTCCAATTACAATTTTGTTGGCGGATCAATGTACATGACTGTCTTTTTGTACTTCTCACATGCGTATCATGATACATGAAATTAGGTTGGAACTCCAATTCTACTTATGCTTTAACTTCCCACCCAGCTAACTTTGGCTTTTTAAATGCAACGCTAATTATTTTTTTTGTCTTTTGTACACATAGTATTTTTAACTCTTTGACTTGGTTTTTATTTATTTTTATTGACATATTTGCCCTTCTTTTGTTTGAAAAAGAAGTGATAGAGAGAGAATTTTAGAGAGAAATTTTAGGGAGAGAAAGAGAGATCGTAGGTGCAATGGCTAGGGGCTGCCTTCTTCACCATTTTTTCGGCAAGTTAGATCTACCAGCGATCACTTCATTCTCTTCTGCTATCTTCTTCTTCTTCTTCTTATAGAGAGAAAATTTTAGAGAGAGAGAGATTGTAGGTGATGGGGGCTGTCTTCTTCACCATTTTTTTCTATTTTTTCCGGCGAGTTAGATCTGCCAGCGATCACTTCATCATCTTCTTCTTCTAGAGAGAGAATTTTAGAGAGAGATTGTAGGTAATGGGGGCTGCTTTCTTCACCATTTTTTCTGGCGAGTTAGATCTGCTGGCGATCACTTCATAATCTTATTCTTCTGCTCTATCTTTACCTTCATCTTCTTTATTTTCTGTTAAAATAAAATTATAGTATGCAACTGACATGCAAGTTAGATGCAACTGATGAGCTGCAAGTGAGGTGCAACTGACATGCAAGTAATGAGGTGCAAGTAAGGTGCAACTGACATGAAAGTGAGATACAACTGACATGCAACTGATACGCAAGAGACTTGCAACTGATATGCAAGTGATATGCAAGTGATATGCAACTGATACACAAGAGACCTACAAGTGACATGCAAGTGACATGTAAGTAACATGCAACTGACATGCAACTGACATGCAACTAATATACAACTGACATGCAACTGATACAACTAACATGCAAGTGACATGCAGCTGACATGCAACTGTGTGAAGTTTTATGCAACTGAGGTGCAAGTGAGATGCAACTGTATATACAAGTTTTATGCAACTATGTTCTTATGTTTTAAAAAATAAATTGACAACTAATCTGGATGATTTCAGATCTGGAAATGAAAACAATAAAATACCTAGATCAAAGCAAATTAATATTCAGAGACAAAAACCATAGATCTAAAAAAACCATACATAATATCTTTGTCGATCATCTTCTCGTTCTTCTTTCTTTTCTCTCTTTCTCTGATCTCAACTCCGTTTTCATCTCCGTTCGAATCGTTGTTAACGTCTGTTCTTCAACTCCTCTGCATTTTCATTTCTCTCTTACCACTCTTCTTTTTTTGGTTTTTAAGGGAGGGTATTATTATCTTTTACTCTTTTTTAGATTTTATTTAATGTAAGGCTAATTTTAGGTTTATTTCCCATTGCCTGTTAAAAATAAAAAGAAAAAATAAGAAAATATTAATAATAAAAAAAATCAACATTCAGACAAATAGCTCAGCAGCTGAATCGTCCACCCCCTTAAAAGTCGCCCCTCCCTCCACCTTTTCTCTCTTTCTCTCTCCTCGCCTTTTCTTTCTCTCTGGCTCAAGCAGCTATGGCCGCAATATTCATAAAGATGAGCCCTTTAAATAGCAAAGATAAATTCATAATTTTTTCATTTTTATTCTTATTTTATTTTATATGGAGAAGGGATCAAATGCCCCAATCCAAAATGCTCCTACTAAACTCCAATCACGTGGGGGACCACATGGAGAGGATCTAAAAGTTGATTTTTTATGAGAATGTTCTCCTCACCATTTATTTCATCATATTCGAAAATATTCAATTCTAAAATTTCTAACCTCATCAAATGTTGGTTGCAAATTTGTGTTAAAATTGAAGTCTAAAATACTAAGTTTTAAGATTTTGATAGGATGATTTGAAGGGGATAAAAATTTTAGAAGACACTAATTTTTAGATTTAATGATCTATATAATGAGAAGATCATTGTTACTGAAAATTAACCCTCCGATCATCTTCTATATATGGGGGCACAAATTGAGCATCCCTGGATAGGGGTATTTGGTATTTTGATCCCTTCTCTTTAATATGTTGAGGGGTCATGCTAAGAGCTAACCTTTGTGGCCCATTAAGGTGGTGTGGTCCGTGTGGAGAAACTTGGAGTGATATTATTTTTTTGGTCGGTGCTTGGAATGATATTATTGTCCATGAGAATGACCTACATGATGAAGAGATACTTATCCTTACTATCTTCATGAAGGCCTCATCGGCCATAGGGTCCCTAAGTGGTGGTCTCTATAGCAACTACAATTACTCTAATATCATGTTTGGATTGCATGAATGGGATCACATTCCTGGGAATGTGATTCCAAGCTTGTGTTTGGTTCGCAGAATCAGGCTGGAATCATATTCCAGGGAATGTGAGATTCTCCCATTTAGGGGGAATAGCAATCCCGTGGGGGGAGGTGGGATTGCCATTCCCATTCCCCTGGAATCAATCATGATATTTTTAAAACAATCTTACCCTTACATGTTTTTATTATTTACAAATACAATCCCAAACCCTGTTTAGACACCTCAACCTCTTCTTTTTTTTTTTTTTTTTNAACCATGTTTAGACACTTCAATCTGTTTTTTTTTTTCCTAATTGTGACTTCTTTCTAGAAGAGAGAAAAATAAATAAAAGAAGAGAAGAAGATCAACAGATTTCCATTTGAGATATTCAACGAGTATGAGTTTCAATCTAACTCCATGATTAAAATGGTAAATAGGCCAATATATATGAGGTATGAATAATATGAATTGATTTTTATTTTTTGATAAAGAATTGATTTTTTGTTTCAATGCTTGTTATGAAAAATATGAATTAATTTTTTGTTTCCATGCTTGTTTTTAATAGTATATATTTGGACGGTGTATAAGGAGAAAATTAGCCTTTTTTCGGATTTCTATTCATGCATGAACCAAACACTAGAATAGGAATGTGGCAAGAATCATATTCCTATTCCTAGTTGAACACCAAACATAAAATAAGAGAATGTCATTCCCAGGAATACCATTCCAGGAATGTGATTCCTTGTGATCCAAACATGGCATAATTGTAATTACAGTACACTGTTAATTTGATGAGGTCTGAGGACGTGTTTGGCCAAGAACAACTTTTCTGGAGAGGGTGGTTGAAAAAAAACAAAAAAGGGGTCCAGCCACATAAAACAGGAATTGGCAAGGGTTGTGATAGAGTTGTTGGGCCTGATGCGTGGATGGGGCCCACTAGTTTTTCTAAGGTTGATTTTGGTAGAGTCATTTTATAGGCACCCTAAAAAAATTTATTGGCCAGACCAATCTTATAGGCACTCCCCACTTCGGTCAAATGAGATTGACTATTAGAGAAACCCTCTAAAATCCAAACATTCACTGGATTCTCTCTTTCTAAGGTATAGTTGAGAGAGAGAGAGAGTAAAAAAACAAAAAAGGAGAAAAAGAAAAGGGGGGTTGACCTAACTGGGGAATGCCACTAGGAATTGTGGAGTCAATCTAAATTGACAAAGTCCAACCCAATGGGGTGGGGTATGCAATTAACATTTTGGCGGGTGCTTTCGAAATTCCCATTTCAATATTATGCTTTATTCATATATCTATAATTCTCTCTCTTTTTTAAGGGATCTAAAATTCTCTCTTGATCTTGGTGATGTTGATTTCGATATATCTATACTATTATATAATTCAAATACTTTGAATTGTGCTGAAGCTTTTGTTGGTAAATTTTTGAAATAATCTTTTTTTATTGTTTTTCTTGTAAGCAAAATAGAAGACAAATATTGTAAATGCTATATTCAATGAATGATATATTTGATATTTAATAAATACTAAGTCTTAAATAATATTAATTAAACTCTAATCATTCTTTTTTAAATTATTTAAATAGCATGCACATATTATTATTATTATTATTATTATTATTATTATTATTATTATTATTATTGTTGAAAAATTATATAAGAATTTTAAAAAATATACATCACTCTTTTTCAAAATATAATTTATTAATTTATTGACAATTTTTGCATTGCTCAACGTCTAAACGAAAGGGTAATTCAATTATTCACCATATATGATAGGCCTATAGTTGAATTACCCACTGGTTTAGACGTTGAGCAATGCAAAAAATTGTCAAAAAATTAATTAATTAATTATATTTTTTTAAAAATAGCTACACGTTACAGGTGGGTTAGGGTAAGAGTCAAGTCAAATACACTAAAGTGCGAGATTACTTACAAAAAGTATTATCTAATAAGACTCGAATTCAAGACTTACTCTTAAGGGAAGGGAAGAGCAGCAGCAAACCACTTGACCAGCCTGTGTTTGCTTGTATATTTCAATATGAAATATGATTCAAAACATTGATAATCACAATTAAGTCGTAAACACCCACTATTTAATTATTAAACACAGAGAGATGACAAAGTTTTAATTATGCATCTAATTATACTATGTTTGCTTTTACGAACATTTCCTTAATAATTTTTTTTACTATCTTATGAGTTTTTCCAACGACGAAAAATAGAAACAATCGGCTTCAATTCGTTACACATTTGAGACGCGAACTCGATCCAAGCACGATTTTCCATCGAGTTGGTTGCTCTGTTGAAGCTCCAAGTATTCCTTATAACTCATCCCATGATACATGGGTGGATGGTTTTTGAAATCGACCAATTCGGGCGCCGGAGTCACTACTGTGTCTAGAGATGGACCATTTGCCACGGCTACGGATATCCTTGTTGCTCTATTGTTCACTACAGCTCGATGTACAACACTCTTGTACTTCCCATTACTCAATATCTACCATTTCAAACCAAAAAAAATCCATCAGTACTTAAAAACAAACATGGGACGTTCTGAGGGCAAATTTCGAATTTGAAAGAAGGCACGTTAGGAACTTTGAATACACGATTCAATCGAATAAAATTTAAATCGAAATATTGGCGGTTAGTTTAAGTAGCAAAAATTTGGTTAAGGGTTCTTAAAATTAAGAGATAGATTTCAATGTACCTCAATATGATCACCAGTGTTAACCAGAAAAGAGTTGGGTAGGGAATTCACAGCAACCCATTTATCATTATGAATCACTTGTAGTCCCCCAACTTCGTTTTGAATGAGGAGGGAGAGGAAGCCGTGATCCGAATGCGGGGGCATGCCCATCGCGAGTTCGGGCTGCGGGCAGGGAGGGTAGAGATTTGCAACCAGGATCTGTAAACCGGACTTCATGTCTAATGCCTTCTCTATGTAGCCTTCTTCCAGTCCTAAGCTCTCTGATATGGCTCTAAGCAATTCCCTTGCTACTTCTCTTGTTCTCTTGCAAAACTCGTATGAAGTCTCACTGCATATGTGTTAAACTGGTCAGACTAGGGATGCAACTCGGACGGGTTGGAGATTAACTCAAACCTAACCCGATAGACCTCAAGTTTGAACTGTTTGGCCCAAACCCGAACTCAAATCTTTGAAGCTGATGGATATATCAATATAGACAAGACCGGGCTAGAACCGGTCCTAAGATGAATACTTTGAGAGATCCCATGGGCTAATTTTTTTTTTCTAGTATTTTTTTTAAGGAGATACTTTGAGAGATCCCACCTGTCTACTTATATATCTCTCTCTAGAGTGCTCAACGACTCTCTTAACAATCCCACCAGTCCACTTATTTATTTCTTTTATATCAAAACTTTTTACAGCTCTTAGAACCAAAAAGAAAAACCTTTTTATTGATGAAAAAAAAGAAAAAAAAAAAGAGAAAGTGATAAAAAAAAAAAGCAGAAGTTATTCTTGATCAAATTTCTACTGATAAAGGACATACTTTTTTCCAACTTATGGTCATGTTTTTTATTTTTTGGGTTAAACTACTATGTATGACGCCCTAAGGACTGTTGTTATTGGCACTTAACATTTTTATCGTGTGTGACGTAAGTTGGTTGAGTTTTTGAACAACGTAAGTATTACCCAAAAATTGATTACGGGTGCCCTTCTTTCTTTCTTTTTTGTTTTCTTTTAGTTTTCTTTTTGACTTTTGTTCTTAGGAATCCCACATCATCACTGCCACCTCACCCGCTG
>MVGT01000029.1:41633-66044 GCA_002174775.1 Macleaya cordata
CTATTTGTTTCTTTCTCTGTATTAACTTAACCAATCTAGTCCAGCCTCCGTTCCAATAGTTATCACATATCTAACTAGCAATGAGAACTAAGAACTGAATATGCATATCAATTCCGGATCAATCATTGATTTGAGAATCGAAATTTAGTCCGTGTTTGGTTTGTGATTTCGATTTTGAATTTTTTTTCTTACAATTACATTTATGTAATAGTATTTGTTTAAACAATTAAGAAAACATGCTTGGCTAGGTTCATTTCATATTTTTATGGTTGCAATCAAGAAAACAACTCAAATTTTTTTTTTTTTTCAAAAATGTCATTTTCAATGTGTCCAATAAAATCATATACAATTTTATAGTTAAATACGATGACGTCATCTTTAAAAAAAAAATACGACCTTATCACTTAGGTGAGGGGTATCTATCTATCTATTCATGATTTATATATGGACAAAATGCAATTGTTTTGTTTTATAGTCTATACTACCAAAAAAACGCTTTTTTGTTTTTGTTTTTTGTGATTGGTCTATGGGCTGGTTTTTGTCATTTATTATCACTAATTAGCAGAAGACCCACATAAAAATACTTAAATTATTTTTTACCACTAACTAGTGATAATAAAAAATAAATATTTAATTATAGCTCATTAATATTATGAAACAGTAGAGAAGAGGGAAATATCACCATTAACATCCGAAAAAACGTTTGTGTCCATCCAGCTTCATGATAAAATATCACCATTAGTATCGTCTCACCAATCTAGTTCATGAGTCCCATCTATGAACGGACCTCATTAAAGTTTTCTCTTGCTGTCACCAAGGAAAACTTGGGACCACTCATGACTATATGTATATACGTACATTAAAATTATGAAAGAGAACCGTGTTTGTCGGTAGAGACTAAGAGGGCGTTTGGCAACCAGAAGCACTCTGCTTCTGCTTCTAAAAAAAACAAAAGTGTTTTTGAGAAGTAAAAATTAAGGAGAAGTTAGTATGGTAACTATTGACTTATAAGTCTAAAAAAATGATGAGTTATTAGTTGTTACACGGTACTCGAGGAGAAGCAACTTCTAAGAAGTAGAAAAGCAAAAAAAATTTGCTCCAAAAAAAAGTAACTTTTTTGCTTCTAGAAGTCACTTTAAAAAAATGTTACCATACAAACTTTTTTGCTTTTTGACTTATATAAGTCAAAAAGAAACTTCTTAAGTGGTTGCCAAACATCCTCTAAATATAGGAGGAGTGCACATCAAAGTACTTCAAAAGAAAAAAAAACAAAACAAAATAACCATATTGATTGTTGGACGGTAATGAGCTACACTGCTGATCAAAGTCTACAAAATTTTCTATCGAAAGATATAATCTACTGTGGACCCATAACATTTTAGGATTGACGTAAATCATGAAGATACGTGAAAACAGTACAACTGTTGGATTAGCTTTCGATAGAAAATTATGTAGGAAATGTTGTAAGTTTAGCATTATCCTTCGTACAATGGCATGTCAATCAATTCTATAAAATAGATAATTTATTTTATATTGTCCGTTGTATGAAACCTACAGGTGTTGATAAAAAGTTAAAAGACTTTTTTTTTTTTGAGAAAATAAGAAAAAGTTAAAGACTGAAATATAAGCTATAAAAAATTTTAAAAAAAATCATGGAATCTTTTCAAATATTTTGACAAAAAAATAAAAATAGAAAATGAACCACATTTGGGGGTGACAATGGGACTGTTCCGGATCGGAATCTAAAGGTTCCAGATCCAGTCCCGTTAATATGAATTGGTTCTGGATCCTTTCGGTTCCGGTTTCGGAACCTCAATTGGTGGTTCCGGATCCGATACCGCTAGGATCCGCAGGTACCCGACATCCATTTTTAATTTTTATTTTTTTATTTTTTCACATAAAACCTATTTGTATTTTGTATTTTCGTATTCTATTCAATTATAAACTTTATTTTATTATGAAATTTGTTATATAATAGTCATTAGTTTCTTTTTTTAATAAAAAAAGTTAAAAATTATTGTATAATAATAAACTAAACTAAAAATTTATAAAATTTATACGGAACCGAGTACCTGCGGGTACCCATTGGGTGGATCCGAAATTAAACGGATCCAAAACGGGTAGATCCGAAATAGATCCGAAATTTATCAGATCCACAAAATGAGGTCCCAGAACCGCAAAATACGGTTCGGTTCTGGATATTTTGGTACCCATTGACACCCCTAACCACATTTACTATTCAAAGATTTTGAATGGGATCTTGAATTGGGAATAATTTTTTGTTGAAAAAGTCTTAATTAAGACGTACGGGCCATACTATACGTAAATTAATGAATTCTAACGAGGGTTAGCTGGGAGAGAGAATTAAGTAAGGTTAAGCTTAATTAATTAAGTACCTGAAACCAAGTGGTTTAAGTGGGGAATGAAAATCTGGATGTACGAAGATCTTGAGAAAGTCTCTCCAAAAGAAAACCTTTTCTAACGAAGCGTTAAAACTGGTTCCGCATCTGATCGGATCCAACACCTGCTTCCCTGCGTACTCTAATTTTTCATCCGGACTTAGATCGAAGAAATTCAGACACAAATTCACCATTTCCTCTCTTAGCTTCTCAGGAACACCATGATTTATCAACTGTAATTAAAAAAAAAAAAAAAAAAACCCCTTAATTAAATAGATTAATGAAAAAATAAAAATGTAATTAAAAATTAATTAATTACGTACGATGAAGAAGCCCCATTCGAGACAAGCATTTCGAAGGTCATGGATGGCTTGGGACCTTTGATCAGGAGAACCGGAAGTGAGGAGAGAGAAATCAATAATTGGAACCTGTTCTTGATCATGAGTGGTATTAATATTATCAATAGTGGAGAAGACATAGTTTTGGGGAAGAGAAGTGAGGTTACTTGATTCAGCTAATTCTTTTACGGTACCCATATCTAATACTACTATCTTCGGCTAACTGATCACTGGAGCTGTTGAGCGAAAACGAGAGAGAAAAAAAAAAAGAAGAAAAAGAAGGAATTAGAAATTAAAAATGCTACTCAACCCCAATATAGTACCGAACTTGTGGGGTGGTACTTGGTAGGTATACCCAATTAGGTCATGGTTCTTGTTGATGTTACTTATTTAATATTATAATATAGTTATTTAATATTAAAATTTTATTTAATAAATAATTTACAATTACATATATACAATTCGTTAATAAAAAACACACATAAAATTATTTTAAGAAGTTTGACAAAATAAACTTCACTTAAGTAATTGCATTATATAGTAATTATACACAGAAACTAGTATAGATAGATGAGAACCGATATATGACCGCCTCTATATGGTCCAATATTGGCCGCTCAATCCAGACCGCTCGTTCTAAGTTAGGTGTACGCTCAGATTGGGTGCTGACGTGGCAACTAAAGTAGATCTACTTTAGTCGACTAACTCAGATATTTGGCTTGGCTCCCTCGAAAACACAACTAACTGTAGACACCAAATTCCGCCCCTAAACGCCAAAACACCCCAAATGTGAAGTGTACTGTGAGTGTTCACACTCAATGCATCGAGATACGCACAAACTGTGGAACAAACTTGATCCAAATGGACCAATATTCAATCCTAATTTAACTAAAATCTAGGATTTGGATGAAAACTAAGATGAAAGCGGGATTTGGACCAATTTTAGAACCAATTTAAAGAACTATTCATTTTGATAATAAAAAAATAAAAAATAAAAAAGTAAAAACTTACGGTTGTTTATAAAATTAAATTATAAAGTAAAGTAAAGTTATAATATATAATAAAGTTAAATTATATAAAGTAAAGTTAAATTACTGTATAAAGTAATTTTGTTTAAAAAAGGTAAAGTTTTTAATAAAATAAGAATTTATATTTAAAAAATAAAGTAAAGGTTTTAAAAAACAAGGAAATTAGAGAGCCAAAATACCTTTTGGGCGACATCAAACGAACTGCGGCAAACTCAGATGGGTTGAAATCTGAAAAAAAAAAAGATTGAACCAACTTAACTACTTTATTCTTACGTTCTATTTGCACCTGTCTATAGGCTCATATTGAGATGATCTAAGGGTTGAATTTTTGTAGTGATGATATCCTCATTATGTACATCAAAATTACGCAATATGATAATGGTGGGAGGAGGTAGGTTTGTCAGGGGTACTCATGTAGTTTGCTGACGAAGCTCGTGTGAAGGGGTAAACGAAGTTTGTTGGGGGATTGCCAACTCACATGCACGTGGAGGGGCTCGTACATACATATAATATTAAAGGAGTTACTATTACCAACCTTATTGCACTCTATGGAAGCCCAACATTTTGTGGGCCCACATATCGATGATTTAGGGCCTAATTTTTGGAAAGGGTGTTCGTTTTCTCCACTATGTATATCATCGTTTCTAAAAATCAACTTATTCAAAAACTTCTAACTCTATGAAAAGTCTAAAAATAATTAACCATAAAATGAAAGAGTGATTTTTTTGGTGCAAGGGCAATCTTTACACCAAATTGATCATCCTCGCAAGAAAAATATATCCCAAACAAACATCCATTAGATTATTCTATTGTGGGCCCCACAAATGAGTTTAACTGTTTAAGCATATGATGACTTCATACTGATAGCCCTCCCCAATATAAATTCTTGGTTTTGCCCTTGTTTGAATATGTTGGTGGATTTCAATGTCATCTCATTTCGGTACTCTCATTAAGTACATCGATCTAAAAGGCTGAGTAGCTAGGGATATCAATGGATAGTTGAAAATCTGAATCCAAATCGAATTCGTTTTCGAATTTTTAGATATATATTATCCGAAATTTCAGAAATCGGATTCAGATATATATCGAATATTTTTTTGGATATTACGGAATTTGTTCCGTTATATATACTTATATATAATATATTATATAATAAGTATTAGTATATATAAAATGGAAAAAATGTCGATTATAGTATAAAATTAAGTTTGATACTACCAAATTTCGGATAATGTCTGAATTGAATTAATTTATTGGATCGAATCGAATTTGAATATTACACTTTTTTTTTGTATTTGGATACTGCACTATCCGTTTCGATAGTTACCGTTGACATCCGTATGAGTAGCATTGCTTGTTTATGAAACTATGTCCAGTCTCAAAAAGTCTAAATAGATCGGAGAAGGCTTCTGTTACCGCTTTTAACGCATGATCCACAACTCAAAGTGAATTTGTGGAGTCCACTTAAACTGTGGGACTCACTTAAAATCCACAAAGGCAGTGAATCATGCTTATGTGGCATGCACCATAAGTATTTTTTTCATTCTATATAAACCTGTTGGTCAAGTACTCCAGTCTCGCTTTCTTTCTTCCTGAATTTATTGTAAGACCAGAGTGGCAGAGACGTTAGGTTTCTTTAATCATCCCAGTCTAATTCACTTCGAAATTTAATTTATTTTTTAACATTACCCTTTTTCCAATGGAAGGGCATTGGTGCACCTTAATCGTGTGGTTCACATAGAGATGATCTTAAAAGATTATTCAAGGGATGATTTGAAGGGAGTTAGAAGTTTTAGAGTGTTCTTATTTTTTAATAAGATGATCAAAATGCTGAAGACATCATCATCGTAAAAAATCAATCCTTGAATCATCATCCTCCATGTATAGGGTGCTATGAAAGTGTTCTTAAAGGGGTGCAATATCTTCTCTTCCATATACATTTATTTTTTTAATTAAATCTTTAATATTAAAAAATAATAATAAATTAAAGGGGTTTTGGGAATTTAGTCCCTATTTTCTTAAGTCTTAGGTTTTTAATCCCTTGCATTAAAAATATTTGTGAATTTAGTCCCTAATTTTGAAAAAGACATAACTAACCTTTAAAAATAATCTATTCCAAATAAATCCCTAATATCATCTCTTAAAGAACTAAAACCTAATCAACTAAAAATCATAACAGTAAAACCTCCTACAAAGCCTAAAACCTCCTACGAAACCTAATATCCCATCGAGGCAAAGAAGATGAGTTGAGGAAGCGCAGCTGGTTCCAAGGGGAAGAAGAAGGTAGCAACCTTCACAATCGATTGTGAGAGGCGAAGAAGATGAGCTGAGGAAGCGCAGCTGGTCCCAAGGGGAAGAAGAAGATATTAACCTTCACAATCGACCGTGCGAAGCCGGTGGAAGATAAGATCATGGATATCGCAATTTCTTAAACTAGCAAGTTTAGATCTTGAATTTATTTCAAGTTTGATATCTATTTTTCTCTTTACTTTCTCTCTTTCTTAATTTTTTCTCACCTAAATGACGATCACAAGTTCAGATCTGCAGTTTCTGAAACTTGTAAGTTCAGATCCGCAGTTTTTGAAAGTTGCAAGTTCAAACTTGCAGTTTCTGAAATTGCAAGATCTCTAAGTTTAGATCTCTTTCTTAATTTTTTCTCGCCTAAACGACGATCGCAATTCAGAACTGCAGTTTTCAGATATGTAATTTCTTAAATTACAAGTTTGATATCTATTTTGTTCTCTACTTTTTCTCTTTCTTAATTTTCTCTCAACCTAGTTTGCGATTGTAAGTTTCAGATCTGCAATTTCTCAAATCGCATGTTCAGATTTGTAATTTCTCAAATTGCATGATCAGATCTAAAATTTCTGAAATGGAAGTTTAGATATGCAATTTATCAAATCGCATAAACGATTTAATCGAAGTTGATGAATGATTTAGTGGAAGCAAATGAAGATTTTGTTGATTGAGAACTTTTAAGGATTATGGTTTTTGTCTAACTTAACAAAAAAACAGTGAACAAGGGTACCTTAGGCATTTTTAAAAAACTAGTTTACACTTTTTTTAATTTTTAGGGACTAAAATCATAATACTATAATTTTTTAAGGATTAAAATCATAAAGTTTTAAAAAATAAGGATTAAAATTACAAAAGTATTTTGGTGAAGGATTAAAATCATCGGTCCCCTATAAAATAAGGACTTTTTTTACATTTTTCGTAAATTAAAATGTTAAAAAAAATATATTGGCATGACTCATGCCTAGCATAGTCAAACAACTCAAATAGTAATTCTTTTATAGTCTGTTTAGACAAGGGATTTTAGGGAGGGATTTTGTAGGGACCAGAGATTTTGAAAAAAAATATAACATGATTTTTCCACCAAATCTCTGGTCACTACAAAATTCCTCCCCCAAATCCCTTGTCCAAACAGACTAGTCAAGACAAAAAAAGACGAGGAAGCACTAGTGGGCTTATTTGATGGTTCCTGCTTGATTGTGCGAGCTTTGGCCCATGTAACAATAAAGAGAAAAGAGCATCTATGACTTGGCCGGGTTCAAATCCCACTAGGCACTCTTCCCTTAATAGATTGTGTGGCAAGCGTTAAATCGCATTACCAAGTCAAACAAAAATAAAAAATGGAAGGGACTTTGCGACCTCATTCGACACATATAATTTGGTACCAGTTGGGATGTGAGTAGTATTACTCAATTTTAAGGAGCAGTTGTTAAAAGAGAAGGGATATTGCAACACCCTTATTGCAACACAACATACTTTTTATGGGGCCCACATGAAGGTAGTTCGATGGCTAACTTTTTTTTGAGGATGTTCTCCTTATTATGTAAATCCTCACATTAAAAAATGGGCTCATGCTAAAAGTTCTAACACCTTCAAATTAGCCTATGAAAAATTGGCAAATTTTAGACATTTTGTTAGACCGTTGATTTCTTTTAATTTTCGATAAATTTTTGATGGGGTTAGAACTTTTAAAAGTGGTTGATTTTCGAATATGATGATCTACATGATGATGAGAATATCCCTACAAAAAATTAGCCCTCAAACTATCTTCATGTAGGCTCCATAAAAACTATGTTGCAATAGTGTCGCAATAAGGTATGTTGCAATTTCCCTCCTCATTGTTAAATGGGCTGTCAAAAAAATTATGGTGACTCCTAAACTTATTTTTTCTTCTTCTTTTCTTTTTGTGGGGTTCTCTTCTCCAAAAAAAAAACTAAAAACCAAATAAAAATGGAGGTTTCTCCAAATGGATAACCTAAATTTTTTAAAATTTAAGGTTCTCAAACAAAATTTTTTTGCTTTTGTTTGTGCAGTATTTTTGCCGCTCAAAGAGGTCGGTGAAGAGAGCCACTTAGTACAAAACAAATTTAAGGAGCCTCCTAACTTTGTTTGAAAGACCCTTTAACGACAACATTTTCTAAGGCACTCTTAAAATTTGGTGGTTTGATTTACCTTGCTCAAATCAGGTGACGACCACCAAATTTTTGGTGCCTGCTAATATAAATTTCAAAAAAATTTTGTCGCAAAATTGCCAGTCCGTAATCCTTTTTCAGGGCAAGTGTTATGGACACCTTAAACAAGCAAAAAAAGTATTTTTTGAGGTTAGGCCAAGTACCATGGGCACCCCAAACAACCAAACCCCTCCCTTCAGTCCTAGATTTAGGGTGGGAGCAAGGGGTTTGAGGGAGGAAGCAGAGTTTGTGCCGGACGGCACAAACTTTGCCGTACGGCACATTCTTTACCATCCCAAATTGTATCTTGTTTTTTGGGTTTATGTAAAGTTAGTTATGATTTCATTGAAAAAAGTCACATGTCACTATGTGATTTGCTATTGGAAATGCTATTCAAGACAAATTTCAATAAAAAACCACATGTCACTATGTGATTTGCTATAAAATTTGATAAAGTAGGACACCATATAGATCACACAGTCGTGCAATTGTGTACGTGTGGTACAATATGTGTCGTACAACATAATCTGTGCCAGCTATGGTCTTCTCTCCATGGTACTTGCCCTCCCTCAATACCTTAAACCTCTACCCCAAATAATCTAAATAAGAGTTTACCATGGCACTTGCCCTCGGTCCGTAATCCTTCCTTATCTTTATCTTTAATTTTTTTAACCGACATATATAATCCTTCCTCGTGCAATCAATGAGGTTTGTTTCCAAGCCAAAAATAAAAATAAATTTTTTTTATCGGCAAATAAATTAAAAATTATGTGCACATAATTAAAAACTCAGGACATTGATAGATACAACCATGTTTGATTGATTAACTTCATATGATGGCCAAAAGTACAAACATTGTAAATATATGTATTTACATCAAATGCCATTCTTCAAATTTACTAATTTCCCATTCCTTACATTCTTTTGTTTAATTTGTACAACAATTCTCATTATTTATTTGGTTAACCAATGATTGGATGGGGGCTCATTCACGTGGCTAGCCATTAGCGCCGAGATGCTTCTCAAACTATATAAAATTTGAAATAAAAATAAAAAATAAAAAGCAAAAATAATAAAAAGGTTGAAAATTCCTTGAAAAGTACTAAAAGCTGATAATTCTCAAACAGGAGGACGAGCCGATGATGGTGGCGGCTCGCTACATTCTTCGGCTTTGGCGCCAAGACAATCAAACGGCGTTTTAACGGACGTACGAGAAGAAGCTTTGAGGAACGTTGGATTATCTCCTCCTCCGTCAGTTATTATTTTAGGTGACCTAACTGAAGAATTCCTCGTGAAAAATGGTGGGGCCATTGAAAACACCCACCGATCTGATTTGGTTGTACCCCGATCCAATCCCCCAACAAACTTGTAATTCTTCCCTCTGCTACTCCCTTCACCGCCACTCCGGTAACCCCCACGATTACTTCCACCGGAAACTGACCCATCTCCTGTCGGAAAAGCTAAACAACTCGTCGTACGGTTCAATTTCCCGTTAACAATCTGTTTTCTTACATCATCCGGCAACCTCAACGTGAATCTCTCGCAATTCTCTCCAGGTTGGATCAGCGAGTGCCCTGTCGAATGTGATCTTGGAAATTTCCCGGTGATTCTAGGTCTTGTTGATCTTGATCTTGCTGGACGGTTCTGAATTGGGATTTCAGTAGGGTTTATGGTTTCCGGTTGTGGATTTTCTGTCACACGGATTGATACTTGGTTTTCCGCTTCGGAAATCTCTGCCGTGCGGTGGTTCTCGTCGTCTGATTCGTTCTCGGAATCTGTCACTTCCGTCCCAGATACACCACCATCGGTGGTTGTTTCGCCGCCTGATACTGGTTTAAGATTAGCACGACAAACAGGGCAAGTAGTGTGAGAAACCAACCAAGCATCAATACACTCAGGATGAAATACATGATCACACTTCGGTAGCAACCGAAGCATCTCATCATCTTCAAATTCATTCAAACAAACGGCGCATTCTAGCGCTCCCTTTCCTATCTTAAGTCCCTTCACATCAGAGTAGATGAAAATCGGAAACGTTCCGATCACAGCAGGATCGAGTCCACGTGGCCCCCTTCTCGACCTCCCGGTTCCGCCATTAGCAGGGCGGACACTTCCACTGGCTCGTCTTTCGCCGGCGCATTGACGGATGTAAATTGCGAAAAAACCCATGAAGAAGAAAGCACATATGAGAACAATTATGATGATCGCCATGGAAGGATTGAAATTTGTATTGAATCGATAAGCACTTCCCCCTGGTGTGAATTCATTGTTGCCTTGTGCAGCGGCGTACGGTAGCACAACTAGTCCCACCAGTAGCACCAAGTAAATGCTCAAGTTCATCCCATAGTTAGATGAAGAACGGTAGCTGATGAACCAAGGGATGATCTGACGGCTGAGATTCTTCTTGTTCTTCGTCATGAGTCGTACGCACTCTGCTGCTAGCTAGTATAAGTGAACTCTCAATTCATACCACGGTTACTTTCTCTCTCTAGATTTCTGGCTAACGTGCGCCTTTCTCTCTCTCTAAATTTTTTTTAGCAACTGAGTAGTAGAAGAAGAAGAAGAGGAAGAAGTTTGTGAGTAGAAGAAGGAAAGACCGGTGCCGTGAGCTTCAAGAAAAACTGACTGGTACTCTTTCTGACTTTTCAGGACATAATAACAAGATTAACTCTGAGCCGTTAGATGATGATGTAAGTAGTTCTTATGAAACTTAAAAAATACTTGGACTTTCCATGTGACCCAAGAAACTTTTTCTAGAAGAGCTTGGTTCTCCATGGAAAAAAGAAGTTTCGTTCAAACTTCAAAATGGAAAGAAATCGTTTTTTAAAAGTCCAAAGATAGAATCAAATTGGGTCCACTTTAGAGTTTTCAGTGTTAAAATTCAAAATTTTCCTTGGACAACTTAAGTAACCAGAGTGCAGGTCGGAGTGGGAACGATAGTAGGAGCAGGAGCGTAAGAGGCAGGAGCGTAAGAGTAGCTGATTAAAAAATATTCTTAGTTCAAAAATACCTTCGGAACGGGAGCGTCAGAGCGTAATTCAGAGCGGGAGCGCGATGTTCCGAAGCGGGAGCGTCACCCCTATACCAAGGTTTCGGTTACTAAGTCCTGAATTATACTTAGCAAGGCTTATTATTCTCAGCTCTTTCACTGCTGAACTTTTTTNGATTTTGAATTACCGACAAACAATTCAACCAAAAATTATGTGAATATAATAATTAGTTATGTGAAAATATCAGCGAAACATACATGCAAAATTGAATTATTGAAAAAGGCATCTATCAAAATAAGAAACTTACCCTTTTTGGTTTGAACCCTTTTTAACCAAGATTCTTGGGACTAAAATTGGTGCTTATTTCTAACATGCAAATTATTTCCAAACTAACGCCATGAAGTTTTTTAGGCTTTATTTGATTGCATTGCATAAATAATAAATAATGAAAATCTATTGGTTGTTTACAATTTGAATTCTATAGAATTGAATGCTCACATAATTCAAAAGCGTGACATTATATTTATAAGAAGCAAATTTCAAGAAAAAAAAAATAAGGCAAGGATTTGGCAAGGATACAGAATTTGCATAATACTTGAACTAAAAATTCATTTAGAATTCTTAAAAACATGTGATAAAAAATTCATTTAAAAAATGGAATTTCAAAAATGAAAAAAAGGTTATAAATTCCATTCCGCAAAAAGATGTCAAAAGAACGAATGTGAAAAATAAGTTTGCACTTTGCATCGGCTTCTACAACAAAAATCACGAGGAATATATAAATAGTTTGTCGAACTCAGACACTCTTTTCTTAGAAAAATGTTGTGTAAGTGAGTAGGTGAAATTAGCTTCTTCTTCCATTTTATTATGGGCTTTGTGAAACCCTTAATGGGCTCAAAGATTAGTGGGCCCAACATAGATTACTTGTAAGGCACATTTCTGTGGGGTTCATCTACCTTATCATATTTCTGATAAGATAAGCTTAGTAGTTCTTTATCACCAAAGTTTTCTTAATGAGTTAGGTGGTCTATAAAACTAACTCTTTGTCCTGAAAGAAGAACTGATGAGTGGAGTGGAGTAAGTGAGTAACGGATCAAACGGTTGTCCTGATCGGAGGTTGAGTAACGCAAAATCAGGAAACTATGGGCGATATACATGAATAAACCGGATTAATAAAATGAAACGGATTTAACTGACACTGAAAAGGAGTAGGGAGAAAATGACAGAATAATAAGTTGAGAGGTCAGGGACCACTTTAATTAAACAAAAGAATTGACAAAAAAAAAAAAAAAACCCCACAGTTTCTTCTTCATCTAGTTTTCTCTCAAAACAAGTACTAGTTTGAGCATTGGTTTGTCATAAATTCATCTCTGATTTGTTTTGATACTTAATGCTTGAATTTTAGTTGCAGCCAGCAGCAGGTGCAATTTTTTTTTACGAGGGGATTACTACCCACATGATACAATGTACAAGGTGTGTAAAAAGCGTAGAGAAATTTAATGAATATATAAAAATTGTCACCATGGACCACTAACATCCACGAGTATCTAAAAGTTGCCACTACATACGAAGAAACATCGTTATTATAGATGAATAGAGGGCTCCATCATATTATATGTGCTCATGACAAACTATAACTAAGAAGATTTGAATCCAAAAGCTCCTAATTTAGGGCAAGGCCAATGCACACCCTTAAACCCCAAACCCAACAAAATTTCAAGACTAGTGGGAACCTTTAAACCCCAAACCCCTCACCTGGTCTAGTAGTTTGATGCAGGGGCGGAGCCACATGACATTTGGGTGGGGCACGTGCCCCACCCAAAATGTGAAAATTAGTTCAACTCTCTTCCCAAATTTTCTATGTGCCCCAACCTAATTGGTAATTATTTACCTTACTTTTCTCTTATAAAGTCAACTTTAATCTCTCCCTACTTGGGATGCCTCTTCCATATCTCCTATTAGTAACTAATTAAAATATAAATTAGATAGCAAAGAGTTGCTAGACAATTTAGTAGTTAAGTTCTTGAATTCATATTTTCTTTATAATCTTTTGTGCTGACTTTATTAGTTAAATAGTAAATCCATAACTTATTAACTTGATATTGCACACTACTTTTGAGGGTCTACATAAAAAAGATTCAAGGGTTAATTTTCGATTTGGATGTTCTTCGCACCATATAGATTATTATATCTGTAAATCAGTCCATTCAAAAATTTCTAACTATATCAAAAGTTTATTGGAAATCAAAGGTTAAAAAATGCCTAAATTTTACAAATTTTTTTAGGGTCTAACTTAAGGGATTATAGTTTATAAGCATATTGATTTTATAAGTGGATGATATGTCTGGTGAGAATAATATCTTCACTGAAAATCAGCCCTTACATCATCTCTACGTAGGACCCACATAAATAATGATGCAATAGGCCATGGTGTAATATCCCTTCTTTAAAGCAATTGTTTAAAAAGAAAAAAATCTATAATACAATTGAGGACGGGGTCAATTCTGTCCTCTTCCGATAAATTAATTGTATCATACACAATTGCGTGATTTCTTATAACGACAACAACGTCTGTTTCTTTTAAAGATAAAAACGCCCTTAAATTTCTAAAATACTGGGTGTGTCGCGTAGTAGTAAATGACCAAAATAATCTTATTTTATTTTTTAATACCCTTTAACAACTTTATTATATAAATGACCAAAATAACTTTATTTTTTTTACAAAATACCAGATGTGTCCTATGGCCATAGTTATTTATTTACACTTGATTTACACTTGACGGTGGAGTCGCGTGGAGTGGATCCAAAGGTGCGTGTGTGGGTGCGCGCGAAGCGTATTTGGACATTCAATCCACGCCTGTAAAGCGCGTGTGGAGAGAATGGACAATTAATTTCCACGAGCTAAATGACTAGAATACACAAACTCTAACGCGTATGGTGCACGCACGCGTAGGAGAAACATGCGTAGCACGTTTAGACATCCAAACCACACGTACGAAACGCGTGTGGGGAGGATGGAATAGGTTTTGAGCCGTGCCGGAGCGATATACCTAGTGCATATAAAAAAGGAAAAAATTGTAATAGCTAAAAGTGCCCCACCCAAGAAAAGTTTCTGGCTCCGCCACTGGTTTGATAGAGGCTTAAGAGTAGCCGCAGAAATGTTTTGCGACGCGGAATCGCAGAACTTATCTACGACGGTACAATTAAAAAAATAAAAAGAAAGAAGTCGAAGAAATTTTCTGCGACACACTTTTTTTTAATTAATAAAATAATAAAAAAGTATTTTTAGTTAATAAAAAAAAATTGGTGTCGCATATAACTTCTGCTCTCGCAGAAATTATCTGCGACACATGACACCCCTCCATTAGTCTTGTCAACCTATTATATCTCAAACCCACCTTACTTGGTGGTGGGTTTGAGGTAGACCACAGGCCTTGCCCTTAGAGGAGTGTACAACTACTGGGTTAAAAACCCATGTGCAGGGGCAGTTATACATTAGTAGAGTAGTAGGCCTAATAAAAATGAAATTATGGCCTTTTTTTTTTACTAATCTAGAATAAAAGACTTGCTGGATTTGTTAGATAACATCATTAAAAAAAGAGAATTTTGGCCAAAAACCCCTACTTGAAAAACGTTTTAGGATTTAGCCCAAAAAACGTTTTCTTTTAGTCTAAAGCCCAAGGATAACTGACTGAAACCCTCTTCCTATAAATTACACACACTGAAACCCTCTGACTGAAACCCTCTTGGGCCTTAGACTAAAAGAAAACGTTTGTTGGGCTAAATCCTAAAACGTTTTCCCCTCTGACTGAAACCCTCTTGGGCCTTAGACTAAAAGAAAACGTTTGTTGGGCTAAATCCTAAAACGTTTTCCAAGTAGGATTTTTTTGCCAAAATCCCCTTAAAAAAAACATGAAACAAATTAATGCTTCATTTAATCATCTAAAATTAATAATAGGAATGATAAAATGAACATCTGCTGCCGGGAATGGATAGCTCAGTTGGGAGAGCGTGATATGAAGGTCACGTGTTCCATCCACGTACGTTCACTTCATTTTCAACCCATTAATTTTGAAGAAATAAATAAACTTTATCCAATGAAAGAGAAGAAGAACAAAAAAAAACCTTCTATTAAAGACTTAAGACACACGCAAGAGCGTGCCACGTAATTTTTTTTTTAGCCAGGTTGTTTGGTTTGTTGAATAATATATTTTGTTGCTATGTCTCTTTTAACAATAAAGCTTTTTGGCCCACCCATGTTACAAAACAAATGCCAGATACTTATGTGGCAAGGTGGGACCTACCACTTTTTCCCTCGTAAAAGTGTTATGAGGAGGTTTCCAACTTATGTGGCAGTGGGACCCACCATGCCACATAAGAATTTGGCATTTATTTTGTAATATGGTCGGGCCAAACAACAGCGCTGCTCTTTTAAAGAAGGGAGATCTTATGGATTGTTTGGCACGCAAAGATATGTAACTTATTGTGTCTAGGTGTTGTGTTGGTTTTCCGATAAAAAAAAGTTGTGTTGGTTTGTTAATAAATAGTATGCAATGTTTGTAAACGACAGTGTAAGAGGTCGTTTGATTTTTCATGAAAAGAGGGCTCACGACTGAAATGAGTCGTGAAACAACCATATATTGATGATGCCTTTGGGGAGCTAGCTTCGGCTTGGGGCTCTCGCTAAGAACAAAATATTTTGCCCAAGGGTTTTTAGTGTCTAAAGTAGAGACAATATCGTTACATGTGTGGATGAGCCTGAGATGTGACATTTGGTATAAAAGACAAAATTGTCTCTGCCTCGATCTAGGGGTGGGTTGTAATATCCCACATCGCCTAGAGAGGGTGTTAGACTTTGATTCAGAAGGTTCGGCTTGAATCCTAATGTTGTCTGAGACCTTTTGCTGGAGTCAAACTTGGGTTTGGGTTCTTGCCAAAAATAAAACCCTGTATCGTGGGTTACAGTGGCTAAAGGGAGACAATATCTAACACATATATAGGTGGCGTGTGACATTTGGGTAGTGGTGGCAATGTAATATCCCACACTACCTAGGGAGAGCCTTGGAATTCGATCTGTAAGGGTTGATTTGCACCATCTTGTTTTCCGAGGCCTTTTAAGAAAGTTGGGCTCCATCCTTTACATTGTATTATCTCTACTATTAATGTGGCTCTCAAGAGGCTCCATTTTGAGCCGAGGAGTCGTGGCGGTTTTGCGTGCCATTTTTATTTTTTTCAAAAACGCCCCTCCACCTTAATCTTTTCCCCTCTTCTTACCCCTTCCATATTTCCGTACTCTTACCAACACATCTAATATATCCTTCTGTGTTAAATCCTCATCAATTTTACACTTCGCTTACACTCATTGTAGTTCTCACTTAGATATAATTCAAGGACAAATTTTTTGTGACTATGATCTTCTCATCTGTTTATATCACATTAACCCATGGGTCGTCTCCAAGTGGACCCACCTAATACCCATTTTTATTTTTACACTTTACTTAAATGCCAGTGGGTGTTACATAGAGTTGATCCAAGGGATATTTTTTTGTACCCTATGTCATCGTTGTCCACTTTTTCAAAAATATTGTGTAGGCCCACCTAATACCTAGTATATTCTTACACTCTACTTACACCTATCTTGGGTTTCTCTTTTTTTTTCAAAAGAGGAGAGAGAAAGAGAGGAGATGGTTGATAATTTGTCCATCCTCCCATTTTTTAACTTTTATAAATACTGAATGTGTCCTTTTAAAAAAATCAGTTCAAATGTACACTCACTTACACCAATTCTAAAGATCTCTCAAATATGATCCAATGGCTGATTTTTGAGATTCTTAACGCTTTTTAAATGAGAGCTTGAGGCCGTCATGTCTCATGTTTTTGTCTCGTCCTTTTTACTTGAGAGCCGGAGACCTTCTCAGGTTCAAATAATGTATTACTAACATAGTAAGTCATAAAAAAAAACCTCATTTTAAATATACGTTGAGGCAGGAGTCTGCAGCAGGAGCCTCCTCGTAAATATACTTTACGGTAATGCTTGAGTTACAGCAAATTCCTACAGAATTTGCTACCACTCAAGCATCCAACGGTCAAAGTGATTTGCATCTCCTCGTATTTCGCATCCCATCCTAAAGTGTTATGAATCTCACCGTGAAATGTGCCTGCTGTAGCAAATTCGGTAGGGATTTCGGTAGCCCTAGCACTACCGTATACTTTATTGATCTACATTACTAAATATACCCTTTCTTTGATTTATGAAATTCTCCTTTATTGATTAAAAAGCAAACCTCACATTTTAAATTTACGTTGAGGCAGGATTCTCATAAATTGTTATTCATATAGTCTATTTATAATTGTTTGTGGCGCATCTGTGAAGATGATCCAAATGCAAAAACATCACCACTTAAATCATTCTTACTCAAAATCAATCAATTCTAAGACTTGTAATCCTAGTGCAAATTAAAAACTAAATATCCCATTTTCTGATACAATAAAAAGTACAATAATTAAATACAAAATTTCAATAAGACATAAAATTACATGAATTGTTAATAAAACATAAAATTGGAATTAACAGGTGATTGTTAACACACAAGAGGGTCACCCACACACATGGAACACTAGGAACACTAGGGTACTGTTAAAGTAATATAGGTCAGAACTCGCAGGTTACAAAATGTGAGACGACGTAACACCACAGCCACTTATGTTGTGTTTTTTCTTCGCTCACCTTTTGCTTTCTAGAAATGCTACACGTATGGTACTGTACTCTATCCATAACAAATTTACAAAACAGAAAATTAAAGAAAATAAACTGATAGCTACTTGATCCCCCACAGCCTCTGCTTTACGAGATACAAAATATCTTTTACCCTTGCCTCCTCTCATCACGACATATTTTTGAAGGCTGGTACGTCTAAATTCCAAGGCCAAGAGATTCATATATTTTAGTGGATAATCTCTTAAAAATAATAAAAAAATAAATAGAGAAAAAAATGGGAAGTTATTGGAAAAAAGGGAGAGAAAAATTTTGTTAGTTTTTTTTAAAGAGAAAAAATAGGAAAAGAAACAGAGAAGTTAGTTTCCTAATTAACAGGAATAAAGAATAAAATGTACCCGTCAATCAATAGTTGAGCGTGGCCGCTGAATCCTTGAGTTCTCTACTAAAGATCTCTATTCCAGTGGAAAAGGATCCATGATAAGAGATGAAGATGTACCTATATTTAGGGTTATAGTTGGCATCGTATGCCATCTAGGGTGCCTCAACCTTGACCTAGCTAGCCCATCTTCACTATATTAATGAGGTTTGAAAGTAGCTCAAAATAAGTGGTTTAAGCCAATATTTGGTATTGTGTCCCAACCCACTTTAAATTTGTTTTGCATGTTTTACTTTTATATATTATATTCTTACTTTATTTGTACTTACATGTTGGCCTGTGTAAAGATGATTTAAAAGTTAATTTTTGTGACAATGATCTTCTTATCATGTTAGATAACATCGACCGTTGAATAATTTTCATGTGGGCCCACATGTTAGTGTAAATAGGATGTACTCTTTCTCCCCTGTGTGGAGGGAGGTGAATTTTTTGGTGGATACTTTGGCAAGAAGGGGCAACCACTTACAGATAGGGACTAAGGAAGAGTTTACATCCCGGCCTCAATTCCTGCCCAGTATGGAGTCCATGGACCGAGTGTATTACTGTTTTGATTAGGGGTGGCTGGCCTTGCACGTGATTGATGGGTTTAGGGGTGCCAACCTAGTTGGGATGTCTAGGCTCATTGTGATGCGAGAACTCCCTATTTTGTTTCATTTTGTTGTTTTGCTTGTGGGCTTTGGGGCCTGCTGTACTCTTTTGTGCATATCAATATAGTCTTATTTAGCGAAAAAATAAAGAGGGAGGTTATTGCACCCCCTCTTAGAACACCCCCTTATAACGCCCCTTCCTGTAGGACCCACATGCGATGCATTCCGGGGCTGATTTTTTTAGAAGATATTCTTCTCACTATGTATATCATCATATTAAAGAATCACTTCGTTCTAAAACTTCTAACTCCTTCAAATTAACGCTTTAAAAATTAGTAACTATTTGATGTCAAATAGTTACCAAATTTTAAAAAATAATTTGAGGGGGTTAAAAGTTTTAGAATGAGCTAATTTTTTAATATGATGATATACTTAGTGAAGAGAACATCCTCTAAAAAAATTAGCCCCTAGATGCATCATATGTAGGTCCCAAGAGAGGGCGTTATAAGAGGGCGTTCTAAGAGGGGGTGCAATAACCTCCCTCAGAAAATAAATAAATAGGATGTAAAAGTAAAGCTAATGTTGATATAGCAAAAAAGTGATATGTCTCCTTTGTAATGCATTTCTTAGATACAACAAATCCAACATAAAAAATATGTGCAACATACATACAAAGAGCTCTTTTATTAAACATGCCAACATTCCCAATCCTAACCCTATTAACTCTAATGCCCTAACCACGTAAAGCTCATGCTTCACTCTGAGGATGTTTTACGATCGAATGAGTACTAGTAACATCTCTCAAGATCTGATTATTTCCTTTTTCCACAACATGAAGGGGATTTTACTAGCTATTTTGTCCAACAATATCATGTCCTCTAATGTTTTTCACATCCATCTTTTTCTTAAGAACAAAAAAATATAAAATTAAGACAGAATTAAGGGGTTTTGGTGAATACCGCAAAAACAGTTGGAGATTCACACAAGTTTTACTAAAATTACACAACTTAAATTTGTATTTTCGGTTCCATATATATCGCCAACAATACAAAATGGCTTGTCGGTTATGTATGGTCGACAATATTTAGTTTGGCGGTTCTAGATTACTGACAGTTTATTTTACGAAATTTGTACTGTCGATTTTGAATTACCGACAAACAATTCAACCAAAAATTATGTGAATATAATAATTAGTTATGTGAAAATATCCGGGAAACATACGTGCAAAATGCAAATACAGCATACACGCGCTAATTAATAATACGGTAATGCTTGAGTTACAGCAAATTCCTACAGAATTTGCTACCACTCAAGCATCCAACGGTCAAAGTGATTTGCATCTCCTCGTATTTCGCATCCCATCCTAAAGTGTTATGAATCTCACCGTGAAATGTGCCTGCTGTAGCAAATTCGGTAGGGATTTCGGTAGCCCTAGCACTACCGTTAATAATATACTAGCGATCGGAACCACCACCACCTGATG
Organism: Macleaya cordata; assembly: GCA_002174775.1. Taxonomy (NCBI): domain Eukaryota; kingdom Viridiplantae; phylum Streptophyta; class Magnoliopsida; order Ranunculales; family Papaveraceae; genus Macleaya; species Macleaya cordata. The sequence continues at coordinate 62,079 of MVGT01000029.1, forward strand.
GAGAATAGGCTGGGTGACTGATGTCCTAATAAGTACCCTCCCAAGTACCCTCTTCCCTCTTGCATGTCATGAACGGACAATATTCTAGTTAGCTTTTTCTGTGTGTACCTACGGTTACACTATTGTAAAAAAGCGTCGTATAAATATTAGAAAAGTACCATACACCAAAGAAAAATAATGCAAAAGATTATTTGCCAAAAGAAATGGCACACGTTGATGAGATGAGATGGCGCACCTTCTTTTGTCTCCCTTCACCTTTTCATGCTTCTTGTCGTTTTTCTGGTGAAAACTAACAATCTAAAAGAAAAAAAAACCCTCCCATAGGCTTTAATTAATTAAATTAATTATATTGTTTCAAGATATGAAGGGTACTAAAAAGTAAAGTGTTACTAAAAAGTAAAGTGGTTGACCCTATATAACTAGGGTTGTTTTCTACCAATTACTACATGACACGTGGCATCTTAATCTAAATTATCTCAGCTATAGGCAAACATAAACTTATAATGGATGATGTATGCAATTTAAATTTTGTTACCAAACATTCCCTCTCTCCCTTTACAGGTAATTTGCTTTTGTGATCAATTAATGGAGTCCATCCTTTAATTATATCTATATGATGATCTATATATAAAACCAATAAAACGCTAAACTTGGTTCTTGTAAGTTTTTTATCCTTTTATTTTATTTTTTCATTAAGGATCTAAGATAACAATGTGTTTTAGTTACTTTTATATAAAAAAATAAAAGGCCGTGGATATATACTTCAGCATACCTTTTTATTTTTTAATTACTAATTCTCATAAGATTCTGATAACATAAATTTCATAAAATGACTTATCAGTTGCGCGTAAACTAGGCAATTAAACCATGGTGTGCTGAATTAGTCAAAAGGTGCCCTGAAGTATTAGCTCCCAAAATAAAAATTATATTTTACTTTTCAAATTGGCTAACCATTTGACCTCAAACTATTTTCATTGAAGTGAATTTTTTCTATAATTTAGGTCATAATTTTTAGGATTTTCTCACAAAATAATATAAAACTGCTCGATCGCGAGTCGACCAGTTTTGGGAATGGGTCTCTTGTGTACCTTTTGTGGAGTAACATAAAACTGTAGAGGTGCGGCCGGCCGAGTTATGGGTCGGCCGACCAGTTTTGACAAGGCGATTACTTACAAGACTTTGCTTTGAGTTTAAAAACTTGCTATCATGTGGTTTGTTATGATGAAAATAGTCCCACATGGGATTTGAGAGTCTAACAAACCTAATATATAATAATCCTGGGTCTTACCACTTATTGCCAATTGGTTTTGAGTTAGATGCCTACAAACTGTACCAGAGCGCAGACCCACACATGATAGGCCCAACGGCCACACGTATTCCCTGCCATCTAAAAAGACAGAATGCGTATTATTTAATATTTTTGGAGGGGTAAAGATATAAAAATCCCTCAAAACCATATGCTTAGGCACACCAAAAAAAAAAAAAGCCATTTCCACCTTAAATTAATTTCAACCAAATCACGTGAGTGAATTTACTGTGTACGTAGGCCAATTAAAACCCTTTTTTCCTTTTTAATAATTCCAAATACCATCATACAACAAATATTTTTCACGAAATATAAAGTGGCCAAAGTGTGAAATTCTCCTTTTTTCCCACGTGAACAAAAAAAAAAAAGGTACAAGTTTCCTAATAGTTTTGTATATGATAAAAGAACCAATGAATGAAAGATCAATTTTCAAAGGAAAGAAGACAAATTAAGCTGGGGAAGGACTAAAAGTTAGAGAAACCACCCAGGCTAGAAAGTAGAAAACAACTCTGATTTGTTTTCTCTTCTACAGTTTTCTTCTCTTCCTTTTGCCTCCCAATCTATCCTTCCAACAACTCATAGCTGTACTAACTGTACCCCCTCTCTCTCTCTCTCTCTCACTCTCTAGATTTCTCTTTCTCTCTCTAAAGCAAACTTGCACACTGTATGATTGAATCTCTCTTCAACACTGGCCTTCATTTTGTATGGCTTAGATGGTTCCACACACCCTTGCAAACTTAATATATTAGTTTAGATCAAAATTATTTATGTGTTTAAAGGACTAATGATTGGAAGACTTAATGGACATTGTTATTTAATGATTGTTCTTCTGTCATGTTTTCTTAATATTAGAGGAACAAACAAAAACTCGCACCACAGAATCTAACACTCAGCTTTAACTTGATAAGGACTGTTTGGTTACTATATATTACAAAAATAACTTGCAATAATGGTTCCAAACCGTCTCTACCAGTTAGTTTACTTAATAAAGTCTGTTATTGTTGTTGATAAAATAAACCTAGGTCAATTTGTGTTCGCATTGAGTTACTATTCTCATTAAAAAAAAAAAAAATTGTTTCAAAATAAATAAAGACAACGGTTTCTGGTCTAAAACCGTTGTCTAAAGGTTTTAAAGACTATATACAACGGTTTTAGAAAAGTTGTTGATAAAATTTTGTGACAAATAACAAAAGTTTTTGTTATCCCTCACAAGCTCTGATCTCAAGCAGGAAAATGTTTCCCTTACACCCAAACATACAAAATTGAATAATGGTACACGCTTTGGAGAAAAGCCGCTACAATTAATTTTTAAGGAGGTGAAATGGCCACGCTAAAATTTGTACTGTAAAATGTTTTCTGTCGCCATTTGATTATCATCAAGTGGTTACAAATAATGGTTGTCCCCACAATGAAATGAAATCCACTGATGAGCTACTTTTCTCTCTCTGCTTTAAACCAACATCAAGATTTTAAAAATAAATCATGCCTTTTTATGCACTTTTTTCTCCAACTTTTCCCTTTTTCCAAAGAAGAAATTAATAACCGTTGCTAATTATTGTACTCTTTTCTCCCTCTATATATACGTAGTTATATATGAACACCTAAACCATCTCAATCCTACATATATACTATATCTTGTTCTCCTTCTCCTTGAAACCCCTAATCAAAGAAACCACACCATGTCATCTTCAACAGGCGGCAGCGCCATCCACATTGTAGACGGTGTCACAGTCGTCGACTGTCAAAAACAAGTACGCTCATGGAGTCTTCTCCGGTCAATTGTGAAGTTCCTCATCCCAAGCTGCAATCACAACTTCTCCGAAGAACAACAAGAGAGACGAAGAGGAGAATACTATAATGACCCCTACCAGTATTATCTACTTCGACGACGACGGTTGCGTTCTTTAATTCCAAGCAATATCAATACCAACTTGACCAACACCACCAAAATCACCAACATTACCACAGGCACAATCTTCGGCTATCGCCGGGGAAAAGTTAACTTCTGCATTCAATCAAATCCAAATTCTAGTACTCCCATTCTTCTTCTTGAACTCGCCATTCCTACAGCTATCCTTGCTAAAGAAATGCAAAGTGGATTGCTCCGAATTGCACTTGAGTGCAACTACTCCGTCCCAACACGGCGCTCTTCTTCTCTCTTGTCTATGCCTGTTTGGACTATGAATTGCAATGGGAGGAAGGTGGGCTTCGCGATAAATCGTGTACCGACACAAGCGGATAAGAAAGTTCTTAGGTTGATGCAGAGTGTTGTTGAGGGTGTGGGCATTATAAGTGGAAAGAAACTAATCAATTCTGATGAGGATGATAAACAGCATGATCATGATGATCTGATGTATCTTCGAGCAAATTTCGAACGAGTGTCTGGTTCATCCGATTCTGAATCCTTTCATTTGATCAATCCTGATGGAAGCAATTCACAACAACTCAGTATCTTCTTCCTCCGGACTAGCTAGCAAGCTAGTTGTAGAGAGAATTGATATATATATATATATTTCTTTAATTAGTTTTGATCAGAAGAAATTGTAGAGAATGTTTGCTGTTTGTTTGTTCATTAATGGATTTGCTAAAGAGAAAATTAATTAGGAACGACTCAAAGAAAGAGGCTTCTTATTCAGAGTTAAAACTACTACTGGGCTTTT
>MVGT01000029.1:72879-85173 GCA_002174775.1 Macleaya cordata
CCCCCCTCTCTCTCTCTCTCTCTCTCTCTCTCTCTCTCTCTCTCTCTCTCTCTCTCTCTACTTTCTCTCTCTACAATGCCCTCATCGACTCAACTTAGTTTCTTTCGCTTGTTTCAGTATTCAACAGTCTCTGCTTCACTTAGCCTCGCATGGATATGAAGAAAACTCCCGCCTATTTCGGTTTAAATAACCACAAATACCCTTCATCCTTAAACCACATTCACGAAAGCCTTGTGAAGAAACATGGCCCCATCACACATAAAAAGAGATTCATGGATTCTATTATCAGTTGCTGCATGGGGAGGCTTATTTCTCGTAGTAATTGATTCTTCTTCTCTCTTCCTTCCCTTTTGTTTGTTGAATTTTCTTGGGTATGTTTGAAATTTGAATTTTTTTTTTCTAAAAAACTTACAGAGAAGATCGATGGTGGGAAACAAACAGAAGAGGAAGAGAAAGTTTACTCTTGGTTATATGCCTTGGCTCAGTCTGAACAGAATTTGGTCTTCGAGTATGTTCGATCAACAGAAAGAGGTGCGCATATTGTTTTCTACTTTGGGTTAGTGGGTTTGAGTGAATTGGTGAAGATGATCTGTATGTGGATAAATTTTGTGCTAGTTTGAACTGTTTTTGTTTTAATTTGGATTTAAAAATTAACCCATTTTGGGCATGTTTATAGCATAATTGAAAAACAAATGATGTGTTTGTTAAAATGTCTCTGATTCTGCTTCTCTATTCAATGCAAGAAACAGAGGATTTATATACTTAAACCAGAGTTGATTCAGGAGGAGAGATTCACAAAAACCCATTAAGTAGATGCACCATATAATGAAAAGGAAATTTTTTGAATTAAAACATCTATAAAAGAAACTCTTTATGTATTGACAGATTCTTCATCTCCACCAAAATTTGGTAATAATTACAAACATCTGTGGTCAAAGACAACTCAAGAACAGAAGTTTACTAATTGAATTTCAGTAAATAGGTTTCTAAGAGTAAGTGCCTCAGATAGAAGCAATCTAAAATCAAGCAAAACTTACAAATTCTCTGTAACCTTCAGAAAGAAAAGCACAATTCATGAACAAACACACTTTCTTTTACCTGCACTGGGCCTGCTAATGAATGTGAAAGTAAAACAAAACAAAAAAATGTGAAATTTTGTACATGAATTTTTCTAAAATCAGTTACTCAGATCTCAAGTGTTTGTAAGAGAAAGGAGTTGATGAATGAACAGTTGAATTTGCTTGCTAGGGAGCTAGCGAGGAAGCAATGGCTTTCGCAAGCATTGGTTGGAAGTTAGAAGGGAAGAATCTTAAGGCCATCCCCTTCATTTATGTGTACCTAATATGGACTAGAAAACTAAACATGTATATCTCAACATATTCAAAGAAACTACATGGACATGTGAGTGTACTGGGTTTGTGGAAATCAGTGTACCTGGGAATTTTTTACCAAAGTACACTGCAAGCCTTTTGCAGGTCTATCTTCTGCAGCTCTCTTTGCTACTGTTCTTTGAGTTCCCTTTTACTGATGCATCATCTAGATATAAAGAATCATGGATAAAACATTGTCAGTTCTACGATTATTTCCCATTTTATGATTTTCTCAGAATCCTAGTACAGTGTTGCAAGAAAATACAATCCTGTTAAGTTAAACTTGTCTTTGTGCAGGCTTGAGCTTCAAGGAAGCTGAGAGGAGGCTAAAGGAAACTGGTCCAAATGTTCCTCTTTCCCATTCTTTCCCAAGTTGGATGCAGCTTCTGTGGAATGCTTTCTTTCATCCTTTCAATATCATTTTAATTGTCTTGGCTGCTCTTTCATTCATGACAAGAGACTACCCAAATGGTTGCATTATGCTCACGTTGGTGTCCGTCAGTGTAGCTCTTCGTTTCTTCCAGGTAATTATCTGATCTATTGACCTGGAATTTCAATTCGCAGTCGACAATTCTAATGATCTTCGAGGCAAGGAAAAATGGGAGACCACTTAGTATACAAAAAGGATCATCAAGCACTGGCATAGCAGCACAGCTAGTCTCCAGGCATGGGATTTGTCTCCCACTAAGTATCATTAATCATGGCCTAGCAGAGGGGTAGTCTGTATTCTTTTGCCTTTACATGATTTCATTGCGTTTCCATATGTCTGTCAGGAGTACAGCAGCTCGAAAGCAGCCATGAAGCTATCGGAACTCTTGAAATGCCCTGTTAAAGCGCAGAGATGCGCAGGTAGAGTTGTTCAGACGGAATTAATAGTTCAAATTGATCAGAAAGATATAGTGCCTGGCGACATCGTTAGTTTTGGTCCTGGGGATCTTTTCCCTGGTGATGTGAGGCTATTAACTTCAAAAGATCTCGTTGTAAGGTAGGATGGCTGACACAGTACATCACCAGTTGCAGATTAGAACTACTGAACTATTTCATGCCATTTCATTATTCTCCGTAGTCACAATTATAGAACACATGACTACTATCCTGCTTCTTGAACAGTCAGTCTTCATTAACAGGCGAGTCTGGGACAATGGAGAAAATAGCAGACATTCGAGAAGATCGAACCACTCCTTTGTTAGAGTTAAGGAACATCTGTTTCATGGTAGGCAAATTCCTTAAATAGTTTATTCGTTCAAGCCATTGCTTGTGTTCTTTTTTAATATTACTACCTAACAATAGCGAGGATCCATATTTCAGGGAACAAGTGTTATATCCGGTAGTGGGACTGGTGTGGTTGTTTCAACTGGATCGAAGACTTACATGAGTACCATATTTTCCACTGTAGGAAAACATAAACCACCCGATGCATTTGAGAAAAGCGTCCGAAATGTATCTTATGCACTTATTTGTGTTATGCTAGTCATAGTCCCTATAATTATCCTCTCCGACTATTATACATCTCATAACTTGAGTGAAGGTATTCTCTTCGGGATTTCTGTTGCAGTTGCACTTACTCCACAGATGCTTCCCCTCGTTGTGAACACTAATCTTGCAAAAGGAGCCCTTGCAATGGCCAGAGACAGATGCATAGTCAAAAGCTTAACTGCCATACAGAACATGGGAGCCATGTAAGTCTGCATAATCCAAGATGAGTTCTGTTGCATACAGTAATATCTTATAATCTACCATTGGTTCCGAACATTAAGGATATAATCAATGCTCTTCATGTTCCAGGGATATCCTATGCATTGATAAAACGGGTACGCTCACTATGGATCGTGTAATCATGGTTCATCATCTTGATAGCTGGGGTCTACCCAAAGAAAGGGTCTTGCGCTTTGCATTCCTAAATTCTTACTTCAAAACCGAACTCAGGAATCCTGTGGATGAGGCAATTTTGGCATATGTCTATACTAACGGATACAGGTTTGAGCCTTCGAAGTGGAAAAAGAGAGATGAGATTCCGTTTGACTTTATACGGAGAAGAATCTCTGTTATCATTGAAACAGATCTCAAAACGAATGATAGAAATCATCCCCATCTTAGTACTAGCAAGCTCTTGGTCACTAAAGGAGCACTTGAGGAAGTAATAAAGTTATGCAATTTTATTGATCATGCGGATAGCGGTGCAGCTTTACCTCTCTCTCTAGAAGAACAGCAGAAGATCCTACATATGGGGGAAGAACTAAGCAATGACGGATTAAGGGTTCTGGGAGTAGCAATAAGAAGGCTAACGACGGTATGCTTCCAACCATCATGACCTCTTTATTCTGCAAATATGATGCATCATTTTCAAATTGTTCTTAGCTTCGAAGTAACTTCTTTATGAAGCGTATTCATTGTTTTCGAAAGTTGATATATAAATATAGTAGTACTCCATGGGCTTAAACAGGTGAGGCATCAACACTCTTGTTCAAACAGTTGCTCTGGTTTAAAGATATACCATAACTATTCTGTGGTAGCTAGGGCATCCTTTTGGCAGTGATTAGAATGTTATACGATTTCTCGATGCATTTATATTATTCTTTTTGCATTTTTGGAGCCAAGAATAACTGGAAACATGTTGAAGATATTCGTTTGGGTTTGATCACATCCCCTGCTTTGGTCAATAGCATTGCCTGGCTATCACTGATGATGACCTTTGAGCAAAGAAGATTTTTCTATGACTATAAAACGACCAAAACAAATTTTAATATGCACTTTATGTCGAGTGATTTCAATAAGCTTTTAGATAGGCTTTACCATCAACAACATTGCTCAGCAGCATGGTGGTAGGGAAGTCGAGTATTGGTAATGTTTTTGGTGGGCACTCAAGACTTTCTTAGTAAGTTGGAGCTGTATTTGTTGGGTGCATTTTAATTTAAAAGCTAGAGTAGTTTTTGATGAACTGATATTGCCATAATGTTTTAAGTTTACATACCTCATTCAGGTGATATAGTAGCTCATGTCATTTTTACATTTAACTAGCAAAGCTCAAACAAATTATGATCTGCTGTTAGGATCAATCACAAAACCAGATATTCAGTATAGCATTACAAAGAAGAAAAAAAGACAAAAAAATTTGAATTGGGGTATCTGCAACTGGTGCTTATTCTGTGTTGCAGGAATCTAGTGCTAGAGCTGGAGTAATCAATGAGAAAATCGAATCGAACATGGTGTTCCTTGGCCTTCTAACCTTCTTCGACCCGCCAAAGGACTCTGCGAAGCAAGCTCTATGGAGGTTGGCTGAGAAGGGTGTGAAGGCAAAAGTATTAACTGGCGACTCACTCTCCTTAGCAATAAAGGTCTGCAAAGAGGTGGGTATTAGAACCACCCATGTGATAACAGGGCCAGATCTGGAACTCCTAGACCATTCAACCTTCCATGAGACGGTTAAGAGAGTGACGGTTTTGGCTCGGCTCACGCCCACTCAGAAACTCCGTGTTGTCCAGTCACTGCAGACAGCTGGAAATCACGTTGTCGGGTTCTTGGGAGATGGAGTAAATGACTCCCTCGCATTGGATGCTGCTGACATAGGAATATCAGTTGATTCAGGGGCATCTGTTGCCAAAGACCTTGCTGACATTATCCTACTTGAGAAAGACCTCAATGTTCTAGCTGCCGGTGTGGAGCGAGGCAGGATAACTTATGGGAACACCATGAAGTATATAAAGTTATCAGTAGTTGCAAATGTAGGCAGTATTGTGTCACTTCTAATTGCAGCTCTGGTTCTTCGGTTCGAGCCCTTGACCCCCAGGCAGCTCCTCACGCAGAACTTCTTATACAATGTGGGTCAGATTGCAATCCCTTGGGACAAGGTGGAGGAAGATTATGCGAAGTTCCCACAGCGGTGGTCCTCAAAAAGCTTAACTCTTTTCATGCTGTGGAATGGACCAGTATGTTCTATGTTCGATATTGGTTCGCTTATGTTCCTTTGGTGCTACTATGGCGCCTACAGTCCCTCGGAAAGAAAGTTCTTCCGTTCTGGTTGGTTCGTCGAAGGCCTCCTCATGCAGACCCTTATCATCCACATGATCCGAACAGAGAAAATTCCATTCATCCAGGAAGTGGCATCGTGGCCTGTGATCTGTTCTACTGTTGTCATATCTACTGTGGGGATTGCATTGCCATACACGCCGATTGGGAGAGTAATGGGAATGACTGACCTGCCATTGTCCTATTTTGGATTCCTAGTTGTGCTTTTTCTTGGTTATTTCTTACTTGGTCAGGTGGTAAAGAGAGTTTATATTCGGGTTTACAAAGAATGGCTTTAGATGATAGAATGATAGACTAGGAAAAGTTCACAATGTCCATGAAGCAAAAACTAGAATGTATTCTTATATATATATATATATGTAAAGTATCAAGATTGAATGTTCAAATGAGTCTCAATGTTTTGGATTGATGACAGGGCCGGATCTGAGATTTTGGGGGCCCAAGGCGAATTCCTGAAAACGAGGCCCTATATACTAATATTGAAACGAAAGTAACTACCTAATTTTTTTTTTTAAATTACGATAATATAACACATTGCAATAGGATCAACTACAATTAAGTTCTTCTACAATATTCAGATCAAAACCAATGCCTACTATTATTCCTTAAACACTCTCATAACAATGACGAACTACCCAAGAAAGTAGAGAAAATATAATAACTTAAAGATTATTCTTTTTGCATTTATAGCTGCAAAATGATCAATTAAACTTGCTTAATTGAGAATTACTTACCACAGGTCCTCAGTGGTTCATATTCTAATGAGTGTGTGTTCTACTTAATCAATCCTTCATAAGAATTTAAGTTTTTTAAATTGGTGTTATAAAAAATTATAGATATGACATAATTTTATCGAATATGACATAGAGAGGGTTTTAGCTTTCTAGTGTTCGGATTCTTTTATTATCAAAGAGAACACGCTTTAGTGAAAGATGAAAAAAATGGTAGTTTTAGTAAGTTGTTTGGTAGGTTTTTTTTAATTAGGAGTATTTTGACTTGTAAATTAACTTTTAAAGGTATTACTAAAGAGTCTGGTTCCATAGACTATATAGACATCATTATTCATAGCATCTTTGTGGGGTACATATGGAGATGACCTAAGAGCTGATTTTTTATAGGGATGTTCTTCTCACCATGTAAATCATTCTCACCAAATATCTTATAATTTTAAAATTACACTGATTGAAAAAATATACGACTTATAAAATCACCATATTTTTTTATGGGGTTAAATTTTTTAAAATGATATGAATTTTGGTCAGAATGATCTAAATAATTAGTAGGATATTTTTACAAAAAATCAGCCCTTGGATCATGTTCAAGAGGGCCCCATAGGGATCTTGTAAACATAATGTCTGTATAACAATGTCCACGGAACCAGACTCATTACTAAAAGTGTAGTTTATCAAAATTAGCAGCCGAGAAATCGGTCTATAGGTATATATATATATATATATATATATATAATTTTTTCTGGTAGAATATATATAACTATATAAGGTACATAGAAATTCGGGGGCCCTCAAAATTTGGGGGCCCTAGGCGACTGCCTTCACTGCCTTCCCTCAGATCCGGCTCTGATTGATGATTCACATCATTTGGATACTCTACACTTCCAGTACTTACAATTTATTTGGCGATGATATATGTTCTATGGAAGATTGAAGAGAGCCAATTGATTTGGTGTGTTACGTGTAAACCGAGTGTACTTTTTATAAAAATAAGATCGCATGTGGGACCACTTGGAGGCGCATATGGATTAGATATCCAAATGCACTACGCGCGTGCCCCCACCACCAAACTCAATTTGCCCTGAGTTGGCAAAATGATGCGGGTTACATGTAAACTGAGTATAATTATTATATGTTAAATACCAATAATAATCCTATTTGTAAGTGTTTTTAATGTTGTTATTTTTATTTACGAAGGGTATAAGTGGAAAACAATAATTTCCATTCTTATAACTACCTCTAGGTTCGCCTATCTTTTAATAATAGAATATATATACTTATTCTTATACCTTGTATACATTAGCATGTAGACCCACATGGATACGACCCAAAGCTAACTTTAATTTTTGTGGGGATGATGTCTTCACCACGTTGATTATCCTCACAATTAAACACATTTGAATATTTAACACTATCAAGAATTGATTTAAATTTTAAGCATTCTAAACTATCCTTTCTTACCCTTAAAATTTAAACAAAAAATTAACAAGGTGTAAGAGTAAGTAAAGAAAAATTGAGGTAAACAGTATAATAATTTATTTTTATTTTTTTTAAAATAAAACACACACAAACATATATTAAGAACCATAGGATAGAGCCTCCAAAGAGTTTACAAACACAGCAGAGGCCATACAAGAGTTCATGGCCGAACTTAACCAAGTCTAGGTAGAATCAGATCTCCTACCAAATTTAACTATTAGACATACAGTTTCGAGTTTACTGAAACTAACATACTTAAAATAAACATTCTGTAATGAAGTAAACAAAAGCTTAGACGCTTCAAAGTAATCCATGTTCCTCCAAGTCACTTGCATTGATGTTCCTCTATTGTAACCCAAAATCTGCTTAGTGTTGGTTTCAAAAACCACATCCGGTAGACCTAAAGAAAAACACACCATTCATAGGCATGCAGCACGAGCAACATGACAATGACCTTGCTCAGTATTTAGACATCTGGTGCTAATGCTTCTTGTCCCCCTGCATTCTTCTGTAAAAGTGTATAAAGAAAGACCAATACCTATGGTTTCAAGATGTGAAGTAAAGTAAATAGTAAATCTCATAATGAATCGAAAAGATAGATGGATTTGGATTCTTTGGTCAGGATAGGAAGTAGGAGTTGTTGGTATATTAGAGGGACTTAATTAAGATGTTGGTTCTGAAATTTGCTAGAGCCTAGTTTTCCTATATTTTTCAGTTTCAGTAGTAATCCTAGCAGTTTGAAAAGGGTTAGGTTTCTGTTAATCAAAAACCCATTCACTTCGCGCCTTCCATATATACCAACAGGCATAAGTACAGTATCCTGCCCATTCCAAGTCAATACTATTATCCCAGCCATAAGGAGTAGTAGTCCATGTATTGAACCAATTAACAAAACTTGAGAAAGTAATACAGTCAATATGAGCTCCACAAGGGAGACTAAACCAGACAGCTCTATTGAATTGACAGTTCAGGAAAATATGAGAGACTGTTTCAGCTGCTATATTGCAAAGAGGACAAAAAATGGGAGATATAACAGGGATAAAAGCTGATAACTTACCTTGAAGAGGAAGAATATCGTGTCAGCATTTCCACAAGCAATTGTGTATTCTAGGCAAAGTGTTAATGCTCCATTTTTTATTCCAATCGAAAGTATCAGTATGGAGACGAGAAGAATTTAGTTCTTCATATAGAGACCTAACTGTGAAAACACCATTGTGAGTGAGAGACCATTTGATTCTATCAGTACTAGAGGAGGGGACATCTAAAGTAGTTATTTGATTAATAGTTAGAGGATCAAAACATAGAGACATGGCAGTAAGATCCCATTCTCTAGTACCACTCTTAAAAAGGTGTTTTAATTATAGTGAACTGAGATGAAGAGATAGAATTGCTAGGTTTAGTAGGAAGGTGTGGAAGATTGGGGATCCAATTATGATCCCATATGTTAACAGATTCACCATCCCTGATTTCCCATACACTATACTTGTTGATATGCTCTAAGCCTTTACAAATCCCTTTCCAAAACCAAGAAGAATTGGTCTTAGGTTTACTGTTGAGGGGATGACATTGAGGGAAGTACTTCTCTTTCAAGATGGTTGCCCATAGAGAATTAACATCAGTGAGGAGTCTCCATCCTAACTTTGAAATAAGGGAAAGGTTTAGGAGATTAAGATCCCTAAGACCTAAGCCACTTTGGTGTTTTGGTTTACAGAAAGAGGCCCAAGCTTTCAAATACAAACCTTGTATAATACTTGGGGTAGATCCAAACGTACCCTTCAATGAATCGAGTCACAAGTACAAGATATTACCACACCATGAAGATTCAAAGTACAATAAATTACATACAGTTCCTTAAAGAAAAAAAAAAAAATTACATATAGATTATCTGTGAATCAAAGCCTAAACGAGAGATAATCACATATGAGCTTCATTTGAATGTAGCAGAGACATTGACGGTGAAAATCCGGAAGAAGATGTAGTTACCTGAGACCAATTGGTGGTGCAACTGCTACAGTAACACTGGCTACCTTCAGTATGGGAACCAGTAAGACCATAAGATGATGCCAAAGCAAGCTCACAACGATGCATTAGTGGCACAAAATAGACCGGAGTCGGCAACTTAGAAGGTAGGTTTGGCAATGGAGATTCAAAATTAAGAACATTAATTACTTGCCTAATTGAAGGCCTAATTGTAGGATCAGGATGAGCACACCATAATCCAACCACCATCAAACACTTAATTTGTGGCTCATTAAAATCCATATTTAGCCTCTCATCGGCCGCCTCGACCAGCTTTCCTCTTCCATAAAGATCCCAAACCCATTCTACCAAGTTCACCTTATTTTGTTCAACCGGTCTCCTACCACAAGAAATCTCAAGAGCAACGATTCCAAAACTATAAACGTCGGATTCTTTACTCGATTTGCAGGTGGTAACATATTCAGGTGCTAAGTAACCCATAGTTCCTGCTAAAACAGTTGTTTGTGATCCTAATCCATGATCGACAAGCCTTGCTAAACCGAAATCTCCGAGTTTAGCATTAAAACTTGAATCCAACATCACATTACTTGATTTGATATCTCTATGAACCACATATTGTTCCCATTCTTCATGTAGATATAGCAATGCTGAGGCCAAGCCTAAAGCTATTCTGTACCTCACTTCCCATGTGAGAACTTTTTTCCCTCTGAAAAGATGGGAATCGAGGCTTCTATTTGGCATGAACTCGTAAACGAGAAGGAATTCGTTTCGTTCATGGCACCAACCTATGAGTTGAACCAAATTTCTATGTCGTAACCGGCTAATGACCTTTACTTCTGATACATACTCTTTTTTTCCTTGTTTGGATCCTCTGGAGACCCTCTTAACGGCTATATTCAAGTTCAAATCACTTAAGAATCCTCTATAAACCCCTCCAAATCCTCCCTCTCCAAGCTTCCCAGCTTCATCAAAGTTACCTGTAGCTCGAACCAATTCACTATACGAAAACCTCTTAGGCCCTGTTCCTCTCTCAAAGTCATCGTCCATCGTCGAAACATCAAAATTCATATCATCATCATCCTCCTTGCTGCTTCCTGAGGATGGGGTTGGGGTCATCCTCATTTTCAACCAGATAAACAAAACAAAACCCAATCCAGAACCCAAAATACCCACACCAACAACCTTACCCACCACCAATCCAATTTTACTCTTCTTTTTACCTTGGTCATCAATTTCCCTGGAGTTATTCTTTTTGATTGGTGATGGAGTACTGGTGGAATTCGTGGAGTTATTCTTTTCGATTGGTGGTGGTGGTGGAGTCGTGGAACTGAAATTCCAAGATATGATAGTATGTGTCTCGATGCAATCACCTGTTGCAGCCGAAAATCCAACACTAACCCACTCTGGTAGAACCTCCCTTAGATCAACAACATGATAAACACTAGAATTTCCATCAAAAACAGGATTTTTAGCGTAAGTTAGAAAAACACTTAAATTTTTTGTAGTAGAATCATAACTTACCCAAGCATTAGCTGTTGATCCAGTCTTAATACTACTTGTCCATTCCTTAATCTCCACGGATTTGATGGAGTTGACATTGATGCCAACGTGATCAGAGCTCGGATCCCACGAGTTTTGAAAACTGTCAAACTCAACTGCAACAATTTGATTTGTGGTCGAGTTGCTCAAAGCTGTTTCATTACTCAATAGGCCTAAAAATCCACCAGCTGAATTGGGAGGGACCTCAGACCCGTTAGGTGCGAGGAAGAAAGAGAGACCATCACCGTACATAGATTGGTTGACTGCTTCTATTTCAAAGGAGAAGTGCGTACTGAAATCTGTAAGCCATCTAGTTTTGGAGTCCCAAAGGTGCAGCGGTTCCGAATAGGTGGCACGGCCAACACTTCCAGTAAGAGGACTATGAACTTTATTCTTGGTGAGTTCAAGCACTTTATCTTGCGACAGGAATGAATCGTTTACGCATTTTATTTTATCGTAGTCGTTTACTTGGAAACTTGGGTAGTTAAAAGAGATTGAGTTTGAAGTGGGGACTAGAAGTAGTAGTAAGAAGATCATCATGCTGGAGGAGAAGTGATGAAAGATGGAGCAGCAAAGTGAATGGAAATGAGAAGTTGTTGATGATGAGGATGAGTTGTAGTACTTGCAGAGAACCATGGTTGAAAGTTGTTGTAGCTAGTGTAGTGAGATGATGAAGTTGAGATGAATGTATAGTAATTTCTACTGTATTAAATTTGTAGGCCAAGGTTTTTTCAACATCGAATTCGATCTATTGGGTGGTTTGTATGCATCTCAACTTAAAACCAATTGACTATAAGTCAATGAGTGAAGGCTAAAGATCTTCATATATTAATTAGGGCAAGTGCCATGGTGTAGACACCCTAATTTTGCCCACCTTCATTTATGGAAAACTTTGAGATTCTCATTAATCACCCACAAAAATAACCCTAAATGGAGTTCAAAATCAAGCCAAAAGTAGCCCAAAACCAAAGCTCAAAACCTTGCTCAAAACTAGCTTAAAACCTCACCCAAATTAAGCCCAAAAATGGCCCAAAGTCATCAAAAAAACAAAGCCCAAAAAATAGCTCAAAACAGGCCCAAATGGCCCATTTGAGCTATTTAACCCATATTTTCTTTTCTTTTTCTTTACTTTCCTTGCACTCCACTCTTTCTAATTCTCATATTTTATC
>MVGT01000029.1:99445-125752 GCA_002174775.1 Macleaya cordata
ATACCCCCTTGATTTTTTATTTTATTTTTTTGCTTTCTATCCCCCTTCTCCACTGCCTCCACCGTCACCTCCATCACCACCACCTGATTTTTATTTTATTTTTTTCTGTTTTTTCTTTTTTGAGAGATTAATAGAGAGAGATCCAGTGAGAGAGGAAAAAGACGAGATCGGGAAATAGATCAGATCTGGGGGTGGGTGGTCCCGTGGTGGTGCTGATGTCTATAGAGATTGAGGGAGAGAGAAAGAGAGATCGAGTGAGAGTGGGAAAGATGAGATCGGATGAGAAATCAGATCTGATCGATGGTGGCAATAGGTGTTGTTGTTGTTGTTTGTAGAGTGAGAAAGAGAAGAGAGTGGAGGTGGTGGCAATGGTGGTGACAGAGGTGGAGGCCGTTGGTGGTGGCGATGGAGACGGCGACGGTGACTTTTTTTCTTATATCGCGACGAAAAAAAACCCAAAACCTTGCCTCTTATAATTAGGGGACACATACTTTTTGAACTGAGAAATTGACTTCAATTTCTCTTTTACGCCACATCAGCGCCGAATCTAACCGTTAATAACAAATAAACGGACAGACTAGATGGAGAGGCCATTATTGGGCTCCCTAAGAAGGGGTGCAATAACCGCCCTCTTCTTTTCTTATTTATAGTTAAATAAACTATAATTTCAAAAGAATTGAGATTTAATCGTTATCGAGCTTTAGGGATGGGCATATTTCCAAAACCAAACGGATTTTGGGGTTCTTATAATATATAGATATATATTTTACTTCCTTCCATATGTTGGGAGAAGTAGTTGTTTTAAGATGATGTGTGGGATGGAGGTTCCCAGTTGTTGGGTATGTGTTGGTGATTCCCTAGGTACGGGCTTTCCCCCGGAATATATACTATATATGTTATGCTGGGCTTTCCCCCGGCTAGGATTATTACCGGCTTTCCCCGGATTATATTACGGGCTTTCCCCCGATTACCCGGCTTTCCCCGGATTATATTACCGGCTTTCCCCGGAATAATATTAGTTGGGAGATCACAACATGTACATGGTTGTTAGTTTTTGTAGGAAAAAGGTATTTTCTACTACTAAAACTTATACTATTATAATATATATTTTTAGGTAATCCGAAAATGGATTTGTAATGCCTACACGAGCAAATCATTGAAGTTTTCCTAAAAACAATGATTTGTTCCGTATTTTCATTATGTTTTCCTGTCTCATGACAGGAATGGGACTCTCATGATATAGGAAAACTATTGAAATCTAGGTTATTCTATTTCTCTTTTTGGAAAGCCTTGTTTGGATAGGTACGTGTATGATTCTAGAAATGTCGAGGTTATATGCTGCCTAGATTAGGCGAAGACTTGAGGAGCGTGACAACTCCTGGATTATTTTAATGATCATTAAGATGTCTGCACAAGTCAAACGGCTGACCACCGCGACAACGGCTACATCGGCAAATTATGGTCAAGGGTCCACCTGAACCCAAATCATGAGCCAGCGTGCTTCTCACAAAAACCGATAAATCAGTCGCTCGGTCGGAAATCAGGAATTAACGATGGGGTTCCACATCGGTTAAGTTGGAACACGATTTTGCTCACCGACTAGGAGCTGAAACATCTAGTCATACCCTCTTCACTCTAAGATGATTACACTACGCAATATTATGATGTGAGATGTTGTTGTTAGTTTATATCTACTTGTATGGGTAAGTGAATGGTTATCGGTTTATGTTGTAGAACAAGTACCAACTACTTTTACATTTCTGTTTATGATTTCTCGATTTTCTTTTAAAACCTGCATTGTCTTAAATTCATGTTAGTGACTATCTGTTAGTATTATAAGTTTCTTACTGAGCTTTTTGCTCAGATCCAGGAGATATTGTTGCAGAGGGAAACGAGGATATAGGAGAGGATTGGTCAGACTATACCTATACCTTTTGAGGAGATCGATATAGAGAGTTCGTCAGCGATAGCTTTCTTACACTTGAGGTGTTGTATTTAGCCTTTTTGAGGTGCTTGTTATCTTACTTGTTTTGTATATATTTTCTTAAGATATGTATATAAGACAAACACACTTATGTATATTATATCACTTAACTCAGGTTATCTATGTATATTATTATGCGAGGCATCGTTTTAGAATTGTGGTTTGAATCCAGCCTAGTGGATGACTAGGCATTATTATTTTGATGAAGTAAGGTAGACTAGTATTGATGAGATGATATGACTATCGTGGATGAATGAAATGATTTAGAAATATTATTTGTGGATAAATCATCTCTTCTACAGGTTTATTACAGGTTGAGAACCCTGAAATTACAGGGGAGACTCTGGCGAATTTTTCGTTCGTCCTAGTCATATTTTGAGGTGATTAGTGATATGGATAGCTGCATTAGTTTAACTCAGATTAGGTTTGTAAATCTTGTTTAAGTTTGTTTAGTACTAATTAGTCACCTTGTATAATTAGCCTAACGCCTCGAGATGCGACTCAATTCTTAGAGATTGTGAGTTTCGAATTGGGGCGTTACACCCCCTCTTAGAACGTCCCATTATAACGTCCCCTCTTGTGGGACCCACATATGATGCATCTAGGAGCTAATTTTTTAGGAAGATGTTCCCTTCACTATGTATATCATCATATTAAAAAATCAGCTCATTCTAAAACTTTTAACCATTTCAAATTACTTTTTAAAAATTGGTAACTTTGACCCTCAAATATTTACCAAATAGTTACTAATTTTTAAAGCGTTAATTTGAAGGGGTTAGAAGTTTTAGAACGAAGTGATTTTTTAATATGATGATATACATAGTGAGAAGAACATCCTCTAAAAAAACAGCCCCAAAATGCATCGCATGTGGGCCCCACAGGAGGGGGTGTTATAAGGGGGTGTTCTAAGAGGGAGTGCAATAACCTCCCTCTTATACTAATATGTTGAATGGTTGTTTACAATCTAAGATCATTTGTTATGTTAAGGAAAAAAAAGTAAAAACATTACGATCATTCGTGGATTTTGTATGCCCATTAGTAGTGGTGTTCTCGACATTGCTAATGGCGCATTTGCTAGAAAATGTAAAATAATCAAAAAATAAAATAAAATAAAATAAAACACTAGGGATTTGCTATACTTATATCATAATTTATAGTGTTTCTTCTATTATTAATACATTCGTTCACTATTTTTCCTGTGTTTTTTTTCTTGTTTTCTTTACTACAACTCTTTTTTATGGATGATAAGAGAATGTTATTGCAGAATTGTTAGAAAGAGATAGGGATAGAATATTTTTTGCAGAAAGCCACATTCAACACAATTGGTCCACAAATAAAAGAAATTATATCAAATCGATCAATAAGTCGTGACATTAATCCATTGTAGTCCAGCCCGGTTAGGATACCTGGCTTTCACCCAGGCGACCCGGGTTCAAATCCCGGCAATGGAACTTTTTCATTTTTTTTCCATGAACTTTATTTTGTTTTACATTAATCCATGAACTTTATGATGGCAGGAAAAACTCTGTTTTTATTTTTCTTCCTATCCTACTTAACAAAAAATGATTGGAAAATTGAAGGAAAAAAAATTTAATGGACTCGAACTTAATTGCACTTAAACCCATTGCCCTTAATTGGATGTTCAAGCAGTTACAATTATTGTCATGGCCGCAGTTAAACCGGACCGGATCACTGAACCAGAACCAGAACCAGAACCAGAACCAGAACCAGAACTGGTTGATGGTTCCTTCCTTCATATTTGTTGGGTGCATCTTTTGTCCCCTCACAGTGACATGTAAAGATGCCATGACAATGAGATGCCTCTGTTTTTTCAGAAAAGTAGTTTTTTTTTTTTCTTTGGCAGTGGTTTCAGTGATCGATCATGAAAACAGTAACAATTGTACCACCTGCAAACCAGTACTTAATAATTGATATATGCTGCATGCAGTTCCACCTATGTATGGTACATAATCAATGTATACGTCTTGATATGTCAAATTTTTATGGCCCAGATTGGCAACTAGGCTACGTCCTAGTCAAAGGACACTTACCAAACCATATGTCTTATATAAACGGTCGATTATGTATTGAAAGGACACTCAATATTCTCGTGAGATTCGATGCATTAGTGCTGGTATAATCGCAACAAAAAACTTTCAATATTCACGAAAAAGAGCTATTAGTATTTTATAACATCGGCCATCAAATGGTGCACTGTAAATTAATTAAGATTGACCATCGGAGATATCTTGAACAAATTACGAGTTTGATAGAATGTATTAACGCCAGACGCCTGATTAATTAAGCGTACGATAAATCATTTGCTTTTAGAATCATGCTACCCTAAACTGTAGCTTAGGAGGAGATGTGTGTGTAGGATTTGTATATTGTTGAATCCCAACCCTAAATGAGTAGGGGAGAGCCATTGGATCTCAGTGTGATAGTTACATTTTTTTAGTTCCCTACCTTCAGATCAGGGGGTTGCTGTTTAGCAATATATAGAAGAAATATGATTCACTGGATTATAACCATGCATGAAACAAGGGGACACACCAACGTGACTTGCTAGCTTAAGAGGTCAGTCTTACAGTTACTTGATTTGAGCCTTGTATGGAGAATAATTATAAATGTTTTTGATATGCTCAAGGAAAGTTGAGGGCTAGAGTTTTTGTACACAAGTTCGAGAAAGCAAGGTCTTAAAGGGAGGTTTCACAAGCAGATCAGGAATAAGGATAGTGTTTGTAATTGACTGCCAATTTTGGAGTCCATAGGCTAAAAGATGTTTGACAACAATCTATCCATTTGAATTTGTAGAGAGCTATCAATATTATATTTATGCGTGTAGATTTACTGTTCTTAACACTCTCCCTTAGCGCCACTGCGGGTTTTTTTTTTCCCTCGAGTGTGGGCACAACGTCCCTAATAAAAGACTCCTAAGAACAGTATCTCTGTCGTCTCATCACTTTCTACCTCTTTAGTATTGAGAGAGAGAGAGAGGGAGAGAGAGAGAGATGGCATTAGAAGCTGTTACACTTCCACAGGACCTGATAAGTTATGGTTGCAAGGATTTGTACTCCTTTGAAGAAGATAGGAGCTATGAATTTGGAGTGAAGGAAGAAGAGAAAGGTTGTGGTAGTGGGTCCAAAGGCTGTGAATGTGTTGGGATTCTTGGGAAGAATATGGAGCAGGAAGGCCTCATCCATCTCCTGCCAAATCTGGATTTCTCTTCTTCTTCATCAATGGAGCAAATTATTGTGAAGGAAAGTGTCACTTATTCATCACCTGAAGGAGGCTTGCCACCCATGGAAGCTCCATCCACCACCACCACCTCCACATCAGGGCGTCAAAAGCGACATCGACGTAATCGAACATGTAATAAGAACAAAGAACAACTGGAGAATCAAAGAATGACCCACATTGTCATCGAACGCAATCGCAGAAAACAGATGAACGATTACTTCACCGTGCTTCAATCCTTGATGCCACCTTCTTATGTTCAAAGGGTCTCTCTCTCTACACTAATTACAGAGCAAATTTCCTATGTTTCTTGTTAGTAGACAAGATCTTATTAGTTTCTTCAATAAGCTTTTAGAGTGTGAACCATTATTGAAAGTACTTGCAATAATCCTCTTTTATATAGAATGAAAACTAATCATTTTGGGGTTTTTCTTCTTTTGTTTATACTGTAAACAGAGTGACCAAGCATCTATCATAGGTGGAGCCATTAATTTTGTGAAGGAACTCGAACACCATCTCCAATCTCTCGAGGCCTACATGAAAATTAACAAAAAGTTCGATAAGGAATTCTGCACCTTCCCTCAGTTCAACAGTTTCGCAGAGTCGAAGGAACTGATGCTGGCTAAGAACCGGTCCGCTATAGCAGACATAGAAGTAATGATGGTTGAAAGACATGCCAATCTAAAAATAGTCTCAGAAAGAACACCCAAGCAGCTCTTGAAGATGGTGAGCGGATTAGAAAGTCTCCATCTTATAATACTCCATTTGAACATCACAACTGTTGATCAGATGATTCTCTACTCTTTCAGCATTAAGGTTAGTTCAAACAGTTAATCAACAATTTTACTACATTCACAAGATGTTTACTGATTCAGAATTTGTATGTTTTTTTCATTCGAAATAGGTCGAGGATGAGTGCCAGCTTACATCAGTTGATCAAATTGCCTCTTCGGTTTATGAGTTGCTAGATAGGATACAGAAGGAGGCTACATCATTTGATCAAACACAGTTTCTTGATATTGTAAGAACAGTGTGAAAGTCATGCCAATCTTTGGTTAGAATTCTCAGACAAGAAAGACTACTGATTAGTGAATAGAGCTCAGTTTTCTTTCAATTTTGTGCACTTTAACTTCTGATTAAATGGTTTGAGAATTGAATGACGTTTACACAAAGAGCTAAGCTAATCATTCTAGTTTTCTGCCTTCAGGGGTTTCGAGAAATAAAGTCTTGACTCGGAGAACATTGGATGATTTGAATAACGACTGAGAGAAAAAATTTCATCAATTGATACTGGACTGAATTAATTAATGCTGAGATAACTGACACATCCTTGACTCAGTCGAGTTTAACTCGAACCAGACCTGGTTTATATGAACCCAATGTTGAGCTTGGCAGAGGCAGATACCCGACCGGACAGACTCGACCTAATTAACTTGGGTGTTTAGATTCAAATAAGAAGCTATGATGGATGGGTGGAGATCACGACTTCAACCCTACCCCTAACCCTAAACCATCACCAGGATCTTAGTTACTGCATGACCCATCCCAGCAATATCTCCCCATCTACAATCTCTACCTCTTGATGGTTCCTTTACATTTTACTCCTAAAATGTAAGAAATTTATAAAGAAAAATTTTATCTCATTGGAACCGGTTTTGACCATCTAATTCGGATGAGCCAAACAGAATTGGGCTCAAAGGGATAAGTCAAAGCATACTGTCTATGTACCAGACAGACCATGGACTCTGAGGCCAAAGGATTCAAACCTGCTACTGTTTTCAAATTAATTCTCACCTACTCTACTAAACATTTAAACCCCACCTCCTTAAAACTGGTTTTGAGGAATATAATTCTAGCCACAAATAGGTAACGCTGATATCATCATGTAAAGAAAGTCAAAGATGAATGCTTAGTCAACTTACTTAAATGATAGCTGAGACTGAGCAAGTTGGCTTGGATTTCCAGCAACACCACCTACTTCTTCAAATAACTTGCAGTTCAAATGAAGAAACATAAACCCAACTCCCAAAAGAAATTAAATGATCTCAAATCTGGAAGTTGAAGAAAAATGAGGAGTTCTACTTATGAATACGTGTTACCTGAAAAGCCTCAAACAGAAGACTGCAGAAAAATTACATTTCAGACTATTATTAACATCCGAAGCTCAACCAAATGTATATCACTCCTGATTAGGCAACCATTAAAGTTTAGTTACTTTCCAAGACAAATGAATTGCTAAAATTCGAAGTTTTAGACACCCAGTTGACTTGATCAACCTCTATAATGGTTTCTAAAATACCCATTAACAGCATACATTGTCCACATATATAGAAATTGCGTTAATGGTTTTAAGTTATGCCTAGTCAGGATTCAAGTCAAGATACCCTCTTCGTGAGAGTGATACTACGACTAAGATAGTATAAGAGTAATTCTCTTATAAGATCATAACGACAAGCTGTGACCACCACAAGAACTGCAGAGAATTATTCTACCGCAAGATAGTTTCAATTCTACCTCAAGATAGTATCAGCACAGGAATTTAACATTTTAGTTGTCAACAAAAGTGAGATCAGACACTCCTCAAAAGACATGAACAAGAAGTAAGCGCTTTTAGAGCTTATGACAATAATCTAGCAAAGAAGAGTTTGATAAGTATTTATAGAGATTAAAGAACTTACTGCTTCTTGTGCTCATAATTCAAATTTTAGTTTTTATTTATTGATAGTTTTGCACATAATTTGAAAAACACTAACGATCTTGGAGTAGGCTGCCATGCCAAAAAGAGCAGGATCTTCAGCATAACCAACATTTGCATGGAGACTGTTGATTTCTGCTAAGATCAACTACAAAAAGATAAATGAAATCAAAAGATCCAGGTGCCAACATTTTTAAAAATAATAGAAAAGGACAGGAAATGAATATAGAGTAGTGAGATCAATTCCTAAACTTTGGCTCACAATAAATCATATTAGCAAATCTGAAAAGAAATACTAGCATTTACCGACTATAGCAGTCTCGAATAAATTGTATGAACGAACTCAGATTAAACGTGTACTCTTCTGTACCCAAGATCACTATCTGCCAGACTTATTTGTCACTACTTATGAAAGCAGGCTCATTATAATGAAGGACAAGTAGAACCAGAAGCAGAAGTAGCTAAATAAAATCTTATCTACTTGTACATAACTTAAAAGAAATCAGGATGATAATTTAATGACATCAAGCTGTATGAACGGCAAATATTATTCTTAGAGCCATTGGTATGCATTGGGAGTAAATGCCATCACTTAAATCTATTATTATAGCAGCAACTGTTACACAAGAAAGAAATATTATCAGAGACAGCTTGAATGTGTTTATATAGCAATATATTTTCGGCAGGAAAATTTTTACATTTATTGAATCATTATAATATAGAGGACAAGCATTATTTCACTTGTACAACTTACAAAAAGCTAGAGTTTTAAGGTTTGCAAACTTCTCTGTTCTCATTAGGAACTTGAAACGGCATTAACATTACAGAATTATTTCTCCCAGGCCCGAAGGTGCAGTTCTTGGATCTTTCTCCAGAACTAATTGAATTTACCTCATAAAGCAAAGGAGCTCCCAATTTGAGTACCTAAGATATCAAACCTTTGCAAGATATCTCACCGTATACCTTTTTTTACAAACATATCTCACCATATACTACAGATAGAAGAAATGTAAAGGTCTCACAGAGGAAGAATTGAGCTCCGGTTTTGGCTGTGTCTGGACAAAAACAACTTGCCACCACTAGAGAAAGATCTCTCCATGGAAACAGGCCCCTTCTGCAGCAATCTCCCTTTAGAAGAACTACCCATCAGTCCAAATATACCAGGACTAAAACTTTTGATCTTGGGAACAATTGCCAAATTGGAATTTTTATCACCGACTGGTTGGACAGCCGAACTGCCCTCTTCCTCTACTGGGAGAGAATTACCCACAGAGAAGCAAAACATCGAAACCGCTGAAAAATCCATTGAGACAGACCTCCTCACGGGCTGTATCTCATTCTCCACCAACCGATGATTATCAGCCAAATCACTCAGAACCCGAATCTCACAATTTGGAATAGGAGAAGGCTCACCTTCCTTTATGAGATTCATATCCCTTCTTCCTTCCTCTAATTCCCTCTCCTCATCAATCCCCGTCCTTGAATCACTAATCAAACCAACTCCACCCCGATCGGGCACCAACCCACCATTAATCTCCGAATTCTCAACCCGGGTTTCTTCCCCAACATCCAAATTATTCGAATTTGGCACAATAGCAGTGGAAGTAGATCGAACAGCGGTGGTTACAATAGGAGCACGGCATAAAGGGCAATTGGTATGAGACCTCAACCAAGTATCTATACAAGGAAGGTGAAAAGCATGGCTACACTTGGGCAAAAGGCGAAGAGTCTCATCTTCATCAAACTCGCTTAGGCAAACAGAACAATCAGTCCCTTCAACCAAACCTTCTCCTTTCTTGTACTTGTAAACACTAATAGCGTTTATAATTGATTGTTCAAGACCAACGGTGGCGATGTACCAAATTGGGTGATCCAAAACAGGGCCATGATTCTCATCTATAAAATCTTCATGGGTATTCTCTTGTTGGGGGGGTGATCGTCTCCTTGGATTTCTCCAATTTGAACAGTACTTCACTAAGATTGCATAATAACTTATAACAAGGAAAAGACTACCAAGTATTACAACTATGGCAATCACAAAAGGTGATATGTGCTGTACTTGGTCCGACAGTAGAGGAGGAGGGGGAGGGGGAGGAGGTAGGAAAGAAGAAAGAGGAGGAAGAAGGTCGCGCAAGTCAGAATAATCAGGGGGATGACATTCAGGAGGACAGTATGGAAAACAATCATAACAAGGACGTGAAGTTATGTTTGATCCATCTGGTCGAAACAAAAATCTTCTACCACTAAACGCCATTAAAGAAGGAAAACAAACACAGAGATAGGATGAAGAACTTACCTTAACCTGTTGAATTAGGGTTTGCAGGAGAAGGAGAGAAAAAATTCAGGTGAGGGGTTGGTTCCAACTTGGTTCCTTGGAAGACCATTTTGCCTAAACTTGATTGAGGATGAGATAGATGACTCTGGTGGGTTGTTTTTTGTTCAAATTTCGCTTTCATCTGAAAACAGGGACTTAACTGGTTCTTTGTTTTGTTCGGTGGAAGTCAATGAGTCGTCGTACAAGCATTTATTTGTACATACGTTTATATTGACAAATATGGACTGTCGGATATTGTGGGGATTTAATCTGACGGTTCTAACTAAGTGTATGATCAACAATTAAGAGAAGTTTGAATTAATCTTAATCTAGAGTTTAATATTTACTCTTGAAAGGTGGACCTGGATTAAAGATTTGGGTAGAATTTGGATGCCAAATAGGATTAGATTAGGTGTATCTAACATGAATTATGGGTGATAAGGACTTTGATAATATATTTGGGGTGATTTTTTTTTTTTGTAGACTTTAAATTTTGTCTATATACTTCATAATTCATAGTGAAGTGGCCCTTTTCTTTTAGACTGTGTTGGATTAAGTTTGATTTCTAGGAAATTGGATTGAATTTGTTGAAACAACACAAATTTCACTCTTTGTTTGCAATTTAAAGAGTCTACTTACTTAAAAATAGAGTCTACTTACTTAAAAATATGATATAGAGTCTACTTACTTAAAAATATGATAAATAGTTTATTTTTAATGTAATTCTATAAACAAAAATGATGTTAGGACAGGCTCATTCATCTATTTAGCTAGACAGATTAAGTTGGAGCCCAAAATTCACCACACATTATGTTGGCCTCCAGTTCAATCTGTCTAACTAGACAGATAAATGGGTCGGTCCCAATAGCAGAGCTCTTCTATAAAATAAGTTTCCTTAGAGCATCCCTAATGGTGGTAAGTTAAAAATCATTTTACCTTACCATTTTTTAGTTTTAGGGATGGGCATCGATAGAATTAAAAAAAATTGCAAATAAATAATAAAAACTTGATCAGGGACATATTGGGAATTTTGAAGAAAAATAAATAATTTTTTTTGAAAAAATTGCTAGACGGGCACCTTGCACACCGCCCAGCAACAGGTGGTGTGCTTGCACCCCTCTCAGCCTTTCTTTATTGAAAAACAAAAATGCCAGGTACTACCTTACAGCTCAGCCAGTATTAGGCGGGGACCCTACTGACCGTCCCATAAAAAATATGTATATTCGTTTGGAAAAATCTAGATATAGCTTTCCAAACCTTCATGTAAGCTAAAAATCATTGGCTTTGATCTAATGCGCATGTTTTTATGCAAATTTGTCAAATTTTTTCAACCAACATGGATGGTCTTAGCCCCCTAAAGAATAAACTTTTTGATAAAAATGAATCTACTTCCGTGAAACATATTTCTTTGCAATTAAACCCAACTACAGAGGAAAAGCGACTTTGAGGTCTCAAAATTTAACAAAATCAAATAATGAAATCTGATTTTATTTTATTTTTTCTTTTAATTCTCAAATTTGAAGTCTTAGAAAAAATTTGAAAATCTAAAAAATTTAGAAAACAAAGTTTCCTAGTTTTGAATATAATAACTTTTTAAAAGTTTTTATCATCAACCATTGGATTAATACTTTGATCATGAATGGCACATCATCTCAGTAGGTGTTCCATCCATATTAAAAAAAAAATTAATGGAGTCGTCCTGTAGCTCGTCTTGCTAGCCTATTATGGTTTTAAAAATGGGCTAATAGTGAGTTGATTCGGTCAAATCATCTAAACAATAGCGAGGCTTAACACCAAAGAATCAAGAATGGATCGTCGGCTGCTATTACTCAGCCCGATTCATAAAAGAACCAAAACTGAGTCAAATATGTATCAATTGACTAGTTGTTTTGGTCCTATTTGTCTTGTATTATGTTTAAAATAGTTTTAAGTCAAATTAACAAGGTTTAACTCGTGAGTCAACTCATAAAATTTCAATTCGGATCATTAATTTGATGCAAACTAGTGTACTTGGTAGTTGGTTGTTGGTATGGGACCCAAATGATCAGGTAGGGCACATGAAATTAAGATGGGAAATTTGGTCATCTGGGCTGGGGCCCCGGATGTAGGCATCCCCTACCCTGTATTTACATTTGTTGTGTTATGGGGCCTGCCAATAATATTTTGGTGCTGCCTTTAAAATTTCCCTTTGCCAATAGGTCCCTTTGGTTGTGGGCTTCAAGTGGGCTTGAAATCTCCTCAAATAAAGTGCTGTCTGGAGTCGGGCCTAGTTGATTTGGCCCATAAAAAATTCAGTGATTTGTGGGCTGTCTGTAAATCTAAACCTATCTATCTATCTATCTAAATTATATAAAGAGGCTTTAAGGAACCAACAGTGCAGTTTGGTGAAGTTATCGCATGTCTTCAACGTTCTCTTTTGTTAAAATACATATTGTGTCTTTTTTTAAAAAAAAAAATCACTTCAAATTTGCACTCCAATTAAACCAATTCTAACGCTCACTCAGATATGAATTTGATGTCTTCAATACTCTTCACCATCAAACTCTCAAAGATATTTGATAAGAGGAGGTTGCACAATACATTTTAAAGTAGTTTTATGGTCTTATTCAAGGCACATGATTTTTCTCAAAAAAAAAATCCTTCGATGTTTTTTATTGATCTAGTTAGGGTATATTTTTTTTCCTTACCACTCAAAAATCAAAAATAATATTGGGATTGTCCCATTCACCTGTCTAGTTAGACAGATATGATTGAGGTAGAGCCCAATTTCCACCATTCATTCTGTATCTGTGGAACCCACAAATAGATAATAAATAGTAGATGCTAGGCTCCAACTTACATGAATGGGCCGATCCCAATAACAGCTCTCCTTAAAAATTAATCACTTCATTCAAAAATACTTCGAATGGAATTTCAAATTTGTTGGGAGAAAATGTGAATAAGTTTTCTCCGTTTCAATAATTACTAAGAGGGAAGCAGGTTGGTGCTTTCTTCAATAGTATTATTACTACTCTATGAATGTTTTAATTTGGCTAATTAATTAATGGGTCTTGTTAACGTGTGACCTAAGGGCACACGATAAGGATGCTTTTGAAGGAATTTTTTTGCAAGTTACAGGTCTTCAAATCAGCTGAATTTTTGTAAGCATAATATTATTATTATTTATAAGATGTCCACAAAAAATCAGCTCAATCAGAGACATATAACCCTCTAAACAAATCACTTTAAATGTCAGCCGTTCATTCATACTATTAAAGTCTAAATTAAGTATTTGTGGTGCTAGAGGGAGCTAGAGGACTCCGATTGAGTTGATTTTTTAGATATGATCCAAATAGTATAAATAACATACATATCAAAAAATAAGCCCATTTAGAGAAACTTAAGAAACTAAACAAAATACAAAACTAAAAAGCTTAACATGTGCCGGCACATGTTAATAAAATCCTTAATTAATTATGACTTAATTAAGAAGTTTCCACAGAAGGTGGGTCCATGATTTCTGGAAGAACAGAATTGACTACTACAGTACTAAGTACTAGTACTAGCTAGCTAGGTAGGAAAAAGAATCGGGTCAGGGTTCATCCAACCAGAACCAGCGCGCAGACCACGAGGTTGGCGTGCTTAATTAATTAATTTGTTTTCTAGTAAATATATATTAACACTTTTCTAATTAATTGATTTAATTATTCATATATACAACTCTATATAATGTATGATCCCTCAAGTACTAATCCATACATTCCAAAAAAAAAAAAAAACTCAAATCATTAATATTTCAGATCTTTAAGATTAATTGTTTCAAAAAATCCTAGCTAGCTAACTAGTGATCGATATATTCCACCATTTCTGCAACCAACAACGACGGCACCGACAACCATGGCTGCTGCTGCTGCTGCTGCTGCTCCTGCTGGTTCTGCTACCATTTTCAATAATCCACGGTATAATAATTCCCATCGACAAATATCCGCCGGTTTCTTATTGGCAAATCATCAACGCCACGGCCTATCCCTCCTGATCAATCTCAGCAAGCATGGAGGAGGGCTTCGTAAAAGCTATCGAAAGATGTAAATATTCTTAATCTTCTCCTTAAATATTAATTAACAGTACCTTTCTTAATTAATTAGTCATAAATATATCTAAATGCCTTAATCAGGTCTTAAGATTAATTACTGGGGTTAAGACTATATAAGATTTCTCTTTAATTTGGATCTTAATTAATTATAATTAGATGATTAGAATTCTCAATTTTGTTTGTTAATTTGTTCTATTACATATGTCGACCCAATTAAATTGTAGCTGCTAGCTAGTTCAATATTTTTAATTCTCATTTTGAAGTGGTTTAACTTATTAATTCTTAGCTAATTAAAGTTTCTTACATTAATTATGAGTCATTTGGGTCCCTAATCGTTGCATTTTTACGTATTAATTAACGTGCTATATATGATCAATGCAGGAATGCAACTGTATATGCAAGTGTTCAACCAGGATCAGTTCCTCTTCCTACACCACCTCCTTTCAGTAATTCCTGGTAATTAATTAATTAATTAATTAATAATCTACTTATTGATTTACTAACTCCTTTTTATTTCTTAATTCATGTAATTTAATTCAATTTCTACTCATAAAGTTATTTAACTAATTTTAATGATAATTAATCATGTGTCATGCTGCAGGAAAAGCTGGGTAGTAGGAGTGTTATTATCCATAATTTTACCATTATGGAAGAACAAATCCACACCATTTCTTGCAATAAAAAGTAAGTTTTTTTTTTAATTCCATTCATCCATGCCCCCGTTGTACATTAATTCTCAATTAATACCTAATTACAATACAATACTAATGTTTTATTTTAATAAAATACAAACAAATAATAATTATATTAAATTAATGTTTATAACTACTAATTAATAATCTGATGATTAATTTTCAATGAATTAATTAACTAATCAATTAACCTAATGTTGTTATATATTTAATTAATGTGTGTGCAGGGGAAGTGGACATGGTGGTGGAGACGATCGATACGGTGGCGGAGATAATAGAGCAGGTGGCGGAGGAAGTGGAGAAAGTAGCAGAGCAGGTGGCTGATCAGCTTCCCGAAGGCGGGCTTAAAAATGCCATCACTTGCGTCGAAAGTATAGCACATGAAGCCGCCAAGGATGCTCACATTGCAGACGAGTTCCTTGACAGGGTCAGTCCTCCTACATTACCCTAGCTACATAATTAATTAATATAAATAATCTCTTATTAGGTTATAATATATCGTTTTATCCTCATAATTAATAATGCATGCATCGCACTAATTAACCTCATTTTATTCTTAATTAGTTTTCAATTTACTAATTAATTAATACTATTTAATATTCATTGGGTTAATTATTGTCGTACGTATGATTAAGCATTTCACCTAATGTAAACTAATTAATGAGCCTTGTTTTAATTTTTAATTAATTATTAGGCCTCAGGTAATTAACAATTTAATTTTCTATTATATATTTGCAAGTTACTTCGTTAATCTATATTAATTAATTTTCCTAACGTGTCGACTTTATTGACTATTTTGTTTCTTGTCTTTGTTAATTTATTCCGACATTATTGAATGAGTCGTAACTTTGGATTAAGTATATAATTACATGATACCTAATACATAAATAATTAAGGCATTAATTAATCACCAAAGTTTAATATATTATAGAGATTTTTATAAAATTTATTATTTTAGAGTGATCTCATCATGTTGGTATAAGATACTAAATAATTCGACGTTACATAACATGTGAAGCATATCCCGTAAGATTGAACTCGATCGGCCCCAATCGAAAAAACAATTTAAAAAATAATAAAATAATATAAAATGAATTAAACCAGCCGAGTCGACCGAGTCAGGATCGAGTCAGACCAAACAGAACCAAGATGTATAAGACCAGCTCACTCGAGACAAACCGAGTTCAATCTGAGTTGGTTGATCGAGTCCAACCCGATTCAAATGAGTTTGGCAAATCATAAAATGAACGAACAAACACTTGAATTTCATGAAATTGAGTGAGTTTCGCGGAAACAATAATATAACTTTTGTTGTTTGTTTGCAAGTGTTCGCACGATTTAAAAGCGTGACAAATAATTTATTTTCAACATAATTCTGTAGAATATATTAATGTGAATCACACTTCTTTATAATCAAACACAGCTAAATAAAAAATGTAGTTTACTTTGTGAGTTAGTAAAATAGTCCGAAATTAATCTTTGTGGTTAATAATTACTATGCAGGTGGTCGAGGTAGAAAAAGAGGTGCTGAAGGATATGGAGTCCAAAAGTAAATGAAGTAACAAAACAACCTAGCTACCTGTCGGAATTAGGCCATCGACCACCATATAATTTCAGCAGGGTTGTTGGTCAATGTAGTTTGACCAGTCAAAGGCTTGGGGAAGATTTTTTATTTTTTTATTCCTTGTAAATTGTGAAATTCAGTACTTAGGGCTAGAATATTGGTTGCTGGATTTGTTAGATTACCTTATATACTGTATTTTTTTTTTCTTTTTCATTGGTAAATTACCAACTTATTGTTTCTCAATGTGATCCATCTCTTTGTAAATTTAATTGTCAAAGTCTTTGGTTCCAAAAACACAAATTAAGAACAATGGGCCTACCCCTAAAAACGCATAAATATATAAAATAGTAATAACTTTTTATACAAATTCGACCTTTTAAAAAATAAAGTGGTTATTCAATATGATATTAGAATGAGCAGTCTAGCTAAAAAAGAATTCCATCATTAGTTTGAAGATGAAAAATAAAATATAAAAAACCCTACTCTAGCAATGAAGAGGAATATTAGAGAGACAATAAACCCACCCCTAAAATCACATAAATAAAATATTGACAACTTTTTTACAAATTCGAACTTCTAGAGAAAATAGTTGTTCAACATTGATTGCATTTGGTTCGTAACTTACAAATCTTTGAGTTTTCAAAAATTAGAATACAAGTTAAAAATTTGGGATGTATTCTCAATACTCATAATAATTATGCTTAAAACACATTTGTTATTAAATCTGGATATTACATTTTAATTTAAGATGCAATTCACTAAGAACAACAGAAACAAATTTTTTTTTTTAAAGGTATTTTGAAGATTTGTATCTGAAAACAATCAAGCATTGATTACTTGGGATTTTCTTATCCCTTGTTTTCAAACAATGAAATATATTCATCGAGATATAGATGCCATCTAAATCATTCGGATTTGAGCCAAGATCATGGGTCATCTCCATTTATTTTATATAAAATAGGATGGGTCCAGATCTGAATAAATGATAATTAATTTCCAGCTCATTTAAATAGAAGTCTATTCTCTGTGAGCTATATAGCACACATGTGAAATAAAAGTGGGCCCAAATTTTGTCCCAGATGATACAGATCACAAAAAACAAAAATAAAAAATAAAAATTGTCCCATAAAATCTTTGAGGAAATTAGTACCAACACAAGTATAATTCTCCAGAATGGAATCTTCAACAAGTGGGCAGTTAGTGTTTTGGCAACAGTTAGTTAACAGTTTTGCTGCCCCTAACTGTGAGTGTAAACTTAGTCCCGGTTAAAAAACCGTCGCTAAATCCCTTTGTTCCTTCCACCGTGAATTGCAATCCTTGCAATTACACTTTTTACCCTTATGAATTGCGGAAGTGGAACAACATAATCTAAAGACTCACTCTACTAAATTTCTTGATCATGCAGTCCTAATCCAAATCACATACCTCTCATCCTGCACTGTTGCACAGAGTAGCACGAAGATTTTATTGAAGTATCCAAGCATAAATACTACAGTCTCATCTTTAACTTAGGGCACAGCCAATTGAGCCCCTTAAACACCAAAACCATGTCTAACGCATGGTCAGTAAATCTTTCACAACGCGAAAGTTATATCCGCGAGAAAATCTTTAAAAAAAAAAAAAAAAAAAGGATGACGAAAATCTTCTATGAGGAATAAAGGAGAAAAAAAAAAAGAAAGGAAATGTTTCTTAAAAAATTTCTAGAAAAATGAGATCGCATGTAAAAATCTTTCGCCAGATTTCTTTCAACTCTATTGGCCCTATCCTACCTTTATATCTTAAACCCACAAAAAAATTTGATGGGTGTAGGACTCTCCAGTGTATGTGCCCTAAATGGGTTGCACTCAATATGGAAAGTCCGGTAACTAGGGTTTGGTAGGCGGAAGGGGAGGGAGAGGAAATGCAGGTGGAGACTTTTCATTGAAGAGCAGCTGGCACGCATTATTGATTAGTACAAAAAGCTGGTACCTAAAAACCCTTAAAAGAAAATGCATGGAGTTGTTGGGTCAATTTTCGATTTGACTAGTGGAACGTATTGTAGAATGTTATCATCAAGATTAATGAAGTTTCCTAATTGGAATCTCTAGGTATGCACGTAAGTAGCTATTTTTGGAGATGGAAATGTGTGAGTAATTTTCTTTTCTTTTCTTAAACGTGTGAGTAGTTATTTTGAGAGTTAGTTAATGGGACCGGCCTATTCATCTGTGTAGCTAGACGTATAAATAAGCCGGTCCCAACATCTAGTGATACATAGTTTGGAGCATTTCCAAATTCATTACATTTACGTGAAACTAACAGAGTTGGTGATCATTTAGCGGCTCTACTATACCTTTCTACTGAGTTTTTAAAAATTGTTCCTAGCGCATTCGTTGAGGGTTTGAAGAAAATTGTTTTTGAGGATATGAGTGGTAAAGCATATGAATGATGTAACTCTTGATTTTTATTTAGTTTATTGGTTGGGGTCTCCATTATCTGGCTAATCCTCTAAAAAAAAAAAATTTTACTTACGAAGTACCATTGACACAACTTATAACCACGTTTCGCACAACATACGTGCAGTCCACTAATTCTATATAATATTGGTGAATTTAATAGAATTAATATTTTACTTGACACAATCAAAACAAATAAAACAAGGGTCCTGTGTGCCCTAAGGGCAAACGATAAGGTTATTTTTTAGTTAGAGATCTTCAAATCAGCTGATTTTTTATAAGGGGATTTTGGCCAAAAACCCATACTTGGAAAACGTTTTAGGATTTAGCCCAACAAACGTTTTCTTTTAGTCTAAGGCACAAGAGGGTTTCAGTCAGAGGGTTTCAGTGTGTGTAATTTATAGGAAGAGGGTTTCAGTGAAACCCTCTCCGAGAGGGTTTCAGTCAGTTATCCTTGGGCCTTAGACTAAAAGAAAACGTTTGTTGGGCTAAATCCTAAAACATTTTTCAAGTAGGGGTTTTTGGCCAAAATTCCCTTTTTATAAATATAATATTATTATTTTTAAGATGTCCACAACAAATTAGCTTAATTAGAGATATCTAACCCTCCAAACAAATCACTTTAAATGTCAGCCATTCATTCACACTATCAAAGTTTAGATTAAGTGATCGTAATGTTAGAGGGTGCTAGAGATCTCCGATTGAGCTAATTTTTTTAGATATAATTCAAATAGTGTAAATACTATATATATAAAAAAAATCAGTTCATTTAGACAAACTTAAGGAACTGAACAAAACACGTAACCTTAAAGCTTATCAAGTGCCCAGAGAGCGGCGGGCACATGTTAACAAAATCCTCAAACCTAACATTCACAAAAATAAAATAAAAAAAATTAGGGTTTTTAAAATTAAAGTTAAAGCATCATGCATGTAATGTAATGTAATTATTTCTTGCTTATTGTCTCTTTATTGATAGTTTATGGACATTAATCAAATTTGTCGCCAGTGTTTAATGATCAGATCATGGCTAGTTGTGCTGATGGAGTGTAGCTTAAATTACTAATTATTTTTATAATTATCTTGCTAATAAAATAATTGACATGTGAATCAGAGTGACCGTGAAGGTTCTTCAGCTTATATCTTTTCAATATCTATAACAACGATCGAAATAATAATTAAATGGGCATTACTCGGACACCAAATTTTAACATCTAAGATTATATTTGCTTATTTTATTAATTGAAAACCAATCATAATAGTTGTTGAAAAAATATTATTTCATTTCAACTCTCATACCACTTTTAAAAAGTAGATGTAATCTTTTGTGTCAAATTCTGGTGTTATTCTAGCAAAATTCTAATTAAATTAACTACCCTACTTTTGCATTCAAGCGATGCTACACCTATATTGTCAATTTGACAATGGCACAAATCACGAGAGATATAAAAATATACAACCACTGTGGGTTGACAAACAGTAAGAAAATGGAGTAAGTCCATCATTTTCTATTTGCGTTCACCCTAATTTATACGAGTCATATAAGGCACGTGCTTATAAGAACGCAGTCACAGCCGTTAGATGTTTTTCCACAGATACAAATGCTTATCACAGGTTTCTCGCATCAAAGGTTCCATAGCTGGACAATATTTTAAATTTAGGAATTTTATTTCCACCCAGCCACATTTTCTACAGACTTAATTTATTCTTACACCTCGTTTACACCTGTTAATGAGGTTCACATAAAAATAATCCAAAAATTGATGTTTTGTTAGGATAATATCTTTGTCTTTTAGATCATTCTTATATCGTTATAAAAATTTTAATCTGTAAAAAATTAGTTTAAATTTTATCGTAAAATAGATGGTTAAAAAAGTTCAAAAATTCAATCAATATTTTTTT
Organism: Macleaya cordata; assembly: GCA_002174775.1. Lineage (NCBI taxonomy): Eukaryota > Viridiplantae > Streptophyta > Magnoliopsida > Ranunculales > Papaveraceae > Macleaya > Macleaya cordata. The sequence goes on from MVGT01000029.1 coordinate 120,335, forward strand.
GGGTCTTTTGTTTTTTTTTGTTGTATTTAGATGTTCTCCAACATTTTAAAAGGTTTGATAAGAAACAGGGGGTATATCTAGAAAACCCTTTCCCTTTTATGATGTTCTCCAACATGGTAAATTAAAAAACTTTGGCCCATCAAAAGAGAGTTAACCAAAAAACAATTTGAAGAAGTTACTAATAGTCTGTTCGGACAAGGGATTTGGGGGAGGAATTTTGTGGGGACTAGAGATTTGATGGAAAAATCATGTTATATTTTTTCTCAAAATCTCTGGTCCCCACAAAATTCCTCAATAAAATCCCTTGTCCAAACAAACTATAAAAGACACTGTTATTGCTATTAATGCAAATTTGGCTCCTATCTATTTTCTCCTCTCTTCTAGGTTGGTGGGAGTGGGAATTTGTTAGCTACATCTATCTCAAAAACTACGTCGGACAATATCTTGCCCTATCACTATTGCCAGTTGTTGGACGTACCCACCCAAAAAAAATATTTGTACCATATATATATATATATGCAAATGACAATTATTAGAGTACTCTTGAGATGTAGTTTTTATATTTTTTTGAAGATGTGATGGTGAGTTCAATACTCCAATCTTATATTCTTTTTCTTTTCTTTTTTCTTTTTTCTTTTTTTTTAATGTTGATGTAAATTAATAGTTTGTTTGACCGGATCAAAAAAATTAATAGTTTATTTGGAATGAGGATTTCAAGGTAGGGATTCATGTTTCCCTGGTCTGTTTGGCTGCCAAGAATCCTTGGACGAAACGTGTTTCCCAAATAAACATATTTTCCAACAAATCCCTGTTTTAGAGTCCCACCCCCCCTTTTAGAATTTGTTGGAATTCTAAACTAAGGATTCACTATGATTACACCCCACAAAATTAAAACAACAAAATAGAGATTTTTTTTGGATTTTAAATGGCAGCCAAACAAACCAAAGGATTCATGTTTCTAGAGATTCATGTTTTCAAGGACTCGTGTTTCTCTTGGAAAATATGAATTCCACATCCAAACACACAATAAGTAGAATTAATGTTTAAAAACTACCATTATAACTGTGTAACGGTAGGAGACTGTTATAAAAATTTTAACGTATCGTTTTTTAAACATTGAGTAGAATCATAAACCATCTTTATAATTTATCTTAAAATTAGTTCTAGTAGCCCAATAGTCAATTTGATAATGCTGCAGCTTTTAAAAAAGTTTTTTTGTATTTCTCATAGAAATAGTTTTTAGAAATAACCGACCAAAAAAAATAGTTTTGAGAAATAGGGATAATGGCCAAAACATCCAATATATAACTTTTTTAATCCATTTAGTACACAAGATTTTTAATAAGACTGAAATACATTTTTTAAAGCTTTTTGAATATGTTTTGTCATTTTTAAACTTTTCTAAATCTATTTAGTTCATTCCTTCCTTTTTAATGTTCCTGTTTTACCATTATTATATTTCTCAATGACCTTTTTGTCTTTTTCAAACTTGTACGCTGTATGAGAGAAAAATATAATTATCTTTTTCGTTTTTAAACTTTAAAATGTTATATCTTTTCAACTAAAATTCGGATTTTGACAAAATTCTTATATTTGGAAAAGCACTTTTTGATATCTTTGAAACTAGACCAGTCAAGAATGGTTTTTGAAAAAAAAAATTCACAAAATTTATGCAAAAACGTTTTTACATTTACAAACTTGTACAACTGTATGAGAGAGAAATATAGTTATCTTTTTCGTTTTTAAACTTTAAAATGTTATATCTTTACAACTAAAATTCGAATTTTGACAAAATTTATATATTTGGAAAGTACTTTTTGAGATCTTTGAAACTAGACCAGTCAAGAATTGTTTTTAAAAAAAAATCACAAAATTTATGCAAAAGCGTTTTTGCATGAGTTCATGCAAAATTTTTTTTGCATATGCTAAATCATTATGTGAAATATTTTTACATAGATCTATGCATAATTTTTTCTTCTTTTTTCTTTTATCTCTTTCTGCTCTTTTTCCTTTTCTTTTTCTTTCCTTTCTTTTCTTTCTCTCTCACGTCCCTCTCTTTCCCTAATTTTCCTTCTTTTCCTTCTTTTCTTTCTTTTCATTTTTTTTCTCCTGATCAGATCTTTCTCTATTTCTCTCTTATTCTCTTATTCTCTTCTCTCTATCTCCTATATTTCCCATCTTCTCTATCCCGATCTCTCTCTCTCGGTGGTGATGATAGAAACTATCTGTCTCTCTTTCTCTCTCATCATCATCAAGATCTTTTGTTAACTGGTGAATGATCGAGCAATCGAAGCAAATGAAATAAGTAAAGATTGAAAGCAACAAAGTAAGTTTATTAATGTAGAGAGAGAAACATAGATTTTATTCGGTCAAATTTTAATTTTCATAACTAATTAGTTAAATGGCAGATCTGTCTAAATTTTATTTTTGGACTAAATAGACTCATATAAAATTTGGTGGACTAAATAGTTTGAATTAAAATCATAATAGATGTATTGGACGATCTCCCTGAGAAATATCCCATATCTCCAACTTTTTATAAGTGCCATCAAATGGTCATTGGTTTGAAAATAAGCTTTATACTTCACTTTACGAAATATTCTTTTAAAGACAAAAATTTAAAAAGTACTTCTCAGGATTAAAAAGCACTACCAAGCAATCTTTAAGTCTTATTTATCTTAGATTCATGTTGCAGCTTTAAATCATCTTGCCTACCAAAATAAAAATTGATGTTTAATAAAGTCAAGTGTCATGGATAGACTCAAAATTAAAAAGAAAAAAAAATGGATTAACCTATATATAATAACTTCAAATTTTCACCATTTTTTGTTTTAAAAAAAAAAATTAGACCACATTATCTAATCAAACAATTTAATAGTTAATTATAGTAAAATAATGAAATATGACTCTCATATGTTTTTGGCTAAGATGATATGACGCATTTGACTTAGTGGTTGTGCACCCTTTCCATGACTTGGGAGGCATTGGGTCCAAATCTTCTTGGTTATAGTTTGCTATTAAGTTTAACCCATGTAATATGTTAGAGCCATTTTTTCGTCCATTATATATAGTGACTCTTTTGAATGATCTTAGTGGTGTTTCTCTGCTTCTCACACAGCTATTAAGATATTATTAGCAGTCAATGGCGTAGCTTCAATCGCCTTGTTATTTTAATTTAGATAATAGTCCCCACTATGAAAAAAAATTAAAAATAAATTAATGACACTTAATTAAGATGATTGTTTGGCACAACGTTGAGAATTGAAAATCATTCTAGAGAGAGACCAGTACCATCAGCATATCCAATAAAATCTTTGATCATCAGTATCTGCTTCTCTTCCGGAGCATCTCATCATCCTCCAAAATCTTATGGATTACTAGTCTAGCCATGATACTTTCCCACATGAAACATGCCTTAATTGTTTAGAATTACATAATACACATTCATTCAGTAGTCAAATGGAATCAAATGAAAAAAAGTTGAACCAACCAAAAAGGACACCCCACGACTTAATAATAATAGGTGGCCCCACTCACAATTCATGACGATCAACCCCACCAACCCCTAGGGTTTTTTTAAATTTTCTTATTTAATCGGATGTATCAGTAGTACAACTGATGCATGTGAAGACCTGACTTCCTGTAGCTTGTTTATACTTTTTATTCATACCCAAGTGCCAGCCAGACTACTTAATTCATTCAGGTTCCATATCTAAATCTAATTATTAATTTTTCTCAGCATTAAATTCTTCAACAAAAACCCCAACAAGTTTCTCTTGCGCTTTTGATGATCGTCGATCATCACTATTTTTTATCATTTGTTGATCATCAGAAACCTAGTTTGCTAGCTTGCTAGCTAGCTAGCTACTTCATCAGTAGTAATTTTTATATAACAGTATTACTACCTGATCAGAGAAAAAACTCCTCTCCATCTCTCTCTCTCTCTCTCTAGATCTCTCTCTTTCTCTCTCTAAAAGGTATCAATCGATTATGGCGTCGACCACAACAAGTTACCACTTGGGAACCCTGATTCATGGTGAAGTAAGATCATCATCATCATCTTCCCATGTTGTTGTTGGTCTCTGTACTCGTCTTCCATGCAGAGCCAGAGCCAAACATGGATACCTGTTTTCCTCATCATCATCAACATCTGCAATTAATCAAGGGTTAATATTGCACTACTCTTTTGGTAGTAGTATCAATCTAATCAAACTTCAACCAGGAAAACGTACTACAAACATGTAAGCTAGCTATAGCTTTTCTTCATGATCAATTGGGTGCTCATAATTTTCACTTAATTATTAACAACTGATCGATCATCATCCCATTGGTGTTAATTAATTAATTTCCTCTCTATATATCTAGGGTTTTGTTTATGTTGTTGTGATCCATAAATTAAAACTTAATTGGTGTATTGTAATTAATTGGTTGAATATAATTAATATTAACTGCAGGGAAGTGAAGGCAATTGAAAACCTTCCACCAGGAACCCCACTTCCTCCTTCCCCTCCACCAGCTGGAGGACCCTCAGGATGGTAATTTTGTTTTATTTTTTATTATTCTTTCTGTACATCTTCTTCTTCAACTTCATTAGTCTTTAATTGATGATCATGGTATTAGCTAGCTAATTTCGTTTCCAACTTATTCTTTGATTAAAACAAATAATTAAACATATATATTAATTAATTATTTTTTATCAAAATTAATTATTTTGTATGGGATTAATTAGGTATAACTGGCTCTTATGGACATTAATACCCATGCTTTTACCTTTCTTCAAGAACAAATGGGCACCATTACTCACCATTAAAAGTAAGTACATCTCTACTCTCCCTAATTAATTAATTAATTAAGGTTGCAATAGCATATATATATCTCTCAAAGATTGATATACTCCATTTACTAAAATTTAATTTTATTTATCGCCAGCACCATTTTTATTTTTTTAGTTTTTTAATTAATTGGATTAATTAATTTGTGGAATTGAATGATCAATTCATCAGAGGAGGTAGACACCGCCATACAAGCGGTGGAGTGTGCGGCGGAGGTGTTGGAAGATGTGGCAGAGAAGGTGGAGAAGATTGCCGACGAGGTTGGTGATAACCTTCCAGAAGGTTCCAAGCTCAAGGAGGCACTTTGTGCAGTTGAACATGTTGCAGAGGAAGCCGTTAAGGGCGCTGATTTAGCTGAACAGTTCATTAAGAAGGTCTTAATTACTCTTTAACACCAGTACCCTTATTAATTCCTACCTAATACATGAATTAATTTCACTATCTATATCTTAATTACTTTATGCGTTTATGATTAGCTATTGTTTTTAAATAATAATAATTATTATTATAATAATAATATTAATAATATTACTATTATTATTTTTTATTTTTTTTTAATATGAGTAGAGGTTAAGGAAAGTCCAAC
>MVGT01000029.1:125822-191390 GCA_002174775.1 Macleaya cordata
TGATACGCTCTTCAAAAGAACTACAATTAATTATTTTAATTATTTTAATTTAATTATAAATGTTTATATTTTAATTCCTGAACTAATTATTATGAGTTGGTAATGGAAATATGCAGGCAGAGGAGGCGGAGAAAAAGCTAGAGGATTTCATGGATGAGCAGGCAGCCGTGGATCAAGAGAAAAAGGTGGTGCCCCAAAAGTCTTGAAAAAGGAATGGATAGGAGCTGTTGGATCAACTTTAAGGGATGATGTTGAGTGTTGACTAGTCAAAATTAATATTGCAAGTTAACGCATTGTAGAATATATAAATATCTAGTTAATTAATTAAGAAGATAATATTATCTTAATTAATTAGTTGTTAAGAGACCTAATTAAGTATTTGTTATTCATGAATGTAATTTATTTAAGGGGTTTTGTAAAAAAAAAAAAGTCCCTGAAAAAAAAATCATTGTAATTTTAATCTTTATTTTATAAATTTAGTCCCTACTTTTATGATTTTTATGTTTAAAATTAAGGACTAAATTTATAAAAAAAATTAAAATAACTTTTTTTGAGGAACTTTTTTTACATTTTACTTTTAATGATTTGATATACAACAGTAATATGTAAGGTGTTTATCACGAATACACAACGACCACAATGATGAGGTGGGTGAATTCGGCCCTACCTAGCTAGCCTAGGATGAACACTAAATTATGATGACATGAAAAAATCCTGCTTTTAGTGGAGTATCGAATCAACATGTTCTTATTTAAAAAAAAAATCAACATGCACCACAGCCTCAAAAAGTTACCTAACCTACCACTAGACCCCAATGGTCGTGCACTGGTGCATGCACACTTTTACTTGGGTATTGAATCCATATCCACATTCGTGTATTTGACAATTTGATTTTTTTTTTAAATATTTTTTCTATATATTTGTATAGTTTGTATAGATAGGAATTGATTTCATCTCTATTGAAAATTATATTATTTTTTTTGGTCGATAAAAAATTTATTCATTGATTGAAAAGGAGTACACCAGAGACTACCACAACTCAAACTCCAACTCTGAAAAACCAACAGGGATCAAGGAGGATAAAAAAACATCTCCTTCCAATTCACGATAATCTACTCAATCGATATACCTCTAAATTCTTCTTTTCCTTCCACCCAGATGGCAGAAAATTACATCTTTTTTAACACTTATAACTTAGTTGTTTATAGGTTGTAACTTTAAACCAATTCTTTTATGGTTTAAAAGTTTTAAACAGGATGATTTATAGAAAGAAGGTCTACAAGGCGAAAAAATCATTCTCATACCCTTAAATGATCTCCATGTGCGTCCTATAATAATCTTATGGTTTGTTTGGAAAGAGGATTCCAAGGTAAGGATTCAGTGGGGACCAGAGATTCATGTTTCCTTAGTCTGTTTGGCTGCTAATAGAATCCCTAAAAACTTGTTTCCTATGGAAACATATTTTCCAGCAAATCCCTGTTTTGGAGTCCCACCTTCCTCCTTGGAATTTGCTGGAATTCTAAACTAAAGATTCACTATATATTCACCCAACTCAATTCAGATTACACCCCACAAAATTAAAATAACAAAATAGAGATTTTTCTTAGATTTTAAATGGCACCCAAACAAACCAAAGGATTCAAGCTTCTAAAGATTCATGAATTCATGGATTCTTTTATGGTTGCCAAACAAACCAAAGAATTCATGTTTCCAAAGACTCATGTTAAACATGAATTCTACATCCAAATACACTGTTGTATACAACTGCATTTTATGAAAGAAGAGTCTAGGAGGATTCTGCATATTTTCTTAATTATTAGGCTCCGCGAACAGGTCACTTGGGAAATGTGTTGTGTGAAAGTCCACGTAGCAGTTCAATATATTTTGGTTTAGAACCAGGTCTTTGTGTTTGCTTGATATGCAATTCAACACGTGCCAAGCAATTAAGAAAAGAAAATTTTTTGGTGGTGGTTTTTTATCCTCAGATGCTTGCAGGTTGACGATTTCTCTCTTCTTTCTCAGCACTATTTATAATTGGACAATAATCCTATCATATAAAAATAATGATTTATTTGGATGGAAAATTCTAAGGTATGGATTCAGTGGGGACCAGGGATTCATATTTTCCTGGTCTGTTTGGCTGCCAAGAATCTCTGAAAACTTATTTCCCAGGGAAACACGTTTTCCAGCAAATCCCTGTTTTGGAATCCCACCTCCCCCCTTAGAATTTGCTGGAATTATAAACTAAGGATTCACTATGTATTCACCCAACTCAATGCAGATTACACCCCCATAAAATTAAAACAATAAAATAGAGACTTTCCTTGGATTTTAAATGACAGCCAAACAAACCAAAGGATTTAAGTTTTCAAGGATTCATGAATCCATTGATTCTTTAGTGGTTGCCAAACAAACCAAAGGATTCATGTTTCTAAGGACTCATGGGAAACATGAATTCTACATCCAAACACACTATAAGAATTAGACACCATAAAGATTATTTGTATTATACATAAAAGAAAATCACTTCGCCACAACATTGAAGCCTTAGTGAACCCATTCAACCCAAAGATTGTCTTTTTTGGCGGCCATATTCCAAGCTTGCCTGATCTCATTTCCAAGCTTGCCTGATCTCATTCATTAGGTAAGGCAATGGAATTCCAATGGCTCATGCTTAAAAGGCCCGAAGCCCGTCCATCTGGGCCCTTCCGAGAAGCATTATGTATAGGATTGGCGCGGGTCGTGGGCCTTCGGTGAAGCCATCTGCCCGGGCCACCCTGTCTGATAGGCCCAATTAAACAAGCACTTCCTTAGCCCATTCGACCCGGCTCGATAAGTATAAGGCCATGGAGGCCCAAACCCGAACGGCCCGGCCGGATTTAAACCCCTAGCCTTATCCAAACGAGCTGAGTAGCAAAAGAAGAGAGTGAAGTGGTAGTACTGGTAGAGCAGCTCTGTTTGATTATGGCGATTCGTCTTCTATGGGTTCCAACTACGTTCTCTAGAGAAAGAAACCCTCCAATTCCCGCACTTCAGAAACCTTCTAAATCCTTAACATCCTCGGTATCTTCTCTCTTCTTCTCCAACTCTTCTATTTCTCCCATTTCAGATATCACAACCAGAACAACAAGAACAAGTAAAAACCTTTTTGTTTTTCAGTTATCCTCTTCAACACAACAACAATCTTATTCATCAAACCCCACTCTAGAAACCCCAACAACCCAATCAGATAACGAATCTCGAACCAGATTGCTTGCACAGAATGTTCCCTGGTCTTGCACCACTGAAGATATCAGGAATTTGTTCGAGAAACACGGAACCGTCGTAGATGTCGAGGTTAGATTTTTTTATTTTTTTTTTAAAAACTCTCTGAGGTTTGTCTCCTTCTAAATTTTGATTTTTGTTCTTATTTGCAATTTGGGCTTTTTGTGATTTTGTTGTATTCTAATCTCTATGAGGTTTTTCTCATTGAAAATTTTAATTTTTGGTCTAATTTACAAACTGGGTTTTTGTGATTTTTGTTGTTTTATTAAGCTCTCAATGCACAACAAAACTAGAAACAGAGGATTGGCATTTGTAACAATGGGTTCAGAAGAAGAGGCTGCTGCAGCTCTAACTAATCTCGAAGCATATGTAAGCATATTGAGTCCGATAAGTTAATGAGTATTTTCTAAAGTTTCTGTAATTTTCTAGGTTTACTCTGTTATCCAATGTTTTCGGTTGATGATGTCCAGGAATTAGAGGGTCGTACATTAAAGCTTGCTTATGCTCATACACAGAAAAAGAAGAAAACTTCAAATGTACCCAATGTGCCAAAGTATAATGTATTTGTGGGTAATTTGTCTTGGAAGGTAACCTCAGCAGTTCTCAGAGAGTTTTTTAGTTCTATGAATGATAATGTTGTGTCGGCCGAAGTTATATACCAGACTACTGATTCGAGAAGGTCCACTGGGTACGGATTTGTTTCTTTTCGTTCCAAAGAAGAAGCAGAGGCAGCTATATCTGCTTATAAGGGGAAGGTAATTTTGGTTTATATTGATTATGAGTGAGTATATTGTTGTAAGTTTGATCCTTGGTTCACTTAAAAGAACTCTAAAAATTGGTTACTACTGCAGACATTGATGGGAAGACCAATTCGATTGGCGCGTAGTCGAAGAAAGTTGAAAGAAGAAGTAAATGTTGGTACAGATTCTGAAGAAACATCAACTGAGGTGAAGGATGATGAAGGGTTGTCAGATTAAGCTGAAGAAATGTAATCCCACAACTTTATGAGCTATGTGCCATTTATAATCCTCCACACACCCTTATCAATTAGGTGAGGCAAAATTTTGTAGAAATTTCATATTGTATAACCATTATTGACTCTACTTATTCACAGTTTCTAATTGTTCTAATGCCTTTTTTTGTGATGAAAAAATGTGTAGCTTTGTTGATTTTCATATGACCATGTCAATTTCAATGAGCATATCATGATTTTCATGTTACAAGTTCATTTAGTGTTCGTCATTCTTGTAGGTGAGCATGGTGTAATGTATAACAAACCTTATGATCAAATCTTATAAATTAAGCTGGGACTAAATTGGAGAGTGATAGAGCATATCAGTTGTCCAAGGTTTTTAGTGTTAACTTACTTTGGCATCTTATATGTACATTTCTTTGTAGGCATCTTATATGAAAAATGTATTGCTGCTCATGAATTTTAAGCTATAATCTGCTAAAAACCATTAAAAAACTGATAGAGTTGTCATTCATCCCTAACATGTGTCTGGGATCATTCCTACCAGTCTATTGAGCATAATCATCTAAACCAGCTAACACATGTGAACAAAGATAAAAATCAAACTTCTACGAACAAAGTTTCACTTTTTACTGAATCCAAAAATTTGGTACTATATCAGAGGTTAGTTAACCTACATATTGTATAGAATGCTCCCTAATCATTGGGTTTCTTGATTTGTTTTTTTGTTTGAATTCTTTGTTAATGTATTTGCAACAGAACATGTACGGGTTGTCACTTGGATGTAGCTTCTTAAATTCTGAATTGGTTACTAAGGAACCTAAAGTTGGTAGCATATTAGGAGAAGGAAGAGATGCAAAACAAAAGGTGGGTCCCAGTGAATCCATAGACTGACTAAATACATGTATTCTAGGAATGTTTGAATAATTACTCTGGACTTCAGATGTGTTTATGCAGAGTTCTTTGTTGTCATTCATGACTAGTTATTTGAAATTCATGTGGTTACAAACTTACAATGACTTGAACATGTGTGTCAGTGTCGATACCGGTATGAACTATGAAGTATAGGCAAATGGGGCCCCACAAACCCAAAACTGACAACTTCATATACTTCATTCCATGGTTTCCAATGTATAGCTTATAGAATATCATATTAGTTATACTTTTGATCTGATAACATTGGTCACTCAAGTGTCATACACATCAAATTTCATAGTATATGGCTTCTTGGTCAGACTATGACCAGTTGCATTGTTTTCAGGTAGATCTTGAATAGAATGATAAGTCCTCTAACAGTTCAACTTTTTTGGGTTGTAACTTGTATTGTTTCTAGAATTTTTTTTCATTGCCAACTATAATGCAACAAATAGGGTTGCATAATTGATTCTATGTTTTGTTGCAATGGCTATTGTAGATTGTAGTGCAAGTTTTAGGGATTGCATTATTTGTTGTGCATAAAATATATGGTTTTCTTAAAAAGAAATTGGTATGGTGTTTATTTTAAAAAATCTTAAAAAGTACAAAATATACCCACTGTTTGGATGGGGGATTTTAGGTAGGGATTTTGTGGGGATCATTGATTTTGTAGAAATCTAGTTAAAAGTCATGTTATAAATCTAACTAGATTTCTACCATATGATCCCTGGTACGCACAAAATCCCTACTTAAAATCATCCATCCAAACAGGCTATTAATTTATTCTTACGCCCATGGAGAGGGGTATTTCCATGCAATTGCTTCTTTTTTAGGAACAGGCCATTCAGTCTTGTTGTAATTCAAATTAGGAAGCCCAACCTAACAGTGCTTTTGGTTCCTACCAAGTGCTCAGACCGCCTCATCTGATCTCTGATGATTTTTGGATCCCCCAAAATCCACCACCTCTCCCCAAACCGCCTCATCTGCTTCATAATTCTACCCACATCATTTCCGACTTAGTTGACCCAGGTACGGGTAATTGGAACAACCTTCTCATTCTTGATTGCTTTGACCGCAAAGTCGGGGAAATCATATTGAGACTCCCTCTCCCAAACGGGGAAAAAGATCACCCAAAATGGTCCCTCAGGAAATTTCTCTACTAAATCACTTTATATGGAGGTGCTTGCATGATATACTGCCAGTTAGAACAAAAATAGGCCAATTCATTGACAGACATACCTTCCAATCTGCGTCTTATGTGTAACAAACATCCAGAAACTATCACCCACCTGCTCATAGACTGTGACTTTGCAAGAGCAGTTTGGTTTGCAAGCCCATACGCCCTACTAATCCACACATTCAGAGATCATAGTATACTTGATTGGTTCCTTCAATGGTTCACAGACCCTCAGGATTGGGAGGACCCAAATCTTGACTGGGCAGCCATATGTGCTATCTTCTCTTGGCACATTTGGAAAGCGCGTTGCTCTACAGTGTTCCAATGCAAAACCATAAATCCTGTTTACTTGGGAAGAGATATCCTTAATGAAATTGCTCACTATGGAAATGCAAGAGAAAAGATCAACCAAATTCAACAAAAAAAAAAAAAAAAAAAAGTGATCAGTATCTCCAGGTCTAACTCACTCCCTCACTCTTTCTATACTGTTAGGTTTTTTCTTTGGGGTTCAGGTTTTACAAAGCGTTACCAACACCAAAACCCAAATATTGGGGTTGACAGAAGATGACATTTCTCCCCATCCAAAACCTCTCTTTGGATGATCTAAATGGGGGAATGAAGAACATCCAGTCTCGAAATTATCATCTCCTCATGGCCCCTCATAGGCCAGATTATACGTGACGATTGTGTTAGCCATGCAGAAAATTATTAAAACAATAGATTTTTTTAATAATTTATCATCAAATCAATATACAAATTAAGTTTTGCAAAAGTTCAATAAGTGGTCGAGTGTATTTGATAAAGAGTTGTTAATGCCATTGATGACTTCTTGTTGGTATGTTTGGGGTTTCGGATTAGTGAAGAGATGACCATTTTGTATGTAGGGACGTCTGATGGTCCTGAGATCCGATGGAATCCACCACTTTTCCCCTCCCAAAAGAGGGGGGTTTCCAACTTACGTGGCAGTAAGACCCACCATGCCACATAAGCATCGATCATTTGTTTTGTAAGCCATCGGTCCAAACAGCAGGACCATCCAAAACTTTACCTAACCTATATAATTGTATAATGGCTGATTTTTTGTGGGATGTTTTCCTCACCATACTTATCATTCTCACAAAAAATCAGTCCATTCTAAATTTCTAATTCTGTAAAATGTTGATTAAAAAATCAAGGGTTACAAAATCATTCTTGCATCTAATAATGGACAACTATTGTTATATTCAACTTCTGATGGGTTTAGAAGTTTTTAAATGGGCTGGTTCGAGAAGGGACAGGGAAAAAGGGCAATCTACTGTAGAAGAAAAAAGAGAAGAAAAGCAACATGCCAAACCTGTTTCACCAAGCAAAAAAAAATGGTTCATTAGTTTTGCAACTTTTTATTTGCAGCTAGAGCCAATTTTTGGCTGAAAAGCCAAATTTGGGATTCTGTCTCATTGCTTTAAGTGAAATTTTTTTTTTTATTTTGAGAAAGTGAGAAACAAATTGAACCTAATTAAGTTTTTGGGATTATCTTAAATCAACCAAGTCTTCAATTAACAAATTCCTCTGATACGTAATTTGGCGAACCAGTACGCCATGATTAAACTAGTGTGCACGTTTAGTGTATCTCAACTATGAATTCTAAAACCAATCAGAAAATTTTAGACCTTCCAATCATCATCATCATCATCATCATTCATCATTAACATGTCTCGGGTTGGGTTAATACAGAGTCAACCCGTTCACTCTGTCAAGGTCATGAATTAGTCAAATTAGTTGAGAGTAGGCCTAAAAGGATTGTTTTTGTTTTCCTTGCATGAGAATCCAAAGAACGGATGTGTTTAAAAATTAAGACTTAATTGTCATGCACGCTATCCATGGATCCCTTTAATGAAGATTCCCTCTCTCTATCCCAAAGTTAATAGACCCTGAAATTTTCCGTTTCTGCTATCCATCTCTCAACCATTTACCAACACTTTTTCCTTCCACGGAACAAACTGAAAAAAATTTCATCAACCCATACTAAAATTACGCCAGGAATCAATCTTATTAAGGAAAAAATAAAACCCCACCTTCCAATTTTTATTGCTTTCAATATACTTTTTGGTCCTCTGTAATTTTCCTCTGTTTTATTGGAAAAAAATTTAGTGGAATTGAGAGGAAGAAGACAGAGATGTTGAATCCATCATCCACAAGTGCTGGATTCAGGTTGGATTTTGATAAAAAAAGAAGTTTAGGAGTTTTAGAAGAAAAAAAAATAGGTGGGTTCAATCAGGGATGTTTATTTTCAGGGTCTAATTACAGGGGAGATCATGATCATGAGAATGAAGAGATGAAGGATCAAACCTGCTACATGAAAGAAGGGAAAGAGGAGATGTTGAGGAGTCCCTTGCTCTCTCAAAGGTCGTCCATCGATCTCTTGCAGAATTGTGATCTTCCTCCACCTCTCAAGGTCTTCGCCGGAGCTGATAAAACCGCAATCACCTCAATCAGACCTCCATCCTATACGTAAGAAAATTTAGCTGTAATTAGTCTAGAACTTGAACAGGAAACTTTTGTTATTACTGATCAAAAAAAAACTTTAGTTATTGATTATGCTTTCTTCTAATACGCAGCAAGGTCTGTGGTGAAGATGAATTTCCTATCACCAGAGATTCTTTTGAAATTGAAAAGTTGGAACTGTTGAGAGCCTTGCAGTTATCCCAAACACGGGCAAGGGAAGCGGAGAGGAAGGCCAAACTTATGACCCAGGAGAGGGATCATCTGTCTCACTCATTTCTAAAGGAATCCTTGCGAATTTTCGCTTACAAACAGTGGGTCAAACTGCTCGAATTTGAGGTCTCGCAGTTGCAATCAGAGAATCAAAAGGAACAGAAACAATCTTGCAGTTGCGGATGCCATCCGAAAAGAGAGAAACAATCATCATCATCATCAGAGGAAGAGAAAGTAGGCAATGGAGGAGATGTAGGGAGTCTGACATGGTGTATGGCTTTGGCTCTATGTTTGGGCATTGCTGGTGTAGGCTTTGTTTTTGGCTGCACATATTACAACCTGTTTTGAGTTCTTTCTTTTGTTTACACAATTGAAAATTTATGTTTGTGTAGAAGTTGCTAAGATTCAATACTATACTCATACAAGGATGATGATCTTAGTAGTATTGTTGTATTTTCCCTATGTAGGGTATCTAGCTAACCACATTTGACATTACCTATCTTTCCCCCTAATCACCCTTTCTCACTGTATAGAATGAAGAATTTTGACATCTTTCAGACTTTTCAAATTGGGTTTAGTATAAACATTTTCATTAAAAACAAAATCATATTTCGAATATCAAGAGTTCTTTGACTTAAGAGTTCCAGTTTACAGACTTATCAAAGGTGGTGTTTGTTTTTTTAGCATCTAAGTGTCACTCGTGTGAATCTGACCTAGTATTGTGCAGGATCTTCAAACTATAAGAAATCTGAATTGTACATCGAATTCTGGCATTCATCTCAAATTCAACTCAATTTTTTTGGCTGAATACTCAATCAAATTTGAACAAGTAAAGATTAAAATGAGTCATTTTAATAGGAAAACTAGATCACACATAGGAACACTAGATCAGAAAAAGGAAGTTTTGAGCTGCTAACTGGCCACATCTGCCGATCTGGAAAACGCAAAAGGCACCACTTCCGGGGACATGGAAAGCCACTAATAATCTCTGATATTCTGTCTGCTTATTCTAAATTCCACATACGAGAGGGGTCAAGAGGGATTGAACCAATTTAACATCTCCCAATTCATGAAAATTTATTTGATCATTAGCTAATATGATGAATCCCTTTCACCATTCAAAAGATCATCTTACAGATTGTCTAACTAACTAAATCTCTTTTCCTGAGGTTTTCCCCTATCCCATAGTAATTGTGGGAAAATATGTCAAGGGAAGACAGGTAGGTGATTTGGTCAATGCCATTTCAAGTTTATATCTAGATTCTTGAATTGTCAAGACCATTTAGAATTATTTATAACAGGTTGGAAAACCCATCTTTTCAGTAAAAGTTTGAATTCCACACCTTTGGTTCAGCAATTCTTAGGAGAAGATTTTCCCAAAGGAAACACAGGAAAACAGAAAATGTTTGAAAGAAAAGTTGGTATGTTGGATGGAAAACCAAATGTTGGTTGAAGAATTGAAGTTTGAGTTTTGAGCCAAATGGTTGTCGAAAAAGTGAAAGGTTCTTTTAGTTGGAAGGACTTCACTTGGGAATGCTACTGTATCTTATGGAGATATACATATCTGGCAGAAAAAGAGGATCCCAACAGTTTTTGTCTCTCCATTGATTGTTATGAACCCTTGGGTAGAACTCACCCTTGAAAATCGGCTTGCAAGTGAAGGGTGCCTAAGAGCTCATAAACCCACGACCAATCCTATACTTGGCAAATGTGGGATCTTATCATTCGACCACGCTTCCGAAGCAGACGCCCACGGCGGCCCACTCTATCGAAATTGGCCCGATGGTAGCCCTTTCCCTCTGGTGGCTTTCACTCACCTACCAGTCTAATCTAGCTTATACATCACCCCATCCGTGGTGGCCCCGTGACATGGTTATGTGGTTATGATGCCAAATGTTATGGACCCTTGGGCACCCTTCCCTTGCTTTTCAAGGGTGAGTTCTACCAAGGGTTCATAACATTGATGCTACTAAATAGAAATTGGACTTGGAGTAATTGTACTAAAAAATAGTAGATGATCATAAATACATAACTACCTCGCTGATAAACAGTAGCAATCAAATGTTACCCTAAAATCATATCTGCATTTGGGACATTCAAAGAACCTAAAAAGGAGAGAGGTCAAGAGAACAGAATACATCAAGAAACTCCAAAAAGGACCGAGAGCAGGGGAAGGTTACAGTAGAGCTGATGAAATGAAACATATCTGCTCGCAAATGTATGAAGCTACTTAAGAACATTTACAAACTTATCCTCACCTGCTGGAGATGAATTTCCCCCAACAATTTCTCAAGTCTGAAAGAAGATCGTCGTTAGCCCCAAAATCTCCTATGCTCCATTGCGGCGGAAAAAGAGCCTCGCAGCGACGACAGAACAGACCCACCAATTAAAACTCCTACATTATGATTAGGCTGACCTTCGTATTGGGTTTCTGTCTGGCCCAAGCTTCAAAACCTTTTATCCAAGCCCATCCATTCAAAATTTCAGGCTTGGCCAGGGCGAACTTGTAAGTTAGATCATCAAGTGGATTAATTGAACCAGAAATGATTTTTAGACGGATAATTTTACAAAAGTGGTGTCAGATACATACGTAGCAGGGTGAGACTCAGGCGCAGGCGCATAAGCATTGGGCACAGGCACACAGCTTGCTTTTGTAACTTGGTCAGTCCAAATAGTACTACTATAATTGAACTCCTCTATGATTTTATATTAGCGGGCACTACGAGAGAATTTTAGGAGGAATAGTGAAAAGGGCTTGTAAAAAGAAAATAAATTTTGGTGGCGGGCTCTCCATTTAGGCAAGATCACTCGAACCAATATCGCAAAAAGCAGTGATGAATGGGACGGAGCTGCTACACTTCAGCTGGAGCTTATGTATTGGAGCGAGGTAGTAGTTCATAATTCACGCCATGTTTGAATGATAGAAATATGATTTACATTCTCAAAAATGTGATTCCACTTTAATATTTGGTTTATCCATTGAATTTGGAATCAATTCTTCCCGGAAAGCGATTCTTCAAAATGAAAAATATCTAATTCAAGGAAAAATGTGGGTTTGCCTTTCCCACTCTCATCTCGAGGAATCAATTTCAATCATTCAAACATGGCCTATTATATGTGTTTTTTACAAAACATGCTTCCAAAAGAATAATGATTAATTTAACGATATACCATCATCGTTTAAACAAAAAAAAAATGTTAGGGAATAATTTTTCTTTTTGATTGGTAGGGTTGAACATAATTAAGGATGTAGAAAACATGAGTTTATGAGTGTGTTAGAGAAAGGTGAAAGGTGCCTCTAACCAAACAGGCCCACAATTAAGCAAAGCAAAGGGTACCTAACTCAGTTGCATCCGACATCCCTCCTTTTTTTTTCCTTGTCATAGCGCGCGAGGCGTTTACAAAAAAGTGGGGAACCCCACCCGATTCTCATGATTTTAACAACCCTTTCTTTCGTTTGCATGACAACCTTTCTTTCTAGGCTAACTTCAGTGGGTCTAATTTGGTCCTGATGATGAATTGATTTTTGGTAAGGATACGTAGTAGTCAACAAATTACAAAATTGCATGGCATCTTAATGAGTAGTCTACTACTCCATCTATTTATGGGGAAAATGATTTTCAAACAGGCCCCATAATCTTTCTTGCCAAATAGATTGTTGACATTTCACATCCACCATCCTTTATATATGTGTGGGCCCTACATATATACAAAGAATGGTGGATATTGAATGCCACCCCAATCTATCATGTTGGACAGATGTACTAATCGGTCCCAAAAGCAGTGCTACTATTTATGGTGGTAAATTCATGACATTCCAAGTCATTATTCTCCTACACATATACGAATAGTAGATATTGAATGCCACCTCAATCTATCATGTTGAACAGATGTACTAATCGGTCCCAATAGCAGTGCTACCATTTATGGTGGTAAATTCATGACATTCCAAGTCATTATTCTCAATTTCTCACCACAAGGACTGCAATTTTAGTCCTCCGCAGAAATGCCGTCGAAGCATTCGATGCCCTAAATTTGGGTCCCAAATTAACAAGACTTTGAGGATTTGTAGTAAATCTATGATGATTTATTTACGTTGTGTTTGACGCTTCTCTCCTCGTATGATTGTTTCGAGTTCTCTCTACTTCTCATATACTTAGAGATATATCTACACTTTTACTTGTCATTCTAATATGGGTAATAGTCTCTATCTACCAAAAATAAAATACCTATGTCATGTTTATTGAACCAATAAAACACATTACCTATGTCATGTTTATTGAACCAACCTTGAGGGGTTGCCCGACTGCTTCGACCGTGGGTTTGCTCCCCATAGGTCACCAGTTCGAATCCCCTCAAGGCCACTGGGGGATTGTTAAAAGGCCAACTCCCTACAGGGCCTCTGGATTAGTCGAGGTGCGCGCAAGCTGGCCCGGACACCATGGTTAACAAAAAAAATAAAAATAAAACACATTACTAATTCTCCAAGTTGTTTATCTTAAAGGTCAGTTAGGAAGTCACAGTTTATTCCTATTCTACCCTTAAAAAGATGCATCAAAATTAATACATAACAGGGGTAATCTGTCTTTTCACCAATTCTCAATAGTTATATATTGGCGCTGTTAGAGGATATTTATGTACTTATATTTCTTGTGATCATTTGTATTTTCCTGTAATATTCAACCCATGCAAGGGTATTCTTGTAACTATTTTCTATATAATGTTAGCACCGAACCCTAAAGGGTTAAGGAGGTTTATTCATTTACAGGCGCTTCTCTCTAAATAGTTATGTTATTTTGAAATTTTGATCGACATTTATTACAAATTAAACTAGTAGGGTGCACATGCATTCTCCACCTTTTTTTTCTGCTATTGTCCTAGTACAAGTACAAGTAAAGGCATTACAGAAAAAGCAACACTAATATGTACACATCGGAGGATCAACCATCGACGATAGAGAATATGTGTATGCACTTGGATTTTGCCCTCCATTTTTCTAGTTTATTCGATGCAAACGAGATTTAAATCCAGATCTACGCTATCAATAACAACAGACTTTACAGATTAAGCTAGCTGACACTTTACCATTCTACACTTGTGGGTATGTCTAAGATGTCAAGGACATTTTTCATGCTAATAAATTGCACATTACAACAATTTCTTGATATCTAACGAAACAACAGTTGGGGCTTAGGAATTCAATTCCTTCGACTTTATATATATATATATATTAGTCGTTCAAATACAGCAACACTCAAACTCCAAAAGGTCTTTAATTCTCTCCATTTGATTGACTGCTTGAATACATTGAGTAGGCTTCACGCAGGTATTCTATCCTGTTTTCTGCCCTAAGTATTTCTTTATTATGTCTTAGGAGCTTTATGTATGTGAACCTTGACTAGTTTGTTTTTTCTTCTCTGTCTCAATCAATTAATTTAAACAACAGAAACAAAGAAAGAACTTCCTGTATTATATATAGTTTGCTTATTACAAACGCATTTAAATGTTAGGGCCAACGTTTGTGCTCATGAGTAGCTTTTTTGACAAAACGTGACCCACTGTCCCCTCCATAGGTCTAATCTTGTTTCTCATATTATCACATAATATTAGATATAACAACCCATCTTTAGAGATAAACTAATAAAAAGAGAAGAGAAGGAAACTAAAGATGGTCACCTACTTTCTATTGGAAGTGCGTTTTATGGTTTGTTTAGATAGAAGATTTTAAGTAAGAATTTTGTGGGGATCAGGGATTTGGTAGAAAACTAGTTAGAAATTATTTTATAAATCTAACTAGTTTTTCACCAAATCTCTAGCCCCCACAAAATTTCTACTTAAAATTCCTCATCCAAACAAACCATTAGTGGATGCTTGTGGAGTGAACAAAGTTTGACAATTTTATAAGTCTTGGATATTTCAGCCCACCATTTTACTAATTCAACCCACCTAAAAGTTGGTTTAAAGAACGACAATACAAATTTCACATAATGATCAATTTTTATCGGTTGTGTAACTAGAGTCCAGACAAGTTATTTTCTGAAGGTGCTGATAACTCAAAAGATTTGACAGACCATTTTGTAACATTTGTATTGTGAAGTATACAAACTATTAAGTAGCATACTCTTTTGGGCCCATGGATTCCATGTATGCTTGGCCTTTTTGTTGGACATAAACATAAAAAAACTAGCTTATATGGTGAAAATTACCCAAATCTGATGGCTGTAGGTCATGCATCCAGCAATGGAGTAAGCTGCAAACTTGACCAAAATAGTGTGCAAATTGATCATATCTTCTGAGGCATCAAATATTTTGGTCACTTTGGTAGGTGTAAAGTCTGAGTCAAGTCATCCTCATTGAATAATAACTTCATTAATTCATCATGACTTCAAAATATTAAGGAATTATATTAACCCAAGTTAGTGGAACAAAGTCTACTGATGCATCATCAATGACAAACCGGGCTGACTTCACTGGATCTGACAACGTCATGGTAGGAAATGGTATGTCTCTACCAATCTCCTCTACTGGTAACATCTCTATCCCTACAACCCATTCCTCCCTTTCACTTCACAATGTTTTGCATGTCCCTAACATCTCCAAGAATCTCCTGTATGTTGCTCAATTAACTCATGATGGTAATTTTGTATTCATATTTGATCGGTTTGGTTTTTGTATTAAGGAACGCAAAACGGGGAAGCGGGTCCTTCAAGGTCAGATTGAGAATGGCCTTTATCGTCTTCCACATGCAGCAGATCCAATCTCCCATTCTTCCTCTCCATTAGCTTTTGTCAGTCAACGTGCACCTTCTGAAGTCTGGCATATGCGCCTCGGTCATCCAAACAATCGGACTCTCACTTTATTAGCTTCCAATAAATTTGTAGTTTTAGAATAAAAAATAAATAAAATGCACGTTTGTCCAAATTGTATGGCAGCAAAGCATCATAAATTACCCTTTGTTTCTGCAATTCATCATGTCACTAAACCTCTATCATTGATCCATTCAGATTTGTGGGGTCCCGCTCCAATTACAGCTAATGTGGGTTTTCGTTATCTTCTAATTCTTGTTGATGATTTTACTCGATTCACATGGGTTTATTTTCTGCACACTAAATCTCAAGTTGCCCAATCCTTTAAAGAATTCAAAACCCTTGTAGAAAAGAGTTTTTCTCTTCCCATTCAAACTTTACAAACGGATGGGGGGGCAAATATATTGCTACTGTACTTAATGATTTTCTCATTCAACAAGGCATTTCACATCAATATTCTTGTCCGCATACACCTGAACAAAATGGTGTTGCCGAGCGAAAAATTAAACATGTTGTTGAAACAGGCCTATCTCTTCTTTTTCACAGTCAGATGCCTCTATCTTATTGAGTAGAAGCCTTTTCAACTGCTGTGTTTCTAATAAATCGTTTGCCCACCCCTGTTCTCCAAAACTCCACTCCTTATTTTCAAATACATCAGCGTCAACCTGATTATAATTTTTTGAGAGTTTTTGGTTGTCGTTGTTATCCATATTTGGTTCCCTACACTAAAAATAAATTTGAACCAAAAACTAAACCCTGTATTTTTCTTGGCTACAGTGAGAAATACAAAGGTTACAAATGTTTTGAACCCTCCACCAATCGGGTTTACTTTTCTCGACATGTTGTTTTTAACGAAACATTATTTCCTTTTGCTGTTGTACAATCTCCTACTTCTGTACCCTCCTCTACCTTCACCAATTGGGTTGAACTTAACTGCCGTCCAATGTTACCATTCCCAAAATTTCATCCCCTTCATTACTACCTCCAACTACTGTTTCATCCTCCCCAACTTCTCACCATACTCCATCCGAGCAGCCCATTGTGTCTTTCTCTTCTCCTCACACTTCCCACTCTTCACCCACCACCCCGCATGAGTCCTCACCCACTACTGTTGTCTCGGCGCCAGCCAGCAACCCAATTCCCTCTTCATCACCGCCCATCTCTGCCTCTTCTCATGATGACAATGCTGGACCCGTGCAACCTCCCCACCCACCATCTCACCACATGCAAACTCGATCAAAATCAGGTATTTATAAACCTAAGATTCTTAAATCTTTCATTGCCACCAAGCATCCACTCCCATCTTGTTTTCTCACTGCTATTACTGCCTTACCTTCTGAACCTACCTGTTTTACTCAAGCCTCAAAAGACCCACGTTGGCAAGCAGCAATGCTTGATGAGTACAATGCCTTAATACATAATCAAACTTGGTCTTTAGTTCCTCTGCGTCCTGGTATGAATGTTGTCGGTTCTAAATGGGTCTATCGTGTTAAACAGAAGGCCGATGGTTCTTTAGATCGTTGCAAAGCTCGTCTTGTCGCTAAAGGATATTCTCAACAATATGGCTTAGACTATGACGAGACGTTTAGTCCAGTTGTCAAACCTGTAACTATTCGCTTAGTTTTAAGTGTTGCTATTACATACAACTGGCCCATACGACAACTTGATGTCAAAAATGCATTCTTAAATGGTTATCTTGACAACGAAGTTTATATGGTTCAACCACAAGGATTTGTCCACAAAGACTACCCTCATCATGTCTGTCACTTGCACAAAGCCTTATACGGTCTCAAGCAAGCTCCATGAGCTTGGTTCCATCGCTTTGCAACATATCTTCAAGAACTTAGTTTTCACTCCTCTCGCTCAGATTATTCTATGTTTGTTCATCATGGTCCACAAGGTATCATCATCATTCTTCTCTATGTTGATGATATCATTGTCACGGGTTCCGATCAGCCTGGTATCACTCAACTCCTTGGCAATCTACAAAATCAGTTCTCAATGACTGATTTAGGTCCTCTTCACTACTTCCTTGGTATCGAGGCTACACGTACTACGTCAGGTCTTCTTTTAACGCAAACCAAATACACCCTCGACCTTCTCCAACGTGCTGATCTCCTTCAAGCCAAACCAATCTCCACCCCTATTTCTTTTGGTTCCAAATTATCCTCAACTGATGTCGGTCCTTTGTTCTCTGATGTTACCTTGTATAGGAGTTTGGTGGGTGCATTACAGTATCTATCCATGACTCGACCTAATATAACCTACGCGGTTAATCAAGTCAGTCGGTTTATACACCAACCTCTCACTTCTCATTTTATGGCTGTAAAGCGAATTCTATGATATTTAAAAGGCACAATTGGTTGTGGAATTTTTCTATCATCTCATTCATCTTTGCAGATCACAGCATATTCAGATTCTGATTAGGCTGGCACACCTGATGATGCACGCTCAACGACCGGTAGTTGTATTTTTCTTGGCCACAACATCATTTCTTGGTCCTCCAAGAAGCAGGCTACTGTCTCAAAATCTAGCACAGAGGCCGAGTATCGCGCTTTGTCTATTACTACAGCTGAGATCGCCTGGATTCAGTATCTTCTTCATGATCTAGGCCTCTATCACTCTCGTCCACCGATCCTGCACTGTGACAACATCAGTGCCACTTACTTAGCAATCAATCCAATTCAACACTCCCGATCCAAGCATGTTCATGTTGACTAACACTTTGTACGGGAATGTATCGCAAGGGGACTTCTTCAAGTACTGTATATCTCCACAAAACACCAGTTAGCTGACATTCTTACAAAGGGACTACTCCACTCACGATTTAAGGATTTATCTGCCAAGCTCTCACTTCGGATGCATCCACATTCGGCTTGAGGGGGGGTGTTAGAGGATATTTATGTACTTATATTTCTTGTGATCATTTGTATTTTCCTGTAATATTCAACCCATGCAAGGGTATTCTTGTAACTATTTTCTATATAATATTAGCACCGAACCCTAAAGGGTTAAGGAGGTTTATTCATTTACAGGCGCTTCTCTCTAAATAGTTATGTTATTTTGAAATTTTGATCGACATTTATTACAAATTAAACTAGTAGGGTGCACATGCATTCTCCACCTTTTTTTTCTGCTATTGTCCTAGTACAAGTACAAGTAAAGGCATTACAGAAAAAGCAACACTAATATGTACACATCGGAGGATCAACCATCGACGATAGAGAATATGTGTATGCACTTGGATTTTGCCCTCCATTTTTCTAGTTTATTCGATGCAAACGAGATTTAAATCCAGATCTACGCTATCAATAACAACAGACTTTACAGATTAAGCTAGCTGACACTTTACCATTCTACACTTGTGGGTATGTCTAAGATGTCAAGGACATTTTTCATGCTAATAAATTGCACATTACAACAATTTCTTGATATCTAACGAAACAACAGTTGGGGCTTAGGAATTCAATTCCTTCGACTTTATATATATATATATATTAGTCGTTCAAATACAGCAACACTCAAACTCCAAAAGGTCTTTAATTCTCTCCATTTGATTGACTGCTTGAATACATTGAGTAGGCTTCACGCAGGTATTCTATCCTGTTTTCTGCCCTAAGTATTTCTTTATTATGTCTTAGGAGCTTTATGTATGTGAACCTTGACTAGTTTGTTTTTTCTTCTCTGTCTCAATCAATTAATTTAAACAACAGAAACAAAGAAAGAACTTCCTGTATTATATATAGTTTGCTTATTACAAACGCATTTAAATGTTAGGGCCAACGTTTGTGCTCATGAGTAGCTTTTTTGACAAAACGTGACCCACTGTCCCCTCCATAGGTCTAATCTTGTTTCTCATATTATCACATAATATTAGATATAACAACCCATCTTTAGAGATAAACTAATAAAAAGAGAAGAGAAGGAAACTAAAGATGGTCACCTACTTTCTATTGGAAGTGCGTTTTATGGTTTGTTTAGATAGAAGATTTTAAGTAAGAATTTTGTGGGGATCAGGGATTTGGTAGAAAACTAGTTAGAAATTATTTTATAAATCTAACTAGTTTTTCACCAAATCTCTAGCCCCCACAAAATTTCTACTTAAAATTCCTCATCCAAACAAACCATTAGTGGATGCTTGTGGAGTGAACAAAGTTTGACAATTTTATAAGTCTTGGATATTTCAGCCCACCATTTTACTAATTCAACCCACCTAAAAGTTGGTTTAAAGAACGACAATACAAATTTCACATAATGATCAATTTTTATCGGTTGTGTAACTAGAGTCCAGACAAGTTATTTTCTGAAGGTGCTGATAACTCAAAAGATTTGACAGACCATTTTGTAACATTTGTATTGTGAAGTATACAAACTATTAAGTAGCATACTCTTTTGGGCCCATGGATTCCATGTATGCTTGGCCTTTTTGTTGGACATAAACATAAAAAAACTAGCTTATATGGTGAAAATTACCCAAATCTGATGGCTGTAGGTCATGCATCCAGCAATGGAGTAAGCTGCAAACTTGACCAAAATAGTGTGCAAATTGATCATATCTTCTGAGGCATCAAATATTTTGGTCACTTTGGTAGGTGTAAAGTCTGAGTCAAGTCATCCTCATTGAATAATAACTTCATTAATTCATCATGACTTCAAAATATTAAGGAATTATATTAACCCAAGTTAGTGGAACAAAGTCTACTCACTCCAACCATCCTCTCCCACTATAAAAAAAACCCCTTATTCTCCCATTCTAGTCACAACCCCTCTCTCTCTCTCTCTCTCTCTCTCTCTCTCTCTCTCTCTCTCTCTCTCTCTAGATCTCTCTGTGAAAAAATGAGCAAAGTAGGAGTTCTGCTGTGTGCCATCACACTACTGTTATGTTGTGTTATGCCGAGCTTGGCAACAGATTACACTGTAGGGGATTCAACAGGATGGACAACAAATATGGATTATAGCACTTGGACTAGTGGGAAGACCTTTGCAGTTGGTGACACCTTGGGTTTGTTTCTCAAATTAATCTCATATTTATGTGCTTAATTAATGCTAATCATTTTTTAATTGTTTGTGCTTAATTTCCTAACATTAATATTACATCAAAGTTATTAAGTCTGATTGAAATTGGATCAAATTTTTTTTTTTGACAGTATTTAACTATGGAGGAGGACACACAGTGGATGAGGTGAGTGCAAGTGATTACTCTAGTTGTGCTGTGGGTAACTCTTTGACCACAGACAGTAGTGGGGCTACATCAATCACCCTCAAAACACCAGGAACACATTATTTCATCTGTGGAGTACCTGGTCACTGTGGCAATGGAATGAAGCTAGCAGTTACTGTTGGAGGAGGAGGAGCAGCAGCAGGAGGAGGAACTGCTACAACACCAACCACTCCAACAGGCACAAGTACCAACACACCCACCACCACACCTAGGACTACTATCAATAACAACTCATCTTCATCTACCATTTCTCCATCCATAACTATGTTGTTGATCACTTTGGTGATGGCACTGTTCATGTTTTCTCTCCCCTAATTAATTAAGCTTCTTATATAATTACTAGGGTAGCCTGGGTGGAGGCAGTGCTGTCTTTCTCTCTCTAGCTTTTGTATGAGTTTATAGTATTCATCATCACTCAGGGGTTCATCATGCTTGTATTGATTTACTTTTTCTGATTCTAGTATTTGTATTTGAAAAGATGGGTTTTTATTTAAATCATGAGGCATGATTTGATTAGATTTCATTCCCCTGATTTTGGGAACAAATTAATCAATTAAAGATGGGTTAGCTTAATTGAATGATTTAAAGATCCACTTACTCTAAAAATCAAGAACTATTAAAGGGAGGACTAACAATTAATATGTATTAACAATTGTTCGAGCATCCAACAAAGAGTAGGCACACATTAATTTATTGCCTTTCTCTTTAACAACTTGCCCTTGGACTCACATCTGAACTTAAAATTTTATCTCAAAAGACATCAGTGCATATAAGTGATGCATATAATAAGAGGCACACATAAATAATGTACATAAAACAGGGGTAGTCTATTGGGTCTAATAGAGTAGAGTAGAATAGGCAAGCATTGACAAATAATGTACACTTGACAAATAATGTACACACACTTCAACGTGTGCCAATCCGGGTTTGCCCGGATGGTTTGGTATCCCCTCCCTTATGGGAAGGTCTTGAGTTCGAACCGTAGGGGCTCCCCTCATGTAATGTTAAAAACTATCATTAAAAAAAAAAAAGGCATGTATTGAACAGCAGAAGATACATTTTTGGATACGGAGGCTTAACAAATTTCATAGAATTTAGATTTAACTTAATTTCACATACGATTATTGATTTTTTAAATTTAAAAAAAAATTTACCTGGGTGGAAGTGAAAACATGACCCAGTATTAGATTTTTTTCGTAACCCAAACAAATTATTAGTTCCAAATAAGGCAGAATGAATAATTAAGAAAGGTAATTAAGAGAAGAGAGAGGGTTTGGTGAAAAGCAAATTAAGGGGGGAGTTGTTAGCAGTCAATTTCTATTCTACTTTTTATCTCCCAAATCCTCAATCTTTTTCTTTTGTGATTTTGATTTCTACTTTTAGGTATTCTGTTGTTGTTGTTTTTTTGAAAAAGGTTTACCATTACTTTGTTATCAAGAAAAGAGCAATTTTGGGTTGTTGAGACATGGACTAAGGTGTGGACCATTTAATATTCCTTTCTGTATCTCTAGATAATGACGTGTCACGTAGTGCATGGTCCACGTCATCAATGAGTTCATACAGATTTTGTGAAAGAGAAAGCTTGGTTTTTTCAATTTTTTTTTTTTTTATGAAATGGATTTTTCATTATAAGTTTTTTAGGATACACACTTATTATAACAAGTGATTGATCAGTTACACCAATCATACAATCTCCACCGTGATCATTTAACTTGGTTGCATCAATATGACCCCGAACCTAAGGTGCATGTTGTTGGCAGGCTCTAATTTTATAGGCACCCCCACTTCGGCCAGATAAGGTTACCCAAAAAAAAACCATTCCACTCTTTCTTTCTTAAGGTTTAAAGAGAGAAAGTAAAATTGAAAAAAGAGGAAGAGGTTTAACCAAACTGTGGGCTGTCACTAGTAATTGTGGAGTCAAACTAAATTGACTAAGTTCAATCCAAAAGGGTGCCAATAACATTTCAGGGTGCCTTTAAAAATTTTCAGTTTTTATATATCCTTAACACATTGGCCCATGAATGTTTGTTTGTGCCAACCACTCTTGAACCCCAAAAATCAGTTTTGATAGGGAAATCATGTTTTCGTAATGTTTAACCAAACATTTGAATGAGAAATCAAAACAATTTTACCATGTAACTGCAAGGATTTCGACGGGAGACCTGTTTTGGTTGAAAAGCAAACCAATCCTATCAATTCTACAGCAAGCAAGCAGGCTGTTTCCAAGAATATTGTGAAGGAAATAGAGGACCATTCTTGTAAGAACTCATTAATCTGGACACGATATTAGGTTCTCCAACCCTATCAAAAATATATAATCAACTTTTTCTTGATTAATACGAATATACAACGATTATTGTGTGTATTTTTAAGGGTTTTTTCTTTTTTCTCAAAAATCCTCTTAAAACAATTTGGGTTTCATTCAGGGCTTGCTCTAGTCCAAGGAGACCAAGGCGGCAGGGACCCAAAAACTAGGTATACTTTATATATGTATTGGTATGTTACAATTAAAATTTTACTTATGGTAGTAAGTGATTTGAAACAACTTATTACCACTTAATGGATTTGAAGCCCAAAATTAAAGGTTTGCCTCTAACTACTACTACTTAGTGGTGAAAAATAAAAGCTATTAGTTTATTTGATAACTCCTAAAAATTCCCTAAACTAAAAATGTTTTACAAGAATACCCATCATTAATTTAAAACAGAAGAATTTGGGCCCCTTCCCATTCGGCCTTCATCTTCACTTTATCACTTCCCATGGCTTGTACCCTAGTTCATCTTCAGCATATGGTAAAAGAAGAAAACTCTTAAAAAAAGGTAAAACTAAAACACTAAGGGCCCGTTTGGTTCGCGATTGGAAAACTTATTTTCAAAAAACTAATTTACACCTAAATTAACTATATTTTGTATCACATCTAAAACTATTTTTTTGACTTTACTATAAAATCCTAAATGATTTCATTGAAAATATAGAAAACAAAATTTTTTTGTTTTGTAAAATCATACATGATTTTATTGTAAATCCTAAAACAGTTTTGGATGTAGTACAAAATGCATATTAGTTTAGGTATAAATTAGTTTTTGAAAACAAGTTTTTCAATCGCAAACCAAACGGGCCCTAACCTTCTCTCTCCCAAGTTCTCTGTCACTTCTAGGTCTGTCAATTGGGCTGGACTGGCTCTAATCTCGCTTGTTCACCCTGGTATTTTTTGTGCCAAGCTTGAACAAAGAATTTGGCCCAAATTTAAGTTTGTGCAAAGCTTAGGCATTATAAAGCTCAGCCCGATTTAGGCCCAGCCCAACACATCATTCATTTAATTTTTTTGGGCAAAAAAAAAAAATATACTTGTACAATATGCCCTATTTTTTTTTAACTCAATTAATCATTTATTCTTTCAAACCAATCATTATTTTTTTTGAAACCCAACACATCATTCATTTTTTCTTTAACACAACATATCATTTTAGTTTATTTTTTAAAACATAACCACTCATTTACTTATTTTTTTGAACAAGCCCGGACTTGACCCAAAACCCAAAATTTTATATGGGGTCGAGTTTGGTCAAGGTTATCTAATTTCAATTCGGAAATAGTTTGGTCTTGGGATCATCAAATATATTTCGGTCGAGCTTGAACACCCCTAATCCCAACTCACTTAGTCCAATTGATAAGCCTAGTCACTTCATCTGTCCCAAAATGCTCTATTCCTATCCCTAGTAGGCCAGTCCACAAATAAAAACCCTAACCCTTTATCTCTCTAATCTCTAATTGGACTATTGCAGATGCCATAACGAGTGCCTGGGCCCTGGAGCCTTGGCCCTCCTATGAGAATATGTTGTGCTTTTTTTTTTGGGTGCTTAATACATTCTTTTTTTGAGATAATTAATAAAATTTTATTGAGATATTTAACATTTTTTTTTATATTTACTACTAATATATGGGCCCCCATCCCTATGGCCTTTGACCTCTAAATCTCAAAGCCGGCCCTAGTTTCATCATCAAGTTCCAACTTCAAAGTCTGAACGATGACATTGTTCGGCCACTAATTTGATTTCTCGCGGTGGAATGCAAAGTTGTGTTCAGTCGTGGAGAGTTGAACGATGACATTGTTCGGCCACCATTTGAACGTCACTCAAATGGTTCAGTCGTGGACAGTTGAACATCTTCATCATGGTCAAAATAAGTCCAACCATGACCCAACGATAGGCTGACCAAAATTTAGGAAGTGAGCGTCTTGACCACTTAGCTATCCTCCTGATGGCCACTCTCACAATAAAATTTTAACCGGTTGTGTGTAGATAAGGAGGTTTGCTCACACCCTAGGGACTAGTCGGGGTCTCTAAGAGACCCAGGTACCCTAAACCTCAAAAAAAAAAAAAAAGAATGAATGAATCTAGGGTTTCAATACAAAAATAAAAATTGCTTGACTAAAAATTGGCCAACATTTATTAAAAAATAGTTACC
The DNA here is from genome assembly GCA_002174775.1 of Macleaya cordata. Lineage (NCBI taxonomy): Eukaryota > Viridiplantae > Streptophyta > Magnoliopsida > Ranunculales > Papaveraceae > Macleaya > Macleaya cordata. The sequence goes on from MVGT01000029.1 coordinate 151,340, forward strand.
TCAAAGTTCAATGCTTCAAGCCGTAACTTTTATGAGCTCCTATAATGGTTCAGCTTCATGTTCCAATTCTTAAAAAGGTGAGATCAGAACCAAAATAATTGATTCCAGTTCCAGTCACGACGGTGTTTTAGTTTCGGTTCCATTTGGTTATCGAACCAACCAAAACCGAGTCTTCTCCTACATCCAATTTACAAATGCATAGTTAGTTGGTTCCAATTTAGTAATTGACAAGTCCTGTTCCAGTTCTGGTATTGAGAAATCTCGAGGTAGGACAACTATTTCTGCTGCTTTCAATTTGAGTTCGTGACTTCGTGGTGTCATCACAGTTTAGACCATTTCAAACTTCAACGGTTTGATTTTCTTTTTCAGTTTTAAACACAAAAAATTAATGCTTCCGCATATCACGCTACACGCGCTTCTATACTGACAGTACTAACGATTAGATGCTTCTCGTACAATCACGATCTTTTTATAAATAACATCCAACGGTCACGAAACGGCCAAGATTTAGCTGGGTCACAAATCCCTCAGATGACCCACTCAACCCCATTTTCGTTTCATCTGCCCCTTTGAGTTTTCTCTTGACTCTTGAATCTTTGACCCTAAAACGTCTAAATTCAAAACCCTAATCTTTTTCTCTTTCAAGACAATAACTTGACGCGTGTTCTCCCTCAAGCACGCGATTACAGTGACAATCAGTACTTAACAGAGTATCAAAAACAGAGCCATTGTTGAAGCTAAAAACCCTAGACAGTCCGATTGAACTTCGATCAAACACAGCAATCTTCTACAGGTTTTAGCCAGTGTTTACTCTTAATTCGTACTTCTATTAAGTAGCATTATCGATTTACCATTCTAATTTCCTCTTAAGATGGAACGATCAGAGAAAAGTAATCTTTGAATCAAAGAGATGAACAAAACATAGTAGTAATGTAAAAAGAATTCCATAAAATAATACTAAGAAGATTACATTAAATCAATAATCTCAGACCATCGTAATGTGAATGTGACCAAATAAATGAAGAACAGATAAAAAAATATTAAAACCGCTAAAATCTAATAATATTTTGACTCTATACGCTCAGATCTACAGCAACAATGCAGCCGATAGGAAACCGACGAATGCAGATCCAGCAATGGCAACGCCGTTGAATGAAGCACCGTTAGATGAAGGAGCCTCAGCAGGAGATCCTGCAGGAGATCCAGTTGGTGGTGTGTAGATAACAGAGGGTGATGGAGCAGAGGAAGTTGGTGATTGAGTAGGAGGAGCAGGTGGAGATGAGATCAAAGGAGAAGGAGATGAAGCAGGTGGAGATTTTGTTGATGGAGAAGGAGCGGCTGATTTTGTTGGTGGAGTAGCGTTGGTTGGAGGAGATGCTGGTGGTGATTTGGCCGGAGCCGCTCCTGGAGCGGGTGATGGTACTTGTGCGATTGCTGATCCCATAACCAAAGCCAACATCATCAAAACTACAACTTTAGAGAAGGCCATTCTTGAATTCTCAACAAAATAAAATGCAATAGAGCTTTTCTGAATCTTAGAGCGAGAAAGAGAGGTTTTAAGGTTTCTCTATCTTAGAGAGAGAAAGTGAGAGAGAGAGAGAAAGTGAGAGAGAGAGAGATGAAGTTTAGGTTTATGGTTTCTGAAGAGCAGGGCTTAGGGTGTTTATATAGGAAATCAGTGAGGCGGTGTTTAGAGACCGTTGATTCTAGAGAGAGAAAAAGAGGAGAGAGAATTTATTAGTAATTACCAAAAAATGAAGAATTTTTAATTTGGTGTCTAAATAATGCTTTTTGGAAAATAGAATAATTCGCCAACTAAGCAAAATAGTGGTTTTGCTTACTGTACGCGTAACGCGTGGGAATGATCTGGTGTACCGTCGACGTAAAAGCAATATATGGTCCTGGGTTATTTATCTGTTAGATGGTTGTGGGACCATTGGATTTTGATTAAGGTTTTAAACGTGTGTCAAGTGATTGATGACTGACGTTGCTTATTCCATTCGAGTGCAGTAGCACTAGATCAAAGATCGTCTCCGAAATTTTGCTTTTTCTTTAAGTAATTGAATTTTTAGATACTTTCCAAGTATGGAGAACGTGGGTGACTAGTAAAACTAGTCAAAAATATAACCGTTCACATAATTTTTACAAACACCAAAATAGTCCTTTATATTTTAGAAAATTTCGGAGTAGCCCTTTGACCAAAATCTGCTTACACATATTTGTATGGCGGTTACTTAGCACTACTACTTTAGAAACCCACAAGGCAATGTTAGGACGGCATGAATAGGATGTTATTCTCATTAATCACAACGAGCTGCTTCGTGCGTGTGCGTTGGCTGTTCATCATCCCCATACGTACTACGCGTGTGTGGGTTGGATATATCTAAATGCAATATATATGATGTCTTCACGCGCGCTTTGCGTGCATCCTTCGCACGTGCTTCGCGAATGAAAAACTTATTTTGACCCCCGCGTGTGAGTTGGTAAATTATGCGGCGCATTAGTATGGATAAAAGTAGCTCAGTCGAGGATGATACGTGCACTAATATTGATCTAGATGATGGATAGATTATCGTCACAAAAAATTAACCCTTGGATCGTATCTAAATAGGCGCACAACACACTTGTAAATAGAGTGTAAGAATAAAATAAGTATTAGGTGGCCCACTTGGGAACGATACATGTCCAGATTTTGATCTAGATGATGAGTAGATCACCGTCACCAAAAATCAGTCTTTAGATCAACTCAATGCCACTCCATTGGCAAGTGTAAACGAAGTGTAAATAAATAAATTTTGTTAGGGGACATAACTGGTATTTTAAAAAAGTTTTAAAAAATAATATTTAGGGATGGACGGACGGAAGGTGTGACAACTCAAAGCTGTCCGCTGCCGCCGCCACCCCCTTCTCTTTATCTCTCTCATCCCTTCTCTCTTTCTCTCTCCCAATGTTTTAGGGGTTGGCGCCCCCTTAGCCAATCCAAATGACTTAAGGGGGCAGCCCCTTTAAGTATAGTATAAATGTTTTATTTCAAGGTTTGGTTCATCCAATAATTAGAGTAGGATTTTTGCCATTCAAACATAGCCTAAGGAAAATAAAGTCATGCTATCTCAAGTTGTAGCTCAAGCTGGATATTTCGAGCCATATTTGTACAGCATGCACACAAAAAGTGACATAGAGAGAGCCATTTGATTTTGAAATGATAACCTTGTAATTTTTTAGGATGAAAAAAATGTAATACTCCAAAATTTAACAGCTCCTTTCACTTAATTTTTAAATCATGTAATGTATTATTACAAGTAAAAACTTTTGCCCTGAGTTATAACTCGAGGTAGCACCATAGCACAATTCTAAGACTATATATGGGCAACAAAAAGAAGAGGTGCACCTAACCATAAAGAACCGAGTCTTATGGTCCCAATACTATCATGGGTTGGGCTCTTTCTATCTTCCTTCGATTAGGTTTAAAATGAGGAGTGAGTTTAGGTTGCTACAAAAGAGCTATCATAAACAATTTAGAGAATACCACTATATGAATATGGTTAAGGTTTTAGAGGATGTTATCAAAAGTTTGAGACCATAAAAGGAGGTATCACTAATAACTGGAAGAATTTGAGGGGTTTTAGCTACATACATATCTTATTCACAAGATTTTACCCCACATATAGCCGTTAGAGGCTTTGATCAGCCTAGAACCAATTGCCAAAAAAATAAAATATAAATTAATATAAAACTCAGAAATATTATATCAAATAAGAAAAATAAATAAAAAATTAGTGATTTTTTTATTGGGAAGCGGAGGAGCAATGAACAAGAGACAGGTGTTCTACTAGCTCATATACAGAAGTTGAATGTTCCACCCCCCCCCAATTATTGTTTGGAATTTTAATTTAATAATAATAATTTAATGTAGTAGCTAGTAAAAACATTACAACGTGCATAGCAAGAACACAACGCTCCACCGTCCATTACCCCACATTCAGTTTTTGGCCGTCTGATTTTTTCCGTGCGTATTGAACTCTTCTTTGCGACAATCCAATATGTGGAGGTTAACGATGAGGTAGATCTTGGGTTCGAGTCTCTCTTTGAAGTGTCTAGTGTTATTTATTCCATATAATTTCTTTTGCAACATGTTTTTAGCTGCGGTGATGATAGGTTTACCTAAAAGCATACGCAATTTTCTATGGAAGATATGATTTACGGTAGGCGTAAATCACAAATGTATATAAAAAATAGTTATGTTGTCGGATTAACTTTCGATAGAAAATTATGTAGAATTTTATTGTAAATTTAAGATTATCCTTTACAGTTATTTGTGTGGTAATTCAGTATTTTCTGTCTATAATGCCAACTCGTATTGCAGGTGTTTGATTGTCAAGTGTTATGAGCTTGTACAAATCGTATTTCCCATGAAAAAAATATATATATATATATATATTGAGGGATCGTGTAATGATAAAATGGTGGGCCACTTATTTTAGTAGGACCGTTGGATTTCAATAGTAAGACTACAAATCTGTTGGCAATATGAAAGTGAGCAACACCAAAACCTGTGGCAGTGGGACCCGAAGAGGAGATTGGTTATTTTAATGTCTACGTTGAAGAGGTTTTCACACTTTCTTTTGATTTATTTATTTCAGTGGAATGGAATACTATTGGTGGAATGGAAAGACACTAGTGTGAAAAACGAGGACATTGTGAAGTTGAATGTCTAATTCTTTCAAATTCTAGACATTCAACTTCACAATGTCCTCGTTTTTCACATCCATTCCACCAATAGTATTCCATTCCACTGCCAACTCAACTTAAAATTGTATGTTCACATTAGCATTTGAAGAGTTTTTATGGAAAGATGTGTATTTTTTCTATGTGGCAGTCTTATTTTACCACATCCACATTGCATTGGAGATGCTCTTATATTTGCCTGTAAAATTTTGGAAATTTTATAGGTGCCCGGCGCCCTTTTCCGAAATGTTGGTTGGGGATCCCGTTTTTCACACTGTACAGTACAGTCGCCCCCTCCATGGTGGCTCTTGACATGGTGGTGTGGCTCTGACACCAAATATTATGAACCATTGGGTAAAATTTACTCTTAAAAATTAGCTTAAAAGGGAATTGTGCCCAAGGGCTCATAAACCCACGACCAATCCCATACTTGGTCGATGTGGGATCTTATTAGGCCGTGCCATTGTTTTTGGCCTAGTTTAGATATACTTTTATACTGTTTAGATATTGCAACTAAATTCTGACAACTAACTTTGGGGGTTGATCTTAGGGAAGCTTTTTTTGGACCTTTAGCCCAAAGCCCATTTGTTAGGGGACTCTCTTTAGATAATTACACCCACCACCTTCATCTTTCCCACTGGCACACCTACCCCATCGATTCGCCACCACCAACAGTACCTCCATCACCATCTGAAATTTCTCTCTCTAAACAACATATCGATAAAAAAAAAAAACACCATCTCGATCAATAGTAGTTGAAAGTTTGAGTCGAATTTGAAAACATTCAGAGCTAAGTTTCATCTCTCTTTCTCTCTCTCTCTTTTTTTTTTTGATAGAAACAAACCATATATTAAGCAGGAAAAATATCACTCCTTGGCTCTAACGAAACCAAAGGATCTAAAAACAAAAATATGGAGGAATTATACCAGGTTTTAGGAGCATCATACATGCTGCCCAACCATGGGTTACTAATGGCAGTAGTGAGGTGGTGGTGGTTGCAGCGGTGGTGGTGGTGGTGGTGGGGCAGGGTTAAAAGAGCTTCCCCATCTTATGGGTTACTAATGGGTTTTGGGCTTAAGGCCCAAAAAAGAGCTTCCCCCATTTTATGGCTTCTCTTTTTTCATCCCCCTAACTTTTTATGGAGAAATTTCAAAAAGCGTACCTCTAAAGTCTGGTAAGTGGTGAAGGGGGCGAATTGGTTTGAAGATCTAGAGCCCGCCAGCAAATTTGTGGTGTTCTTCTAATGAGGCTCCAAACCAACTCAAAATTAGTTGATTGAGCATTTTCATTGCATCACACACCCACTAAACACAAAAACGATTGAATGTTTTCACCCAAATTCTACGTGTTCCGTCATTCGTCGCCAAACTGCAAATTCATAGTTCGGGAGTGGAATCGCCTTGAAACTATGGTTCAGTGGACATTTTAGGGAGCACTGTCGAAAAAGATACGGCGCAACAACAATTAGAAAGCTGCCAACATTTAATGGGGGTTAAAAGTTTTGGAACGATATGATTTTTGGCAAAATGACCTTCATGGTGTGTAGATCATCTTCTAACAAAATTTGTCTCTAAGATCACCTCCATGGGAGCTCTATAGGACGATGTATACCAAGTGTAAGAATAAATAAGGTGTTTGTGGGGATTAATGTATCAGACTTTGCATAGCTGTAGTGTCTGTGATCATGTTTCCTTTTTAATTCCAACAGTCTAATAAGTAATAAACATGATCCATATAAACTTTCATAGAAGATATGGAACGAACGTCTTTCTACAAAAATCAAACATCCAGACTCAGAAACTGTAAAAAACATCATCCATATAAACTTTCACAAAGATGTGGCACGAGCTTCTTTCTACAAAAAACAATTCAGTTGCTACTTGCTACACTGAATGATGACTTACAGTTTTCTGGGCAAAGATAACTCACAGTGAGGTCAACATTTCCGAAAATTCCATTCGAAATTTCAGTAAGAATGTTCAGTACCTGAAAAATGATGTTTCAATCCCAAAATAAAAAATAAACAAGCTCTAATAATCAGCATCTCTGTCTGTCCCAGAAAAGCATCCACTTTGACCCTTGCTTGGATCATGCAGCAGCGTGCCCTCTATCAGTTGGAACCCTCATGAGATGGGTTCTCCTCCGTCGATTTACTATATCTACTGATAATATCAGTTAGACGACCCTTAAGTTCGGAACCATAGATATGCCCCATTTTAGAACGTTTTGTCTCCAAATATCTCTTGTTTTCCCTCGTAATAGGAGTTATTAATGGAACTCTGCCTGAAACTGCCAAACCGTAACCCTTGAGCCCAATGTACTTTGCTGGGTTGTTTGTCATTAACTTCATTGTCCGAACACCAAGCTCTCGTAATATCTGCAAAAATTAGTATATGAGACTCTTGAAATAGCCAAATGCGTACTTCTGCCAGAAACTTAAAGACTAGGTATAGTGAATCAAGGATTATCAATGACTAGGAAAATAACAGTAAACACAGTAGAATGCAGTTTCTTTTAGGAAGAGAATAATTTGGATTGAAATAGAAGTGTGTGGCATAAATTCTAAATGAGAATACAATCCCAAATGAAGTCCTAAAAAGGCTGGGGAGGGTGGGGGGAGGGGGGAAAGAGGACAAACATATATCCAACCTTTGGGTATCAGTGTCTCATAAAGCCTTCAGAGGAAGTTCAGATCCAGGGATAGGTATATGACCAGTAAGGTTAGACTTGGTACAGTGCCTTTCAACTTAGGCTCCCACTATGATCACATTCAACCTCTTTCAGTATATACACCCCTAAAAAGCTAGCAAATAAAAACTGTAGTCTTCAACTAAACATATTCACTAACATACATTATTTTTATTATCTTTAATCTCAAAATATTTTCTTCTCATAGAAAAGGTGAAACTCATGCCATGTTCGAATTATATCATTGAAACAAATTATGGAAGAGAATAAGACCAAAAATACAGATTTATACAAGATGGCAACTACTCGTAGATAGGATAAGACTTGACTTCAAACAGATTCCTCCAGAGAATATCTGATAATCCTATAATCTATGAGTGCCTAGTCTCAAGTTCATGTGTTCTTAGCATGTCAAAAGTTACAGGTAAAGAAGTCAAAATGTAATAAGGATTTGGGAACCTGGGACCAGGAGAACAGATACTTCAAGACCTTTAGAAAAATAAAATGCTTAAAAAAAGGTTACCTGTGCACCAATGCCGTACTCCCTTGCATCAACAGGCAATCCGAGCTCCTCGTTGGCTTCTACTGTGTCACGCCCATCATCCTGCAGGTTATACGCTCGGAGCTTGTGACCCAGACCAATTCCCCTTCCCTCGTGTCCACGGAGGTACACTAACACACCCCTCCCAGCTGCCTCAATCTGCTGCATTGCAAGTGCCAACTGGTCTCCACAGTCACATCTGGCTGACCCAAATATGTCTCCTGTGAGGCACTCAGAGTGTACCCTCACAAGAACATCTTGCCCATTTCCGATCTCACCCTGTTCAAATCACAAGCCATGTTGTAAATACTTACACAAACTAACATGCTGAAACATTTTGATTTTAGTAATTAGGTCAAAGTTTCATGCCTTCTTGGTGAATAGAAATGGTGTAAAATCTTGATCAGGAAGTTTTCACCAACCAAAGTGAGAAATTCTTTTTTCTCAAAATGACACATGCACCACTGATATGTTCCAGATAGATTCCCTTAAATTTAAAAAAACTCTTGAAGTTGTAGTGATTTGACTGTTCTCATCATAATAAAACACTTCTTTGGCGCATTAGTGACCTGGGTTCAACCCATGATCTCATGGTTGCAACAAAATGCAGTGGCCAGATGAGTTGGGCTAAATCTTGCATTGCATCAAGTTCATCTAAGCCTTTCAGCATTATTTTCCAAGAGACTTCCATTTACATGTTATCTTCCTAATATAACTGACCAAACACCAAAATGAAAGTCCCCTACGATTCAAGCTGAAGGACTTCAATAAGAGGAATACCTGGACTATCCAAAATATAGGATTTATTTGATTTTTAGGTTTGTGTGTCCCATAGACAAATCAAGATTTCAGTTAAGCATAAAAACTAAAAAATTACCAGAAAACATAAATTAAAAAAGTTGAGTGCTCAAGTTCAAAAGATTTGCTTACTTTAACCATGGCAATATGCTCAATCCCATCCAACACAGATCTAAAACAGTAGGCCTTGAATGGCCCCCACATAGTGGGTATCCGTGCACCTGCGGATGGCTCCACCAATTTATCTCGCTTCCTCCTAAATCTGCCATTTATAATCTGTATTAGGCAATTCATATTTTAAAATAACAAAGAGGACAAAACAAGGTGGTTACAACAACAATTTTATATGATACGGCATTACGCACATAGAAACAGACTCTTGCTCTGGGAAAAACTATAAATGGCTTCATACATGACTCCATAGATCAAAGGAAATATGAAAAAAACAGGATATGAAACAGGGGAAAGATAAAAATCCCAGCTTCTGTGGTTCTCAGACATCGGTGCAGAAAGACACCTTTGACTAGCAATACCATCTAACATTACCGAGTTTCTACTTTCATTTTTGTTCCTTCTTCTTTAGTTCTCATGAGACAGCGAAACTCTGCAATTGACACACCAGTAAATTGTGACAAGTGGAGGCTAAGTCCAGTAACACATTTGCAGATGGTTTAAATTGTGTAGCATCCCTACGATGCAGCGGTAACAACTCCAGTGCAGAAGGCCACATCAATTGGAGATGTGCAAACCCGTCTACAGAAATAGATACGCGGACAACTACTTTCTCCAGACAGTATGGGAAGCCCCTACCAAAAAAACTATCTTTTCAAAGTCTTTTTTATTGGACATACCACATAAGGAAGTTGTGATTTGAGAGAAAAATCCATTGTCAATTAGATAAAAACAATTTAAACTTGTATTAGTTGTGGAACATTCCCTATTAACAAAAAGTTTTCCATACAACTTGCAAAATCATCTCTATCATTTTATGAAATGATAATGATCACAACTGCCAAAAGAAGCAGGATTTATCAAGTAAAAAAGTGAGCCTGGTTGCAGCAGGATGATCTTCTTTTTTGGGACTTCAAGAAAGGTAAATGTTTTAGTGGAATATCTAGCAGGATAGATAAACAAAAACTCAATGTACATTGAGAACTCCATTCACTATCATTGAAGTTGAGCTTTCTTTCAGTATCATATAATTGTTACTTGAAAAGGAACAGATTTATCAAGAAAAAATTAACTTAATTAGGTTCATGTAACGTGATTGCTGATTCATAATTGCTCTACCAAGGGATGCCATAATCATATACCTGATTAAATCAGCAATGGATACGATTTTCAGGTTCTCCCTTTCTGCAAATTGACGGAGCTTTGGCAACCGAGCCATGGAACCATCGTCATCTACAATCTCGCATAGAACTGAAACAGGTTCTAACCCAGCCAATACGGTGAGATCGACAGAAGCCTCTGTATGTCCAGCTCTTTTTAGAACACCCCCTTCTCTGTACTTCAAAGGGAAGATATGACCTGGGCGGTTGAAATCCTCAGGCTTTGAATCTTTAGATGCAAGAGCCAGTATGGTTGTTGCCCTGTCATTAGCTGACACTCCAGTGGTTGTACCATGTTTAGCATCCTACAGAAGAATTCAATCATAGTCAACACAAAAGATGAGAGCTTATAAGAATTATAAGAATTTACATTTTTGCACAAACAAAAAAATTTGAACACTTAAAACACAATTATGTTACTCGAATGATAAAAAAACAAAAATAAATGATGTCATTATAATTTATAGGGAATATAAAAAAGCAAAAAGAAAATATAATGATGTGCAAACACTATAGTAATATCTATTAACACTACAGCGACTATTAGTAGATTGACTATGTTAATACACATCATAGTTCAAATTAGTCATTGAAAAAACAATATCTGGTACAGAAGGGTAACAAATATAAAAATGTTTATCTTACCCTCAAACATTTTACTTTTATATCAGATGCACCTTAATGATGGCATCTTTGTATGAGATCACTAATATTTTCTGGACAAGACAACTTAATCTGTAAATGCCATCAGAATTACAATATCTCTTACTCATGAACATTAAGCCCTCATTATCAGAAACATGAGATAAACCATCACACTCAACTAATTCAAGAACGGAAATAACTGCATACCACTGAGACTGTGAATGCTGTACATAGTTTTTCCTCATTCTCCTTATGTGTTACCATCAAAGGTAGTTGTAACCTCTCTAGATCTTCTCCTTTCATGCTCACACACACAATTCCAGTTCCATGCTTAACTATAAAAGCCGCATCTTCAGGTTTTACCAATGATGCAGCCATTATCAGATCTCCCTCATTTTCTCTGTCTTCATCATCAACAACAATGACCATCTGTAGGAACAAGCCAAAGTTAGCAATGACTAGACAACAAAGAAGCCAGATTCTAAAAACCAAAACCAGCTAATAAGAGAACCAACCTTTCCCTGGCGGATGTCTTCAACGGCCTCTGGGATGGAAGAGAATCCTTCAGTTGGAGAATCAAGATCAAATTCATCCTTATCAGTGAAGAAATCATCAGTTGTAGGAGTAATCTCTGCTGAAAGTGTTGCAAATACTATAGCATCAGGTTGCATCTCTACACCATTAGATAGGTTACCCTGCTCATCAATAAAAGAATTTTGTCCAGCAACTGTTTCGCCTTTGGGATAAGATAGAACATCGCCTTCCCCAGATACAATTGCAGCCCTAACTCTAACATCACACTTCTGACTGAAGCAAGATTTTTTACTCAGACTGATAACAGAAGAATCCAATATACTCCCAGTTGCTGCAAATGGACTCTGCAAGTTCTGCTTGTTGAACAAGCTGCAGTATTTGTGCTCTCTAGAGGAAACATAGATGGTTAAGAAAGGCAAGAAATTATGAATCAATGGTCATAAATCTTAAAATGCACAGAATACAACAATAGATCAAAACAGAATTGAGGACTGTGTTCATCAAATTTCTTTCACACTAAAACTCACTGAATCTAAAACCTATACAGACTGCTATGTGGTCATCTTTTGTGAACCCAATTAACCCTTGCCAGTTGTCACAGTATAAGTAAAACTATGGCATTAAGACCTAAAAAATTACAAGAATCCTGGTGCACAGAATTTCTCTCACTGCTTTGGATTGGAACCCTAGCCTCAATAATGCAAAGGTGGAGGTGGTACAAACATCAAAACGGTAAGAGCCAAAATCAAAATTGCACAAGTCCATTTTCAATCCAAACCCAAAAGTACATTTTTAATCAATTCAAACCCAAAAACAAAGAGAGGGAGAGAGAGAGAGAGAGAGATGCTTAATCCACCAAACCCCACTCAGAAAAATTCTCTCTTTAGCTCAAAATCAACTCTTAGAAATGCTTGAAACCCAATTACATATAAATTGATACAAATTACCACTTCAATAATTAAGGGCACATACTAAAATCCAACAAAAAAGGGAAAAAAAGGAAAAAAGAACCCACCAAAATGCTCTTACAACATATTATCATATTAACACAGATGTTTTTTTTTAAATCAGTGCAGATGAAATTGAAATTCACAACCAAAATCTCAAAAAGGGGGGAGGAAATTTCAATATACAACAATGTGACAAAGAAAACAGAGAGTGGAGAGGGAGCTTACTGAGAACGAGAGAGAGCCAACGTTGGGCAAGAAAGATTAATGGAAGCCATTCCTCCTACTACTCAATCCTTCCAATCTGAATATGCACTTTTAGTCTACAAAAAAGAACCTGTTTTTTTTTTTTTTTTCTTAGCTAATCAGAAACAGAACCCAGTATGGGTCGAATGTTCATGAAAGTTAAAGGGCGGCGAACTGGAAGAGAGAAGAAGAAGATGATGATGTTTGTGAAGAAGTGGGTGGGACCGTAATTAGGCAAAAAAACGTAATGTCCATAACGGTCGTTAGCCAATCAAAAACAGAAAACGAAAAGAGAATTAAAATTTCTAGGGATAGGGATTCTTTCTGATTCCTAGGGATTCCCATCAAATAAAATGAAAAATCAGTCCTAATCCTACATTAATCCACCAACTCTTTTTAACTTTGACGGTTCGTTAACACTTGATCTTCTTCGCCAGTTACTAGGATTATTATCAACTACTACCAATTACCAAAAGAATCCCTACTTAACTGTTTTAAAATTAAGTTAGGCAAAGGTCAAAAATGAAGAAAAAGTAGAAGAATTTTGGACATTGAGTGGGGCTTTTTGGGTAATTAATAAATAATTAGGGGGATTACCACTAATCTAGAGAAGAAACCTAACCACGTTTTTCTCGATAATTATTAGCCCAGGGGCCCAGACCCGATCTTACCTAATCTTTAAACGGTAATGCTTGAGTTACAGCAAATTCCTACAGAATTTGCTACCACTCAAGCATCCAACGGTCAAACTGATTTGCATCTCCTCGTATTTCGCATCCCATCCTAAAGTGTTATGAATCTCACCGTGAAATGTGCCTGCTGTAGGGTTTTCGGTAGGGATTTCGGTAGCCCTAGCACTACCGATCTTTAAATTCATATATGTACTTGTATTAAACAATGCTTAGATCGATTCGTCAGCATTAACGTGCACACGTCGTGCACTCTGCAGTTGTTGTTGAACAGAATCCACATGTGAAATTGGTGCTTTTAAGTTGTGGGTTTTGTTAACTCGTGCCAAAGATTAAAGTTGGAAGATATTTTTGTATGTTAGAAATTTTCAAAATCATCTTTTTTTTTTGTGGTATAATGTTATCATCATTTGTATGATGTTTAACAAAAAATCAGCTCAATTGGAAACATCTAGCACCATGATCGTTAATTTAAAGTTAAATAGCATGAATGAACGGCTAATATTTAAAGTAATTTTTTTGGAGGGTTAAGTATCTTTGATTGAGCTTATTTTTTATGGACATCATATAAATGATGATAACATTATACCCACAAAAAATGATCTAATTTGAAGACACTTAACCTACGAAAAACATCGAACAACACGTTAACAAGACCCGTAAGATATATATCTAAACTATTTATAATGGAAAGTTTAGTGGGAACCCTTTATCCAAGCCTCTATGGATCCATGGTTTGTTATTGGGATTTCTTAGTCTGCTAATTCATTCATTTTCTCACTAAAATGCGGATCTTTAGTGGAGAGGACATCAAATACTCATACAGTCATTGGATGACCACCCAATTTTTTTTTTTAAAAAAAAAATTTAAGTTTTATCATTTCTATCTCTTTCTCTATCAAGAGATTCCCACTAGACTTGCCCTAAGCAGCAGCATTTAGCTACAATGTTATTCATGGAAGTCTTGTGGGCCCTTTTTGCATTTTCGATAATGCCTTGCTATATTTTCTTAAATACCAATTATATCCTGCAACGTTATTTCTATAATAATTACAATTGGTTTACACCTAACGATGGGTGCTATATGGTGTTGATACAAGGACTGATTTTTTCGGTCGATGATCTCCTTATCGTTTAGATTGCATCAGTGCATGGGTCTTCTTTAAGTGAGCTCACCCAATACCCACTTTTTCTCACACTCTACTTACACCAGCAGTGGGTGCTACATGAAGTTGAACCAATGGATAATTTTTCGTGATAAAAATCTCCTCATTGTTCATATCACATCAGTCCATGGGTCGTCTACCAGTGGATCCACCTAATACCCATTTTATTCTTACACTCTACTTATATCTATTTGTGGGCCCATGTTGAAATGATCCAAGGGCTAAATTTATGTGGTGATGATCTCCTCTTCATATAGATCTAAATTAGGAGATGGTGGTGGGTTTACCAGGCGCGTGTAAGGGGGCTGGTATATATGAGACTGAGTCATGCTACACCTACATGCCATAAATACTCAATTCCGATTACCACGCTTACATATTTATACTACATTACAAAGGATAGGGAGAGTAGATGAACAATACCAGCTCATTTGAGCCGTAATGTTTAAACCTGTCGTGATTTTTTTTAAGACTTTTTTAAAAATACCGGATGTATCCTATAACATTATTTATTTATTTACACTTGGTTTACACTTGCCAGTGTGGTCGTATAGAGTTGATCCAAGGGCTAATTTTTTTTTACGATGATCTCCTCAACGTCTAGATCACATCAGATTATACATCGTCACCGAGTGGACCCACCTAATATCTATTTTATTCATACACTTTACTGACACTCAAATAACACGCCGCACTAAGAGCATACCGTTTGTCCCTATTTATATGTGCCCTCCATGTGCCCATGGCATATTTTTGTGTAAGATTGTTCTCCTCGCTATATAGATCATTTTTACAAAAAAACTAATTTATTCTAAAACATCTAATGCTATCAAAAGTTAATTGAAAAATAAATCGCTTATTATCATCGTTTTATTTTCAATCGATATCTGATGAGGTTAAAAGTTTTAGAAATGACTGATTTTTTGCGAGAGTGATTTATATAGCAAGAAAAATAATCTTACCAAACAATTAGTCGTTGATTTGAATCAAATTAATGTGCGCACATGGGGGACACATGCAAATGGAGGCAGAGGATTTGTTCTATAATTTATCAATAGACAACAAATTCACACAAGCGCAGTGAGGGTGTGCGGTTTTGTGTACTTAAATTTGGGTAGTCAATGCCTAGCATATTCTCAAATATGTAGGATATTCTTTAATATGATTCAATAACTTGGAGGTCTTAGGTTCAAAACTCCATGGCTGTGGTATTACCATTGAGTGAGGCCCATGTAATTTCTATCAAATATATATATAGATGTATGTATGTGTAGGTACCCGTTTGGGGTGTTCTCTTCACCGTTACTGGGCGACTTTCTCTTCGTTGTTACTAGGCGACTTTCTCTTCGCTGTTATGGGGCGACTTTTCTTTGTCTTTCATATATTTGTGGCAGTTATGTTCTCAGTCTTCACCTACTTACAGTGTTTCAAAGCCATGTAATTCGGGCAATAGTCCTAGTTGTATAAAAAAAAAAATCTTTTCTTTGTGATTAAAGTGCCAGCGCTGATTCTACTGCACAGAGGCATCTTGTTATCTTCATAGAAGGGGTAAAACATGCAGGTGCCATGTGAAATATCCGAAGACCGAGACCTCATAAAGGCCAATAGAACCTAAAAAAGGTGTCCAGTTACATTTATATTTTTAGAAGACGATTTTAAGAGGTAGAATTAATTTTATAAATAAAAAAAGAAACTTATTTTAAAACTTTAACTTAATGTGTAAATTTGTAATACAAATTATTTACCAGTGGAGAGCACGATTTGTATCTCCGAACTCTTTACATGTGCGTTGCACGTATTCTTTTGTTGGATTTATTTTTCGCATTATGGTATAATCTTTATGATGAATTTATATTAAAGAAGAGAATGCATTAGAGGGTCATTATAGTAATTTCTTCAGATACTGATACTTTTTTAATTTCTTAAATGAATTTCTACTTTGAGTATACTTTATTTAAATTAAAATCTACTTATTCTTGCACCTTGCTTACTCAAGCCATAGAACCCACCTAGAAATGATTCAAGGATTAATTTTGATCTACATGATGAGAAAACCATCCTTACTGAAAACTAGGCCTTGAATCATCCCCACGTGATCTCATGTTGAGAATAGTCCCACATGAAAAGTTGAAAACCTTGCAACCTAATATATAAAGATCCTGGGCCACTCCACTCATTGTCAATTGGTTGTAGTTGGATGCCTACAAACTTAATATGACATCAGAACAGGCCAACACGTGATAGACCCAAAGGCCACGCGTGCTCAACATCACCCAATAAAGTTCCACGTATTAAATTCAAAATAATACCACATGTGAGGGGGGCGTGTTGAGAATAGTCCCACATGAAAAGTTGAAAACCTTGCAACCTAATATATAAAGATCCTGGGCCACTCCACTCATTGTCAATTGGTTGTAGTTGGATGCCTACAAACTTAATATGACATCAGAACAGGCCAACACGTGATAGACCCAAAGGCCACGCGTGCTCAACATCACCCAATAAAGTTCCACGTATTAAATTCAAAATAATACCACATGTGAGGGGGGCGTGTTGAGAATAGTCCCACATAAAAAGTTGAAAGCCTTGCAACCCAACATATAAAGAATTAAAGATCCTGGGCCTCTCCATTTATTACCAATTGATTTTGAGTTTGATGCCTACAAACTTAATACTCCATAAGTAGTTGTAAGCAAAATATAAAAATAAGGTAAGCAAAACATGTACATATATATTTAAGTGGAAATATCGTGCTCCATTTTTTTATGAGGTTTAAGGTTTCAAAATGATGTAATTTTTTGTGAGCACGATTTAGATGATGATGAGATCATCGTCACAAAAAATTAGCATTTAAATTATCTCCATACATACCCATAGGAGAGATGTAATCGAACTGTAATAATAAAATAGGTAAAATATGTAAAAACATATGTGGGTGAAAATGCTCGAACGATCTAGACAAAAGTTATGCCTTTTGATTATTACCATGACCATAAGTGCGTGTAAGTGGAGTGTATGATTAAAATGGTTGAACCATCTAACAATAGAATTGTGGGTAGAATGTGAAAAAAAAAGGGTAGAAATATTTGGCATCTATAGAAGGTCCATAGAATTTAGATAGAGATAATCAATGACGATTAAAAAAGTCGTACATGATTACAAATGATGGATCTTTCTCTTCCTTTTCTTTTCTCTCTCGTACAGGGAAAAGAATAAAAAAGAAAAAAAAATATAGAGAGATTAAGTAGTATTGGTAATATTAGTACCAATAAAGCTTTTTGGCCCGACCAAATGACCGACTAAATGCCAGATCCTTATGCGGCAGGGTGGGACCCACCACCTTTCCCCTCCTAAAAGTGTTATGAAGGGGTTTCCAACTTATGTGGCAGTGGGACCCACCATGCCACATAAAAATCTGGCATTTGGTCGGTCATTTGGTCGGGCCAAACAGCAGCTCTCTATTAGTACATAGGTGACGTAGTCAATCCCATTGCAAGATGAATTGAAAAAGCCCTCAAATTATTTTTAAGAGGAGAATGGTAGTAGCTCCAATCTACCACATCATCAATTCTCACATTTGGTCTATCTAGAAATCGTTTTCGATTTTAGCTAAGTGAATAATGTTGAGGTGTGGGTCAATAAAATTCCTCCAACGGTAGAATTAAGAGGGTAACTAACGTGAGCGTGTTTATTCACCCATTTATAAGGTGGGAGAACAATACCCATCAATTGATTTAACAAGGCGTATGCGTAGGCGTAGGTGTAGGTGCTACACGGCTTGATGATGTTGTGTGGATTTGCATACTGATCAGTGTTCACCTAACAGTACTCAGGTAAGCGAGTATTGGTTTGTTCACCCTCTTGTAAGGTGGGTGAGCAACACTACACGATCCTAACTGCGGGGCGTTATAGAACGAGTCTTGAGCTGTAGCTCCTGAAGAATTAATTATTAAAAATGAATAAATAAATAAATATTATATTGAAAACGGATAAAATAAAATAAAAAAGAAAAATTAAATGTTAAATATAAAAAGTAATGGACATGTCTTCCCACGAGTAGCACGTTTAGAGGTGTCAATTGGGCTGGGTGGCCCAGGCACGGCACGGCCCAGCACGGCCACGTGGCAGCCCAGCCCAGCCCAGCCCATTACATTTCGTGCCTGGGCTGGCACGGCCCATTGGCTGGGCCGTGCTGGGCCGGCCACTTGAGCCCATCAGCACGAGCACGGCACGGGCACGATTTTGGCCCAGCCCAGCCCAAGCACGGCCCACAGCCCAGCACGGCACGGAACCAGCACGAGCCCAGCACGGCACGGCCCAGCACGATGGGCCGGCACGAAGCACGGCACGATTAGAGCCGTTACGTGCCTAACGGTCGGCACGATGGGCCAAAGCACGGCACGGCACGACCCAGGCACGATAACGGCCCAACGTCAGGAAAACGGCTATTTTTGTGTTTTTGACCAAATTACCCCCCTTAACAGCCAAAAAACGGCTATTTTCAGGGGTAATTTGGTCCATACATGGTACCCCACACCCTCTATAAATACTAACACCCCCCCCNGATGGGCGGCCCATGGCACGCTGGGCTGGCACGGCCCAGCACGAGGCCCAGTCGTGCTGGGCCAGTGGGCCGTGCTGGGCTGACCTAAACTGTGACTTGGCACGGCACGGCCCAGCACGAAACCCTGTCGTGCCGACCGTGCTCCGTGCCGTGCCAGCCCAGCCCACTAGAGGGTCGTGCCGTGCCGGCCCAGCACGGCCCAATTGACACCTCTAAGCACGTTAGTGTATTACTTTATTTACTATATCTAGAAGAGTTTAATATACACTAGCCCCTATATTTCGTGCAAGGCAGGGGTTTCTTTAAATTTTTTTTTTATTTATTAGATAATTAGAAAATTTAGTTATTTTTAGATTGGGTTATATGTTTATAATGTAGGTTTTTAACCTGCACTTAAGAGATATAGTTTTGTTAACCTAATAATAGATAATAGATTGGGCCATATGTTTATAACTAGCCTTCATATCCCGTGCAAAGCACATGGCTTCTTTTAAAAAAAAATTGAATTTTTTATTACATAATTAGAAAATTTAATTGTTTTAGAATTTGAGAAAGGCTTCTCTATATTATATAATAGATAATAGATTGGGTTATATATTTATAATGTAATTTTTTTAACCTACACCTAAGAGAGAGAATTTTGTTAACCCAATAATAAATAATAGATGGGACGATATATATATTATAATAAATAATATATATATATATTGAGATCTAAGCTGTGGGTCTCTTAGAGCATCCGATGTGAGCAGATCTATCCATCTACACGCAATCGGATAAAGTATTTATTGTGAGAGTGGGCATGGTTATTATTGTATATATCAAAATCATCAAAATATTTTTTTCTTTTTGTTTAATGATTTAAATAATCTGAGGTGGTATAGGGGACTAATATTTAAATTTGGCGGCAACAATTGGGTTGGGACCCAAGACATTATCTAATTTGGAGTGAAATCTTTCTATGATCTTTGCAACAAATATATGGATACCCATGGTTAATTAATTTGTCGAAAGTCATGGCTTGCTGCTGGCCAATTTAATTAATTATCAAAATAATTGTCATTTTAATCATTTCTTCCAAATGTTATTTTTCAAATAAATAAAAGTAAACACGTCACATTTAGCACACCCTATAGCTAGTTAGGTAACCCTACTTATATTAATCATGTAGACGATCGAAGAAGACCTCTAGTTAAGCATTTTATTTGGTTTGGTATCCAACTTTTTTTTGTGGAAATTGTGGTTTCAAATTTCATAATCATATTATTATTTTTGTAGGTTTGATTGATATAATTAAGTTAGCAGCTTATTTTATCTGTGGTGTTTTTCTATGGGTCGTGTCTCACATTTTTTTCTTTTTATATGTTCGCGACGATTTCTTTGACTTTTCACACACCTATTACTTGCGGTAAATCTTTGCACTTACAATTATTGTTGTAAGTTGTAACTTGTAACTTGTAACCATAGCAATTGTTCCATGCATTTACCAAAAATAAAAAAGATTTTGCTAAAAGAATCTCAGATTTGCACACAAATAAATACCCCGGATCTAATGAGTCTAAAGTCGATCTAATTAATGTTAGTCCAAAGTCAATAAAATAATCAGCAGGGGTGCAAATCTGGGATGCCTATAGCATCATCCAAATAAAAAATACAATATGTGGTATATCCATAACTACCTTACAAAAAGTAAACATTTTATGTGACAATGTGGGTAGAAAACATATGTAGTGCGCACCTATGGAGTTTAACAAAATAGTTGTCTTTCTGAAAAGAGTATAATTGTGTTTGATTACATGGAACCGCTTCTATTGAAATCTGAAAATTCTCAATTTCGCCCGTCACTTATAAATTGTAATTACCTAAAACTCTACAATTCTATTGTTTGATTGCCAAACATAAATTTCGATGAAAAATTATTTTAATTATTATTCATTAACAATAAATAAATACAAATTAAATTAAATATTATCAACTCCATGTACGTTTGACCATATTCACACGGATATACACATAATCAACGTATATGGCAGTGAACTTGTGAGGTTGAGGTTTCGAGACCTTTTGGTGGCCACCCTAAGGAATTTATTCCTCACTTACCTGGTGGTGTGAGAGGAGGGGCACACTACCCCGGGGACTAGGGGGTACTCGAAGAGGACCTGATACAATCCCATTGCAAGATGAATTGAAAAAGCCCTCAAATTATTTTTAAGAGGAGAATGGTAGTAGCTCCAATCTACCACATCATCAATTCTCACATTTGGTCTATCTAGAAATCGTTTTCGATTTTAGCTAAGTGAATAATGTTGAGGTGTGGGTCAATAAAATTCCTCCAACGGTAGAATTAAGAGGGTAACTAACGTGAGCGTGTTTATTCACCCATTTATAAGGTGGGAGAACAATACCCATCAATTGATTTAACAAGGCGTATGCGTAGGCGTAGGTGTAGGTGCTACACGGCTTGATGATGTTGTGTGGATTTGCATACTGATCAGTGTTCACCTAACAGTACTCAGGTAAGCGAGTATTGGTTTGTTCACCCTCTTGTAAGGTGGGTGAGCAACACTACACGATCCTAACTGCGGGGCGTTATAGAACGAGTCTTGAGCTGTAGCTCCTGAAGAATTAATTATTAAAAATGAATAAATAAATAAATATTATATTGNAATGTCTATTTCTAGACATTCATCTTCACAATGTCTTACGGTCCACATCAGCAATTTTTTTCCCTCCAAAATTTTTAGTTACTTTTTAATCAAAATAAGTTTGACCCATTGAAAAATTAAGTGCTACGTAAGTTAAAAAGTCATCCCAAGATATTTGCATTAGAGATGCATTTTTTTCAACAATGTATATTGTGAAGATTTTGTTGCCACGTAGATTAGACATTGACTTATAAGACATGCCACGTAAATAAGACATTGTCTTATAAGATTTTTGCATTGGAGATGTTCTTATTTTGTATTTTTCTGTCAATATAAAGGTGTATAGGTGGAAGAGAGAAAGTTTGTTTTTAAATTTTAAATTATTATATCTCTTAAACTAAAAATCAGATTTTGACAAAATTTATATATGTGGTAAGCATTCGCCGAGATCTTCGAGATGAGATCAGTCAATAATATTTTTTAATAAAAAAATAAAAAATTATTACAAATTTTTTGTAAAAATATTTTGCATGCTATTTTTAATAACATATTTTGACAAAATTTATATATTTAGAAAGAACTAGTCGAGATCTTCACTTATTGTTTTGATGGTTTTTATTTTTGATGCATAAAAATTCAAATTTAGATATAAATTAGTTAACGTTCTAAAAACGTAGTTTTCTATTTTCAAAGTGCAAATTTGTATATTTTTTGTCAAAGTAGTAGTTTGTTTATTTATGAAAAATATTTTTGTATTTACAAAAAATATTGCAGACAGTTTTTATTAATAGATTTTGACGAAATTCATATATTTAGAAAGTACTCGTCGTGATCTTCACTCCTACTTTTGTTATTACCTGATTTTGAAGCATAAAAATTTGAATTTTGATCCAATTTATATAAAAAAAGTAGTTAAAAACATAGTTTATAGTTTTATGCTATGCAAAAAATAATTTTTTTTTTAGAAAAAAGTAATGTTGTCTAGTCTCATTTCCAAGAGCTCCATGAATGCTTTCCAAATATAATTTTTTTTTTTTTAAAAACTGATTTGTATTTTGCCCATTGGCACCCGGCCTGAACCATAATAAGCCCATGAGAAAAAAAAAGAAAAATAAAGAAAGGTAAAAGAAAGAGAAAAAGGGAAAGAAAGATTGATAGGTTTATGAGAATTAGTGGGATTGGGCCGGATTATAGCGTCGGGTACCGGGTAGTAAGTTGAAACCTGAGCCCGCCCATCAAATTAAATAGGCCGGGCAGGGCCAGCACGAGTCGGGCTTCGGGCGCCCACGGGCTGTGTTGGACTCAGGCTGAACGGGCTGGGTATCGAGCTATTGAGTAGGTTTTACACCCTAGACAAGTGATAGACCGTGCAACTCTTTTTTTATTTTTTTTATTTTTTTTTATCGGAATTCGGAAGAAACCGTGCCACTCTCGTCAACCCCACTCAAGAGCTTCGCCATTGTAGCAGTGATCGTTCGATTCTTCGTTCCAATGCGTTTATTGGTTTGACCCAAAACCCTAAAATTCTCTCGGCCGCGTTTATTTCTTTCACGAACGAGGTGAGATGATTTGGTTCATTGCTATATCGTTCTTCTTTAGCTGTATCTGGTTCAGAGTTCAGTAACAGTTCGAGGTTACGTTTTTTGTTCTTAATTTATTTTTTCCCCCCTGATGATTAATGGTTTTTTATTTTATTTTTTATGTTAAACTGACAAAAAATGAGAAAGATTTGTATGATGTTTAGGTGATTGAGAGTTGTTTATGTCATTGTTTTGATTTGTATGCTTTCTGTAACTTTTGAACTGTTCTGTGGCAGTTATTGTTTGGAAATTGTCTCTTGCTTTGATATTTCTGCTGTTCTTTGTTATGCCTATGAATCTAAACAGGATGGTTTTTACTGTCAAGGTGCATTTTGATTTCTTTGGAGAACAAAGCTTTTAGGGCAAATTTTGATCTTATGTGGAATATTGCATGTTTAGGAAGATCATGGAAATATTGAATTGAAACTTATTCTAATTGACAAGATAACTTATTAAGAACCCCAAAGCCATGCTATCGGGAATTGAACCCTGGTCTAAGTTGTCAACAACAACAGACACTATCAACTCAACTGTGCTAGCTGGCATATGCCAAAGCTTCTCTCGTTCCAAATCGCCCTACAAAGAACAAACTGTTGAAGCTTTCATAATAAAAGCCTACCTTAAGAAGGAAGACCATCCTTTATACGGAGCAAGAAGGCCTCCGTGAAGTGAAAATTTAGGTTATCATTAAAATGAAAATTAGATAAATGAGAACACTCGTAAGCCGACAAATTGTAATAATTAACCTGACCATAAGGAGTGCCAATGGAAGTGTCTATAATGGTTTGTTAAATGATGTCTCAAGTATCTAAGGGATTGACAGTGAATAAAATGACTATAGTTATTCATGGAAATAATCATAATTATACTACTTTAAGTTCATCAAAGCAAAACATTGATGCCTACTACTGTACTAAATACACCTTCCTTTCATAAATTGGTGATACTTGATGTGCGCCACTGGCCTCATAAATTAGGTATATTCTTTTCAACTTATCTTCTTGTTCTATGATTTGGCCTTTGGAGCTTTTGGATAGTGCAATCACACTTATTTTGGACACTTTGATTATAACTGTTATTCAGACGCATTCTTACATATTTTCCTTTTATTTAGTTAGTAATTCATACATAAAACTCTTAAGTGAAATTGCTATGTGCTTATGGTACACCATAAAACATTATTCTACTACTTCAGTCTACTTGTATTCTAGAACTAAATGAAAATCATGTAAAGTTTACAAACCAATCTAAAATGAATTCAGTTTGCGCAGACAACTGTAGATCAGGTGACGATGTGTATCCCTCCCATTGTTGGAGGTCTCTCCGTATAATCAGGTCATGCCTAATGTTTCTGCTGTAGGTGTAGCTCAGCTTGGTTGCTCTCTTGTGTTCTAAGCCTCAATAGCCTACAAAAAAAGAATTTATAACATTACATGTAGCTCATTGATGTGTGTCCATGGAAGCTTACATTAAAAATCGCAAGAATTGGCTTGGATTTTCTAGAATTTTTAAATTTATACCTTTGAAAACCCTCACTGTGCTTACAATTTCTAAGTAAATCATAATATCCATAGATCTGATTCATTTATGCCTACACATAACGTTTCTTTTAAACAACTCCAAGAAAATAAGTTTACTTGATATATTCATCAAATTTTGTTATCCTATATCAATGTTGGAGCTTGGGTGCTGGTGGATCATTGTTTGGAAATTGTTAAACTGGTTATGAAGCTTCTTTATGCAATGATGGCTTGGCTCTTATCCTTTTGCTTTTGTAGTATCCTTCTATTTAGTTGTTTATATATCTCCATTTATGGAGTTAATTGATTAATAAAAGCAACTCATAATTTATATTCATGGACAAATGTAGCTTGGGCTCCTCGAATTGCTTGCGAGAACATCCAGTCCACTGCACTCCAACTAAAACTCCCCACAAGGGCCCCTTTTCACTAAAGGAAACTTTGGGACTAGCAGTTGGTTTTCACCTTAGAGTCTTGGGCTTCCATTATCTTGATGATACATCAAAGCAAAGACATATCCATATTCCATCCAAAGATTCTTCACTGAAGGATCTTTTCCATTTATTCATAATAAAAAAATCTTTTCCGTTTATGTGTGCAAGGCTGCGTGGTTATAGTCCAGGCCATCCATGTGATAGATGACCCTTGGGAATGACCACTGGTATGTCATATGAAAAAATTACCGGTGTCCAATTGGATCGAGAGTTCAGTAAATGGATTGAATTTTTTCTGTTTCTTTTTAATAGTTTGAAAGTCTGCTTGAATTTGTTCATTAGGTCTTCTTGTTAATGAAAACAGGGTATACTAGGTGAAAACCATTACATTTGTTCATTAGGTCTTATTGAAATTTATGTGGAAATAGCTCTTCCCACCTCTCACTGCTTGGGTAAAGATCAAGTAGCGCATCAAGTAAAGATTCATGTTATGAAATAAATAAAGAGAAAAGACAAAAAATTGGACAGCATAGCACAAGAATACCCTTCTGATAAAAAAAAAAAGAAGCACAAGAATACCCTAAATGACTTAAAGACCCAAAATAAGAACGTATAGTGCCCTGCATTCTAGTTAATATTCTACATATGAAAGATTTTACAGGAATATTTGGGCATCTCAAGTGTCTTCATCCATCCCTCATTTGTTTATTCTAGCACAGTATGGGAGATGAAGTATGAATATGAAATGGGATTCAGTTCTGTGATCCTATGTTTGAGATAAGGCACGGGTGATGGATGATGATGATGCTGATAACTGAGGATGGGAGACAACTTCAGTACTAATTGAATAAAAGAATAAATTCCTAAAATGAGACTAGTATCTGATATCACGAAGTAAACACACACATAGATAAAAGGAAAGAAACTCATCAAATGGTTAAGTATATTCCCTCTTTGGGCTTGAGGTTAAACGTTTTCAGGCTGAAATGCTGAATAAGATGGGTAAATCTTGGCTACAGTACGAGTTCGCTACTTAATCACTAACCAAAGAATACAACAGAAACACAAGATAATCAGAACCATGTAAGGACATAGATAATTGAATTTCCAGTCTTTAAAAAATAAAAAAGAAAAAAGAAAAAAGGAAAAAGGAAAAGAAATAGATTATTGCTTAGAACTGTTTTCTAAGTATACCCTATTAAACTTTGCTTTGAATCAGCTGCTTTTAAACAAACTATTGAAGATAGTATATTGGTGTTCAGATCTATAATGTTTTTGTCATTCATTTGCTTTATTGTATGAGAAAATTACTTCGACATCCAAAATAACATGCAGGAGAATTAGTTCCTATTAGAAACCTTTTTCAGTTTCCTGTTTCTCCTTCAAGCTGAGGAGCTCCAGAGCTCATAAAAGCTTATGAAGATATGATAACTACCCTCTTTTTGCTACTTTCACCTACTTGGATTCAAGATATGGGAGAACCAAAAGCAGTCATGGAGGACCCAGACCAAAACCATCTTTAAAATGTAGGGTCTTTGAAGATCAACTAATAGCCATCTGAAATGTACTCTTTCTATATTTGTGGACACACACACACACACACACATGACAATGAGCTCCTTAACTCATGCTTAAAATTTGTGACACCCCAAAATTTTACGCTAACAAAAGCCATTAAAGCACTCTCTTCATCAAAGAAAAGAAAGAAGCTTTGTCCAGATTAACAAGCCCATATGTTATCAAAGCCTACTTATTAAACTATCTTTTGGAAACACATTTGCACTTAAACCTTTCATTAATTACTTTATATATGATTAGAAATAGTAAAGTAAACAAGTCTAATAAAGATTCAACTTTTCCCTACTTTTCAAAGTTCAAACTACCCTATGGGCTGCATCCACAAAATAGAAAAGAAAGAATACAAGAAAGAAAAGGAGCTGGCCCAGTAAAGACTAAAGAGATACAAATACTAACACATCTAACCTAATACTTTACTCCTGGGCTTTCATTTTTCTATTTTCTGTTGGTTCTGCATTTATGAAGATTCTTTGCACACTTTTACAGGTCAATGGAGTTACCTAAAACAAAAAACCATTCCTTCTTTACCCATTGATTTCATGTGTTTGTATTGATATTTTATCGTTCTATATTGGCTACTTTTTCTTTTTTTGTCCCTTTCTTTCCCTTTTCTTGCATTCACCTTAATAATGGTTTTCTCCTTGATGCACAGTGTTAAGCCGCAATTGATTTAGTGGGGCGTGTGTTATTTGGCTGTTACGTGCATGTTTTTTTACCTTTTTCAGGTTTGGAGTTGAACTAAAATTACTGTCTGTGTGCTTGATGCAGTTTATATATAATCCAACCACATTTTCTGTATGACAAGTTTGTAGAGGATTGCTTTTCCCAACTTTATTTAGTCTAATTTGTTGTTTATAATTGTAGTCCATATTATTTTCTGGTTGAACATGTATATTGCCATACTTTATTTGCTCACAGGTGTTGTTTGATAAGTCTCTTGTTCCTCTGTCATTGTTAACTCACACTTAGCTCTGAAAATAAGAGATCTCTCTCAATGCAAGCTATGGGATTGAGTTGCTGTTTTCTGCATTTGTAAGTTCGATATGATTATGGGTATCTGTTCAATAAATTCTTTCCCTTCTTGGTTCTATCTCTTTAAAAAGGGATTAGCAGAACATTGATATAGTCAATTTTGTTGAATTTTTTTTTGATCGGTAAGACAGGTCAGTGGTTAATTGTTAGATGTTAAGGTGTTAGATGGGTTTTGAACACAAGTCGTGGGTTGAACTCCCAGTTTGTTTTATTTTTATTTGTTAACTATATATCAGCTATATGCTAATTTTGTTGAAATTAGCAGACAAATATGAGTTCACTACAGCTACTTTTATGTAGCTGTAATGACCATAAACTTTTCCAACAAGTCAAGCTATACTACCTACTCATTTTTCTCCCATGCAGAGGGGATCTGATCTGATCCTTTGAAAAACATTTTTGCAACTATATATATTACTATCTGAGTTGTTAAACATAACCTAAAAAGCATATGGCTGATATAACTAGTTAACAAATACAAATAGAACAAATTGGGAGTAATTCAAAAACTCAAATACAGGTGATCTTTGATTCAAGTAATTGAGTGGGTACATCTTATGCTACAGTGTAGATATCCATTTAGGGTTTCTGAAATGAGAACCAGTACCCAAATCAAAAGCAGTACAGTTGCAGATTTGTGCATCATGTCTTCAAAGAAAGATGAAATACAAAAAGTTCATTAAGCACAGTTGTATTGAAAGGGAAATAGTCAATGAAGGGTCCAGATTTATGCACCTGAACCATAGATCTAAGATCAACCCTTTATTTTTTATGTGGAAACGTGGAGATCCAACTCAAAGTAGTAGATGTGATTGAAAGAAAATTTTGGGTCCCACCCAACCTAGTTATGGAAAAAAAGAAAAAGAAAAAGAAAAAAAGAAATCTTTGTTAAAAGGAGTGGTGGGATCTATTGGGTGATTATGGTTCTACAGCTGTGTAGTGGTTTATTCAAAAGGTGTCCAGCCTTAGTTTTTTTTTTTTTTTTTTTAGTGGTGGGATCTATTGGGTGATTATGGTTCTACAGCTGTGTAGTGGTTTATTCAAAAGGTGTCCAGCCTTAGTTTTTTTTTTTTTCACCTCAAAATGTTTGATAGCGACTATGAAATCAAGGTTGTACAGGTACCCCATTTTTATCAAGAATCCACAACCATTTGATCTTTTTGGTAGGATGATTTTGATTATTAACTTTCATTAAGGCTTGTATATGTGTCCATATTTCACAGGAGCCATGGACAGCACGTATAAAACAAACCAGTCTCCTAACTCCTAACTTTCTTGACTGGACCAAGTTCATGCATTTCTGCACCACTTCATAGACTGAACTGATCTGAACTACATACCTACCACTGTCATAGTACATTTTGTGACCCATCTCTAGTTTTGGTAACCTTTCTCTTACATTTAATACTCAGGACCACCAAGAGAGAGAGAGAGAGAGAGAGAGAGAGAGAGAGAGAGAGAGAGAGAGAGAGAGAGAGAGAGATTTGCATCCAACAACCATTACAGAGACTACAAAGCAACACATGCCCCGTCTCTGGTCCCTCCTTGAGTAGTAAAGACCCTACTAGTACACTTGATTTTGGATATGATAAAAGAGGATCAGAAACCCTAAGCATGAAAGAACCCACCAAAAAAAAAAAAAGAAGAAGTCAGGCATCTTATGATGATCTTGAATGAATTTGAATAAGGCCATCGACCTGCATTTCTGAGGGACCAATGAGCAATAATGGTCATTAACCCTAAGATTGTGAAATATTTGACCCAAAAATTCAACCAACCCAACTAACATATGCCTACGCATATTCATGTAAATTTGCATGTTTGCCAATTATACCTCATAGTTAATACCTCAATATCTTGTAAAAAAAAAACCTAGGATATCATTCATCTGTTATACTCACATTTTTTGCAGATTTTGCTGAACTGGGATATTGAATCTGAGAGAAACAAAACAAAAAAGGAAGAATAGCTTAATGAAGTCCAGAATGTCATGTTTAATTGTCATTAACATATAAGATTAATTAGTTATTAATAAGAGTAGATCAGCAATTTAATTTGCAGACCCACATTCATATAATCCAGTCCGTACTGTTGGTGGTTTATTGGACCTAAAATAAATATAAAATTTCATCAGTACATGCATGGCAAGTAAGACTAGGTTGGCAATGAATATTCCAAATATAATAATAATGTGGTTGCACCTCTGTTTTGTGTACAAATGGCAGCCTTTTATTGAACCCTGGGCCATGACCTAGAGACCACCAGCCATAATAGCTCTCTCCATCTAAAATTAGTACGTGGATTCTGCATGTGTTGTAAAATCAAAAATTAATTTGTTGATCTCTAACCGTTTGATTTTATTGATGTAAAATGCTCAACTCCTATCGAGCAAGTCAACTATTTCAATGACTGTCCATAAACACTAAAGACTGGGATATAAGTTATCCAATGACCTATGTTGCACTCAAATTACCCACCAATGGGTTAGATGCTGCCCTCACATTACTCACATCTGCCTTCAAATTATGTTTTTGAGTCTAGTAAATGCCCTTCAACTTAGTCAGTCGTACATAAAACTATTTTAAGTGGATCAATGCGTGTAACCATGAAATTAGTTTCACCCAAAAGATGGGGACACTCAGGTTACAAGTGTACGTATACCTATAATTTAAAAATGTTTAACGAGTCGTTACACTCGAATTATTTTGCCTTGTATTTTTTTTACCGATGTTTCACTGAATTACCAACAATATTGATCAGGGGTGGGTTTACATGTCATGTTCGACTTACACCTGTCTATGAGGGCCCATTGAAAATAGTCTACTTAATTATTTTTTATAAGGATAATCTCTTCCTCATATAGATTCTTACAAAATATTACATTGTTCAAAAACCTTTATAAATTTCGTATAAAAACTGATCGAAATTAATGATTAGTTATATGCTTACAAAAACTAAAAATTCAATCATCTCTTTTGATGGAACCATTTCTACGTGAGCTATACATTTGAGAATGACGCAAATCACGAGGGGTGTGAGATTATTTGAAAACTGTGGGATGACTTTGCAGTAAGAAAATACAGTAAATTTAGCATTTTCCTATTGGTAATGTAAAACTGACAACACAACCACAAAGTAGTTTGTTTGTTTGATACAACTGACATACAATTCTATAAAATTGGTATTGTCGACAAACTAAACTAACTTATAATCCGGCAAAAAAAAGTTGTGGATTAATCCTATAACAGCTAGTGATACTTTCACATAACTTTTTACTAAAACTACACAACTCGAATTTGTAACAAAATGACTTGGTTATATATGGTCGACATCATGGTTACAAAATGGTTTGACAGTACCAAGTTACAACAGATCATTTTATGAAGTTTGTACTTTCGGATCTAGGTTACCCGCAAACAATTCGGTCAAAAATTTTATTGCTATAGCAAAAAGTTGGTTGGTTGGCAATAGGCTTAATCCTTGGCCAACCCGAGTAATCCATCCAAAGCACAGTAATCACGTTTTAGTTTGGGATTACTGCACCGACGAGCCCCTGTTTTGACGGGACGGATCCGCTGACACCAGCCGAATCTGTGTAGCCTCAAATTTCAGCCCAGCTGACTAATCCAAGCTGAGCCAAGCCGAGCTGTGCACTATTACCTCATTCTTATCGAATCAGAAAGCTCTTTTCCCAAAAAAAATAAAAATAAATTAAGAATCAACCAGAATTTACTTTCTTGCCATCACTCACTCTCACACACACACAGATCCCAAAAAATATCTCTCTCAAACGGATAGAAAAATGTAAATTCCGTTATTGAATTTGGGTCGAATTTGAGTTTCATTTCATATTTTAATTTGAGTATTACTTAACCACAGTCAGGATCTAACCCACATCAAACCCTAGTGTTCTTATTTAAAGACAGAGAAAGAGTGGCCAGCGGGTTGTGACCTGGTTGGTTGGTTTTACTGATTCCCCATTTCAGTACTCCTGTTGTTGTCTTTCTTTCTTCTGTATTTCTTTTTTTGGTGGTCTTTTTTTTTTCTTTTGTAGATGAACAAGAAAACAATTTGAGAAATATCAATTTAATTTAGCTGTGTTTTTTTTTTTAATTGATTGAGTAATCATGAAGTAGTTGAAGGAAGAGCAATAGATTATATCATCTGAATTGTTTTGATTTTGCTTTTCTCTTGTTTTGCTTCTAGACTACTGTTCATCTTTTTCTTTTCTTTTTTTTTTCTTTTTTTTTTCTTTTTTCTGGGTTTGGGTTTGTTTTGTTTTTGGTTCTTCTTCTTTTGATGGGTTCAAAGGGAGGAGAAATTATGAAAAAGAAGAAAGATTGGGCAGAGAAGAGAGACTGCTGGTTGTTCAGGAGCTCAGTTTATTATATACAGTTTAGACCATTCTGGACTTGTTCTAGGCATGAAATTCATGCTTCTTCTTCTTCCATGGCTTTTCTATGATTCAAAGCTAGAGCTGATTTTTAATCATACAAAATCAGATTAAAATCAAAAGGGTCTCTCTCTTTCACTCTCTCTCTTTCTCTCTCTCTCTCTCTCTCTCATCAAACACTCTCTTTAAGACCCTCATCTTTCTTTAATTCAGTCATGAAGAGACTGGACAGTTCAGATTCACTTGGTGGTTTGATCTCCATCTGTCACTCTGCAGGTACACTATATATTAATTTTATCTCTTGATGAAGAATTCAATAAATAACAAATAATTTGTATGGACTTTTTAGGTTGATTTCAGATACAGTCATTTGTTGTTTGTTTTAATTTCTGTACTTTTGTGTTATTGATTAAAAATTTCTTGCTTTATTAGTCTCTTTCTTTCCGACAGTACAGTTCTCTTGTTCTAGTAACTCAATTGATTTTTAATGCTTTTCAGCCCATAATCATTTTTGGGTTCCCTTGTTTTTGTTTCTAATTTTGTTAATTAGATCAAGAGAAGAAATTAATAAGTTATTAACTCTCTTTCTCTCTCTCTCTCTATTTCTTTGTTTTGTTTAGAGGAGAAGATTTCTGGAGGCAAGAACATTTACAGTAGAGGATTTCAGTCCATGTTGGATGGTTTAGATGAAGATGACTGTGCAGAAGAATCTGGTCATTTTGGTACTGAGAAGAAAAGAAGATTAAATGTCGAACAAGTGAAGGCCTTAGAGAAGAATTTCGAGGTGGAGAACAAGCTCGAACCAGAGCGAAAGGTGAAACTAGCTCAAGAACTAGGCCTTCAACCAAGACAAGTCGCCATTTGGTTTCAAAACCGGCGTGCCCGATGGAAGACAAAGCAATTGGAGAGAGATTTCGGCATTCTTAAAGCCAGTTATGATGCTCTTAAACTCAACTTCGACTCTCTTCAACATGATAAAGAAGCTCTTCTCAGTGAGGTAACTCAATTCCCTACTTTGTCTCTCTCTGATTACCAAGTACGAACTGATAATTTACTCTACACCTTTGACTCTGATACCATGTTAAAGAATAACCGTTAATCTAACACGGCCTGTTCGAGGGAATTATGCCAACAACATGGATCTCCGGCTCCCTAACTATGTTTAAGTTAAACTAACTATTAACAATTATTATACTTACTAGTATCTTTTTCTTAGGTGTTCATTCATAATGATACTTAACTTGAATTTTTTGATTTTGTTTATTTTGTTGATGAGCAGGTGAGAGAGCTTAAATCAAAGCTCCAAGAAGAAAACACTACAAAGAGTAAGCCTTCATTAGTTAAAGAAGAGATCCTGATAATGGAGTCTGAAATTAAGGTTGCTATTGATCACAGTAAGACCTCTGCATCCATGGTTGGAGGATCATCAGAAACTACTGACCCAATTCAAGATTGCTACAATAGCAGCAACAATGGAGTAGTTGGGATTTCATTGTTTGGGGATTTAAAAGATGGGTCATCCGACAGCGATTCTAGCGCGATCTTAAACGAAGATAACAGCCCAAACAACGCTGCAATTTCTTCTTCATCTGGTGTTCTTCAACAACAGCAACAACAGAACTGTTCCATCAATTGCTTTCAGTTCTCGGATTCTAATAGAGAGATTAATTCTGTCAATACCCAGAAACCTAATCATCAACATTACCAGTTTGTGAGAATGGAGGAGCACAATTTCTTTGGTGCAGAGGATACTTGCAATTTCTTCTCTGATGATCAAGCTCCTACCCTTCATTGGTACTATCCTGATCAATGGAATTAAAAGAAACCCAGATCAAGTGACAAGAAAATATGAGGTGGGAAAAGATCAAAATTCGAGGAGAAAAGTAGACAACGAAATCTGCAATATATATATATATATATTGAAATTCTGTAAAATGGGGTTGCAGTTAATAACTTCGATCTCCATTGTTACAACAGAAGTTGAGAGAGAGAGAGAGAAAATGCAACAATGTTGCAGAGCTGGAACATTGATCGAACAAGAACAAAAAGATCTCAAACAGCAGAAGAATAAGAGAGAAAAACCAAAAAAAAAAAAGAAAAAATTGAAGATCGACAGACGAGCAGAGACAGAAACTTCACGTAAGGTGACGTTGTGGGGATCTGTCTTTAGCGTTTCAGTACTGGAAAAGGCGAGGGATCAGTAGTTTACATTATTAAACTCTGCTGTAAAAAAAAAAAAAAGCTTAAAAAAATGATCCCAATTTCAAACATAGCTGAGATCATCTATTTCTAGCTTTGTTCCTCCATGAAATGCTCGTAATTTCTCATGATTTTAAGAATGAATAGTGAGATAATCAATGTCTCCCAACCATTTTCTTTCAATTTGGATCTCGAGTTTCCAAGTAAAAGAACTTTTTTATTGCATCCAAAATCATACTTTACCCAATAAAAAGGAGGGATATTGCTTTTTGATGATTTTTTTCATCATCTAAATCTTCAAAAAACTATTGTTAAAGAAAAATGATTTCACAATCCTGGGCTTTAAAACTAGTCTCAGGATTGTGAAATCGAGACTCATTGTTAGATTTTAGGTGTCTTTTTCCCTATTGATTTCAACAAATGTTTGATGGTGTTAATTGGCCTTGATTTTCACAATAAGAATTCAACTAGAGTAATAAAATGAGTAATGCTGAAAGGATATATTTTGGAAAATTTTAAACGAGATTTACATAGAGATAATAGAAGGGAACGATAGTAGGAGCGCTGTAGCGACTAATTAAAAAGAAAGTGTACATGGTTCAAAAATGTCTTTAGAGCGGAAAAGTTGGAGCGTGGTTCGAAGCGAGAGTGTGAGGTTTCTGAGCGGGAGGTATACCACGGTCCAATTACTAAGGTTGATACTAGGCACTGCTACAAAATTAGGTTTTAGCGACGTTTGGAAAATAAAAGATGATACCAATAAGATCATTTTGCCTAATATTCCTTAAAAACCGTCGCCAAAAGTATCCATGGTTTAGAATCGTGGCCAAAAGTTGACGACATATATACATTAATGACTTTGTGATTTTCTTTTTATAGTAGACGATGTGATTTACATTTTACAACTACTGATTGGATTTAGTAGCCTCTTAAAAAAAAACTCTTAAAAAAGGTTTTAGTAGGAGTTTCAGTGACGGTTTAATAACTGATTTGTGCTAGTTTGCCAGAAACTGTGGCATAATCTTTTAGCCACGATTATAAACCGTCCCTATATATTAATACTCGTGGGTGCTTGAAAGCTTGTCGATTTTTTTCCTACTCTTCGGCGATGGTGGAGGATTGGAGATGTTATTTGCCTCGCTCATGTGCTTCTTTCAATTCCAATTGGTAACAATGTTCTCTATGTTAATAACGGCACCTCTTTATGTCTTTGTTTGTACTTATAACTGGATCATAGATTATCTCCACTTAAAATGAGTATTTTTCACAATAACACCTGGTCGCTCACCTTTATACATGACTTCCTAATGGATTTTCAGGTTGAACCCACCTAGACCAGTTGACTTTGTTATACCATGGGCATTTTGGTCTTCAAAATGTTTTTAGATAGAGTGCATTTTGAAAAAGAGAAATTGATTCTGTTTAATGTCACTTTTTTAAATGGGGGTATCTTTAAAAATGTTGGGGTGAAAGGAAAAAATGCCTTTATGAAATACTCCCAGCCCGTGACCACTTCACATTGGGACAGCAAAAACTGTCGCAGTTTAATGTGCCTGGCCACTTCTGTCCCCCGAATGGAACTCATACTACAGAAAAAAAATTCGACATAGAAGTCTTTCCGTAAGAAACAGTTTTACATGCAGTAAGTGAACGGAATTTCATTCACCTCTGCGAAATTTACAAGTACAATTTTGCTACAAGAAAATTTGATGCAGAGGCAAGGCATTTAAAGCCCAATCAATCACTTAAACACATTTAATGCAAATTGTTTCTGAAAGTACATTTACATGTGTGGCTGGGATTTAAATTCCAACCCCCAACTACACCAAATTTTTTTTGTAGCAAACTTCTACTCTTATAATTATGATGAATCATCTGCGGTTATCAAATCAGTACAATACTCTTCATATTTTTCTTCTTCTTTTTGTTTTTTTGTTTTTTTTTTTTGGTTAGGGTTTAGGGTTTTTTTTTTTTACAAGAATATATTTTGTTTATAGGGATACTGTGACATTGCTGCTCACATAGGGATCTTTTTACACAACCCTTTTTATACATTCTTACACAATCATGTGGGTCTCACATAGGGACGATCCAAAAGCTACTTTTAGTCGATGTTATTCTCATAATATAGATCATTCTTACCAAAAATCAATCTATTCTAAAACTCCTAACCTCATCAAAAATTCATTGAAAATCAAAGTGATTAAACGGTCATTTTAAAACTTGTAACCTCCTAAAATTCCAACTTTCTTACCATGTAGAGCGGGCTAGAGGTTTTAGATTGGACTGATTTTGTACAATAATGATATAGATTATAAAGAGATCATCCTCCCCAAAAATCACTCATGTAGACCTCACAAGACTGTGTAAGAACTGTGTAAAAAGATCATTCCTCATATAGGTATTCACTCTTCTCTTTAACATATAAAACCTTATTTACAAAAAGAAGGAAAAATATATAAAAATCTGCTCTGCTTAAATTTTTTTTTTTTCAACCACTTAAAAGACTAGTGTTTTCTTGACCATATTAGTTGGGTTCTACTGTAAGGAATTTAGAAGATCCATGATGCATCCACTATCATTTTCAGAATAAAACCCACCACTCTAACTTTAGCTTATAATTTCAAAGAGAGATCGAGCACAAGGAGTCTGCTAAACTACTAGTTCGTACTACACAACTTTTATCCTTAAATCCATTTCAATAGTAGTCTTGAGAGATAGAGGTCGATCAGGGGACTTGGACCATGGTTCGCCAACTCTGGATTGGTACAGGTTAAGTGTACTGGTTTTTGTGGGGTCCACATGAGGTTGTTCTAAATGTTGATTTTTGGTAAAAAATGTTCTCATAAACATGCATATTAACTTCACAAAAAATTAATTTATTCTAAAATTTCTAACCCCATAAAAAATTGACTATTTTTCTTATCGTTCATTTTCTACCGTTAATTTTTAATCAACTTCCAATCAATTTTTAATGGATCAAGAAGTTTTAGATCAACCCTTAGATCAACCTCATGATGGCCCCACATGAGCCTGTACATATAACACGTACATATATATAAGGTTGTAAGCCGATCTATTCTCTAAGATTATTATATATTTTTATCTACAATTCTATTAAATATAAGAGAATGGATACGTAGACATGTTTAAATAGACATTGCTTGTGAGGCCCACATGAAGTTGATCAAAGGCCTGATTTTTCGTGATGATGAATCTACATGGTGAGTAGTGTTCTTACAGAAAATCAGTCAATTCTAAAATTTCTAACTCCGTCAAATGTTAGTTTAAAATTAACAATATTTATGAACGGTCTATAAATATTGTTAATTTTTTTTTTTTGAGCATGAACGGAAAATTATATATAAAAAGGAAAAGTAATTACAGGTAAAAAGAAACAAAGAAAAAAACTGGAGCAGTGAAATCCTTCTGGATAGATGTATAATACATATTCATCATAGCTCCAGCGTTAGGCTATACAAAAAGACAATCCCAATTAAAAATATAAGAAGCCAATGGGGTTGAGTGGTCATGAAAAGTATTTGAGACCCAAAAATGTAGTAAGGTTTTGATTTCTATCGCTAGGGACCATGTCGATGACGTCTTATTTTCGAAAGCCCGTCGATTTCTTTCTGCCCAAACACACCAAGCGATTGCAGCTGGGATAAAATTCCATATTCTCTTGCCCCTTTCAGAGAGGCCTCGAGAATTCCATCCATGAGATAGTAGCTGGAGAGAGCACGGGAAAGGCCAGCACCATCCGTGCTTAGGTAGTATTTCTGTCCATATAGCCTGGGTGAAAGGGCAATGAAGGATGAGATGATTGGGTGACTCCTTTTTGTTGAGGATGATCTACCTTTTTGATAGAAGATTTAGAATGGACTACTTTTAATTTTAAACCAATATTCGATGTGATAGAAGATTTAGAATGGACTACTTTTTGTTGAGGATGATCTACATAGTGAAGAGAACATTCTCACTGAAAATCAACCCTTACATCAACTTCATGTGGCTCCACAGGTAATGTCTATTTAAGTATATCCACGGATCTGTTTTCTAAATATAATATGCAGTCATTTCTTGTGTATTTTTCTCCTTTGACAATCTTTTCATAAGAAAAATTAATTTGGGCGTTATTAATATCCATTTCAAAGGTTAATTATTGAAATGTTATCAAAATTGTGCGTCACAAGTGCTAAGAACAAATATTCACTGTGCAAATGTCCGAAGCTAACATAATCTAACCCTGAATAATTTAACCTGAATAATTTAACCTTTTCTACATAAGAATTAATAAGGGAACGAGTCAGGGTCAATCCCAACTTCTAGAGGGTTGACCGATCAGGTTAAGAATGCTCAACCCTAATTCTGGCTCATTTAGCCATATAAAGAATTTAAGGTAGGATTGAAACAAATAGGGTAAGGATCAATCCGCGGGCCAGGTCAGGTTTTGCTAGGGGAAAATGCTAGACTTATTGCATTTTTTTTTTATTGCCAGTCTTACTGCCTGTCATCCTACGGTTGTGGTATATTCTCACACACTTCGTAATTTATGTCATTTCTAAATTAATGTAAATACACTCTTCTATATAGGTAGGCAGTAAGATAGGCAATAAGTATAGTATTGTTGTTTGCTAGGGCTACGGCTTCAATATTAAGTAGGAACTCGGCCAATGAGTCTTATCACTAATCAGTGAAGTGATCAAGACCATGACCCAACATTCATAAAGTCGGCCTCATCTTTTTATCTCTCTCTTTCCCTTCCAGAATTACAGAGCTTTGAGAACAAACACTGGGTCTCTTTATAGCTAGCATTGTCTCGCTAAGTATTGGATGTTAATTAGCTCAGCTGTCCTTATCTCTCTCTCTTTAGTCCATTTGAGAAAGAAACAAAAGCAGAGCTAATAAAAAAGAAAAGAAAAAATTAGTCAAAAACCCCTACTTAAAATATATTTTAGGATTTAACCTAACAAACGTTTTCTTTTAGTCTAAAGCTACTGGATAACTAACTGAAACCCTCTCTGAAGAGGGTTTCAGTCTGTGTAAAAGGGGGTTTCAGTCTGTAAATTACACAGACTGAAACCCTCTTGGAGAGAGTTTCAGTCATTTACCTAGGGACCTTAGACTAAAAGAAAATATTTGTTGGGCTAAATCCTAAAATACGTTTTAAGTAGGAGTTTTTGGCCAAAATCTCCTAAAGAAAAAAGAGACTGCTATTAACATCTAAAAATGGGATAAGGGCAACTGAGTGAAAAGAGCTACTGTATTTGAATAAACTAAGAAATAATTAACCAAATCTAAAACTTAACCCAAAACATAAAATCCATTGACAAGTAAATCGAGTATTTCGCCAGTTTTTCTTTATATTTTTAGATTTTTTCATTTTTAGAGTTAAAACCATGTTGAATCTATGTTTTTTGTGGGTTTTGAAAGTTTTAACTTAGGTTTAAAAAAAAAAAAATCTGGGACGATGATATGTTCACACTGTAAAGTGTGAACATTTTCTATTGTTCACACTCTTGTATACGGACATTTTGAATTGTTCACACCTTTGTATGCGAACATTCTGAATTGTTCACACCTTTATATGCGAACAATTTGAATTGTTCACACTGTTAAGAGCGAACATGTTTTGAATTTGGGTTTTATTAGTTTGACCAAATTTGATAGCCCTTAGCTATTTGTTATTTTTATAAAGTCAATTTAAAAGACTAACTTTGACCATGCTTGACAGTTGCCCTTATCCTATTTTTAGATGTTAATAGCAGCGTCCAGGAAAAAGAATGAAAACTAGGG